>JAPQLA010000024.1:25650053-25663504 GCA_029822935.1 Naso vlamingii | reverse complement strand
CAGAAGAACTGCTTGACATGGTTCCACTTCAAAATGGAACAACAGGCATGGAGATAAAAAACACTGTACTGGAAACAGAAAAAATCACAGCATTAACAACAGATGGCACACCAGTGATGCTAGGTAAGAGAAACAGCACCATGGCTTTGCTGAAATAGGCACTGAAAAACGCCTGACAACATTTTCTCGTACTGTCGTATTGCTGCTGTGTGTTACACTGTTATGGACTGTGATGGTGTTGAGGAGAATCAAACGAACCAGATGTTCACCAGCTTCAGCAGCCCGGGGAATTTTACTCAGTTTCAATACAATACACCTTAACCACAGTCTTCACAATTGCAAAGCTGTCGATTGACTCCACGGGGTTCTTATACTTTAACAATACACCATCCAAAAGATGTGTGCGTGTTGTTATTACAATCTGTGTGCGTGATGTCCTGCTCCAGTACAATGACACTAACACCATCAGGTCATACAGACCTGCCAGCTTTCTACCAATCCTTGATAGGAATACTACTGAGAAACTCTTGAGGATACGAGATTACTTAATTTCCCAGAACTTGCTGGCTGGACATGCGATACATTTCAACATTAACATTCCACTGTCATCACACTCTATTCTGTGTGTATGTGTGTTCTGTGAGCGCATGCGTATGTGCATGTTCAACAGACAGGAACAAGGGAAACTGTAAGTTCATCATACTTGTTTCCCTCCTACAATGGTCAGCAGTGTGCTGAAACAGTTGAAACGCTGCCAGTAATGACATTTGTGGTTGCAGTGAAAATAATAAATTACAGTTACTACACAATACTTCATGCTTTTAATTCCTTAATAACATAGCACTGTTATCCTTATTCTCAAATGCATATTGCTTTCAGGGAGGAAAGGGATGTTTTTGACCTGTGGCTCTTGCAAAGATTTTTTTTTTTTTGTCAAAGTGTCTCCTGATTGGGGCAAGGCTGAGTACCACTGAATTACAACCAATCACAAGGATGAAACCAGGAAACCAATGAGTCAAGTCATCTACTGAGGAGAAGTGTGGCATTATTTCTGGTTCCAGCCACACAAATGCACAGACTTGCTGCAGCATCATTGTTGATGGAATCCTTTTGTGTTGGTCGCACCACAAGTTATTTAAAGAAGTCATCTCAGGCTGAGAAACTCGGATTTTCATCTTTCAAAATTCCTGTTCATTTAAGGTAAAGATAAAGGTCAAGCATCTTTATTGTCATCATACAATGAATTGTACAAAAGAATTGTGAGGTTAGAGTGGAGGGTTAGTCCTGAGCTGCTGCAACTGAACATGCCGCTACACTGGGCCAGCCTAACTTAGTGAGCCTAACATGCATGGGGGTTTTTTGTTTGGGTTTTTTTTTGATGGTGGGAGGGAGCTGGAGTACTTGGAGAGAACCCATGCAGACACAGGGAGAACATGCAAACTCCACACAGAAAGGTCCTGTTCCAGCTGGGACTCGAACCCAGGACCTTCTTACTGTGAGGCCACTAAGCCACCGTGTGCCCAGTATAGTATTCAGTATCACTGCATGAAAGTGAATTTGTACGGATGCAAGCAAGTCATACCGGAAGTAAGACCAGACTGTATCTATTCCAAACAACTCTGCCAAGAAATTAAAAAAAAAAAAAAAAAAAACAGGAAGAAAAAAACAGAGGCAGGACACATTTTGAATGACATGAAACATTCAATAGCAAAAAAAAAATCCTACTTTACAGCATAATGAACTGTAGTTCACTTTAATTGTCTGTTTTTTTTCTTCTGTTAGACAAGAGAAAAGGAAAAATATGGAAACCAGATGACTGAGCCACACAAGTGTTGCATTACTCGTCTGAAAACACAATAATTTACGACAGAACCAACTCTTTCACAGTGATTCCTTTGGGTTGATTCCAAAGCCCTTGGGATCAAACGTTGGGGATTACAGAAGATTACAACATTAAACCTGAAATGTGCAACAGGTGAACTTTTTAGTCTGACAGAAGGCTGTCCAGTCAAACACATGTGGAGGGCAAAACTTGTTTATCTTTGCTTTTGTCCATTTGAGAGAAAAAAAGTCATCTGTCATCACTTTTTTTTTTTTTTTAAAACCAATCAGAGTAAACCTTTCAGACAGCAGCAGCAGCTTGTAGAATGTCTCCTCAATGGTCTGAAACCACACTTTCACCAGAAGTGAATCCGTAAAACAACACTGGCTGTTCTGAAAGACACTGTGCCTTAAGAGCTTCTCAGTGCCTTGCATTCATTTTAAATCCAATTTCAGTCATACTGTATCCTTTAAACTGATGAACAGCTGTGCAGGCTTTGAGTTGAAAAATGTCTGTAATATAAAATTGACTCATGATGTATTTGTCCCTAAAAAGAAACTGGGTCAGTGCTTCGACACTCAGCAGAGGAGCAACACGTTGGGAACTGACACACTGTCCTTTTCCTTGTGAAGTGGCCGTTACTCCTTTTTCCTAAGGCCTTTTCATGCAGAAAAGATAAAATCTAAAATTAAGTGAAATCAGGTTTTTGAAGCACAGTGTGTACAGGCTGGCTAGAGCAACTTGTCCTCATCATAGCCTTTAACCACATTTTTCACACACATGCATCTGATCAGTGACATGAGTGATTTTCACATGGCTGGCTGACTGAACGCTTACTTTGTTCCTAAGGAGCACGTGTGAAAAAAAAATTTAGCAGCACAGAAAGATCTTCAGTGACAGTTTATCAAGTAATGTGTTTTTCCATAATAAAAGTGATACAAGGAGTCATTTACACACAAAACTATCAAATTTGATTAATGCACAGTGGGTTAATTAGAATGAGAAGGTGCTATATATATATACATATATACACACACACACACACATACACACATATTGTTGTTGGCGTGCATCCATCCTGTCCTGCTCCTCTCTGTCTCACACACTCTCTCTCTCTTTCACTTAAACGACTGGTCCCGTCAGATCACCGTCCACCTCTGAGCTCACATCTGTCAGAGGTTTCTGCCTCTTTAGAGTGCTGCTCATGTGGACATTTCTTTTAATTGCTGGGTTCTAATAAATTTAATTATAACGTGTGGTCTAACTGTAAAGTGCCCCCAGTTTATGTTGAGACTTGGTGAACAGTAATTACCCAGTAATCTCCGTTTCACTGCCGTTTTGTCTTTGTCGTCAGTCTCATCTGTGTTGGTGGCGGATTTATCTGAGTAACTTCTGCAGCTGACTCGCTTCCCCATTCCCTGTTTTGAAATAATAACTGACGGGTTTCATAGTTTGTGTTGAGCAGGCTCACAAAAAGTTTTGTGTTTCGTGCAGGGGGACGCTGCTGCAAGAGGCCTCTCTCCTCTGAAAAGTGGATCACATGATTTTTTTCCACAAACAACATTGGTTTACACTGTCCAGCCATGATTGGGCCAAATCCACTCACCAGCCGGACACACAACACACAGAACAGCACAGAGACAAAGTGTTGGCCTTTTTTGGTCTGTTATGAAGTGTGGACTTGACTCATGAAATGACAACAAGATGTCTTAAGGACTTTAAACCTCGTCTCTTAGAAGGAGTGCAGGTGTGAGTAGGTGTGTGTGTCTCACCTGAGTTCATAAGTTTCCAGAGCTGGTCCACCAGAGCTTCATTACACAGAGCCGAGTCTGTTGTCTTGGTGAAAGGTGGATTCTTACAGAGCATACTCAGGATCTCATGTCTGATTGAACAACAAGCAAGAAATACAGACACAAACAAAGAAGAAGATGAAGATCCATGTTGGCTGTTAGTCTGTCCGTTGTGACGCTAAACATTACAGCAGGTACGGATAGCATGATCACATGTGATCACTCATCGACACTGTAAAACTTTGACAGAAATGTCTCAGTGATCGACAGATGAATCTGTGGCAGACAGTGCTGCCACGCCACTGTAACTGCAAAAGCAACATGCTCTTAGCGCTTTCCTCTGCTCTTCAAGTCTATTTTAAAACAATTCTGACTGAATCTATCGGAGTCATGTGTACAAACTGCATTTCAAAGTGCAGACATTCATGAAAGGGCTACAGTAACATCATCCTGAGGTAAACAACAACAAAAAAATTCATCAAACCACTAATCTTTCATACTCTGGCTGCATTGTTGTTTCATGTGAAAGAAGAATGTGATACAGAACTGACAACACATTCATACAAGATGACATCACAAAGGGGGAAAAAAATCAAGGCGAGTCAGACAGTGTGTGTGAGGTGTGTGTAATGAACAGCATGCATGTTTGAGACATGAGTGCATGTGTGTGTCAGCTGACCTGACATAATGAACTGGGTCATTCTGCACCATGTTGAGCAGCCACTGCAGCTCTGCTGAGCTTCTTTCAACTGCGAGGCAAAAACACAGCAACATGAGAGAACTGACACAACTGGCTTAACAAGGACATGTCACATGCTTACGATACTGAAGAGATGTCTACTAAAAAAATGCCAGCAAAAAACAGTGTTTCTTTCAACATTCATTTGTTTTGTCTTAATCACTGTTATTGGCCTCTTTCATGGGGACTTTTATCTCCATGTCAGCAAACAGTCTCTTTGTGTCACCCACACACCTCTCGTGTAGTCCACCAGAGCCTCCAGTGCAGCGATGCGAACATCTACAAAGTGTCCATACTGAGCATAGGACTTGAAGAGTGACGCGTCACTGGGAATATGACCGTTCTTCTGAAGCTGACGAATTGCTCTCAGACAGCTGGAGAGAGGGCGGAGGAAGAGGAGGAGGAGGGTGACAGAGGAGATAATGGATGTTACAGCTGTGTTGGAACTGAATGCACAGAGATCATTCATAAAACGTATTCAACCTTTTCAGCGAACTTACATTTTACTCCTCCTGTTCCTTGTGGATAAATTGTATACAAATATAAACGTGAATCAAATTTTCTTCCCCACAAACTTTAAATGTTACTTCCTTGATTTCATGTGCTGAGCTGACAAAAGATACAAAGATAAAGCTTCAGTAAACTTTTTTGTTTGTTTAAATGAAGTAGCTCAGATTTCTGTGCTGTATGCACCTATTAGGACTACACCAGCAGCAGCCCACAGTGAGCACATCCAGAACTAGAGAGAAAGAGAGAATGACATGCAGCTAAGGGCCACAGGGTGAAGGCGATCCCGGGGCCAGTGCAGCGTGGACACAGCCTCTGTACATGAGGCACCGCTCTACCAACTGAGCGGCGAGAACGGCTCGGGAACGCTGACATTAATGGCAGCAGTACAGTTATGCTCTGTATAGATAACACTAATGTTTCAGCTACTGGATTTCCTCCTTATCTTTTAGGGTTCATTTAAAGCAGCAGGAGCTTCGGTCTGAAACTAGAGAGGTAGGTGAAAGACGCACTGTGCAATCATAAACAGCCCAACACTTGAGCAACTACAGTATTTTGTTGTGTAAACTGGAGCTTCAGTAGATGAGGTATGAGGTACAGAAACGTTGATCTAACCTGACAGTGATGGTGTTTCTGAAGCTCGGCAGCAGTTTCTCCATGTTGAGGTATCGTGTGATCTCCTCCAAGATGAGACGCACATCAGCGTTTAAATTGTCCACTGTCCGCACCTCATTGTTGATGCTGATGGCTGGAGTCAGAGAGTTGGTCAGGGCTTCGATCAGATCTGCACGGTAGTAGTTATCTGAAAACTGAAGACAGACAGGAGGAGGAGACAAGAGCATAAAGAGAAAAGAAAAAGATGGAGAAATTAAATATCTGTAAATGTTGATCACTGGGGCTTGAAGGAAAACTGCACTTTTCAGAGGGAATTTACCCGATTCATCTAAAATCTCTATGTAGAACAAGAACATAGATGCTTTTTCCTTCCGTGTGTGTTCAGTAGGTCACTGGACACCGTCTCCATCTACATGCGGTGACCATGCACATTCACATATGACATCGTCATGTGAGGGAAAATACCAAGGAACTAGTCTGGGCATAATGACACACTGCAGTTACGCTCTGAAAACCACGAAAATAATATTATTTCATGGTCAATGTGCACGTTCACAACATGTAGATGGAGCGTGTTGGAGGTTTTTGGATGTCTTAGAGGCTTCAGGGGTCAATGAAGGCATCTCCCATTTACTTCCACTAGTACAGCACTCATTCAGGATGTTGCACTGCAACTGCTTGCTGACCTTCTTTCTCCTTGATGGGTTTCCCAAACAATCTTAAACTGCACACAGGCATTGAAGTTTCTGCTGGTTCTCCTATGGAAGCCCTCATTGCTTCAGATTGTTGGCCCCCTGTTCTCTGTTTAATGCGTCCCTGAACACACGTTAAATGATGTAGCATGTGTGTGGTGTACAAATTAGGAACATTTGACATGTAAAGCAAATAATTTATTCAAACAGTGTTAGGTACCACCAAATAATTTGTGAATGAAACATTCAGTATCGTAACAATTTGTTTTTCATTCATTCATTTCAATTCATCAACAGCTGATAGTATAAAAGTCTCTTTGAAGTTTCATATCATTGTGCTTACAAAGGAAAAAAGATGTTCTCTTTCCTAATATTTCGCTCGATGTCTCACTATGGGATGCACGCCTCGCTGCAGCCCTCAGAAGCATTAATCTCATTACGCCAATCCTGATTGGCTGGTGAACGTGTCCGTCCTCCCCAGGTAGTGCCTTCGTACCTTAAATAGCTCATGCGAACGGCACAACCTCATTCAAACACCTCTTCTCACTTGGAGCATATCTCGAGTCTAGGCTAGCTAGCTTAACTGTCCACAGAAGGATCTTACATTAGCCTCCGTCGCCAGACGCTAACTAGCTTTTGGACTTTTCTGCTTCGTCACACCAGACTGGATTTTTATTTTTCCTCGCCCTACA
The DNA here is from genome assembly GCA_029822935.1 of Naso vlamingii. Classification (NCBI taxonomy): domain Eukaryota; kingdom Metazoa; phylum Chordata; class Actinopteri; order Acanthuriformes; family Acanthuridae; genus Naso; species Naso vlamingii. The sequence goes on along the minus strand of JAPQLA010000024.1, from coordinate 25,656,647 downwards.
CGGCTTGGTCATCGCTCTCGACGCCCCACCACGGCAGTTCGAGCACCGAGCATTAGCTCCCGCTAATTTCTCGGCTTCATCTAACGGCTAGCACACCAGCTAGCTGCCTCGACTCCATGCCTGCACACCAGCTCGCCAGGATGGAGGCTGTAACCCCTCACACCAGAGGTTTCGGAGACTCTTGGGCCCGTCCCTGTCGCTGCGGAAACAAGATATTGAGTAAGGACTCACACCAGGTCTGCTCGATCTGCCTCGGGCTGGAACATGCCCGGCTAGCTATCGACGTTCCCGGCTTGTGTCCACACTGTGCTGTGTTCACTGCCAAGAGTCTCCGCAGACGGTTAGCCCGCCAAGCTAGCTTGTCTGGACACGACCCCTATCTCCACTCCGATGGCCACGGCATCGAAGGTGGAGAGGAGAGTGGAGTCACAGCAGAGGCAACACTGGAGGCTAGCGCAAGCTGGGGCTCCCAGCTCGACATAACCTCGGTTCTCCCACCAGAGGAAGACGTCCTGGAGTTGGACTATGGGGTAGATGAAGATGACGCCTCGGATCTCCTCATATGAGAGCATGAAGAGGAGGACAACGTTTTCATCAACCCAGCCCGAGCTGCACAGCCCGTGGCCTCCGCCTCCCCGGATGGAGATGAGATCAGCACGCCAGCTTCTCCTATCCCAAGCTTGGACATGCTCGACATGTGCAAACGCGCTGCTGACCGGCTGGCCATCCCCTGGTCCGCTGTCGTAGCCGAGAACACCAGATCCCTGTCTTCCCAGAGCTGCTGGATGAGGTGGTGCGTTCATGGAAAGACCGCCCTTACAGCAGCAGGAGCCCAATTCCTGGCGCCTCATCCCTCGACTGTGAGGCGATGGAGAGCCTGGGTCTGCTCATGCCTCCGATGGAGCCACTCGTCGCAGCCCACCTTCAACCCCGGCTGTCAGCGGTGTCCTCCCAGAGCCCCACCCTGCCATCCAAGTTCGACAGTTTTCAGTCAGCCCTAATTGAAAGGGCTTACAAGGCGGAGGCGCTATCGGCCAGAGCGCTCAACGTCCTCTCCATGCTCACAGACTATCAGGCAGGGTTATGCGAGGATTTTGCCAGAACACAGGACCCAGTCACGTGGGAGGAGATACCGGTTATCACCGACTTGTATCTCTGTATCCAACGCTGCGCAGTCCAGGCCACAGGAAGAATGCTGGGGACCATGGTCTTGCAGGAACGGACGCAGTGGCTCAACCTCACCAACCTGTCAGACAGAGAAAAGGACGACATTCTGGACATGCCCATTGTCCCAGAGGGTACGTTTGGCTGCGCGTTGGCCTCAATGCAGCGACAGTGTGAAGCCAAAAAGAATGAGGATTAAGTCCTCCAGTCCTCGAAAGCCCCCAGCTCCTTTTTCCACCTGCACAGCGGAAAACCTTTGCACAGGCTGCTTCCCAGGTTTCGCAGTTTAAAATACCAAAATGGCCGAAACCCCAGCTCGCCCCACCTCCCTTGCCCAAACAAGAGGCCAGGGCCAGCTGGTCCATAAGATCCGGCTGCGGCTCCACTGGCACAGCCCGTGCAAGCTGTCAACCCCCAGGCCAGCAAGAAGAAGACAGCGGCCTGACGGCCCCTCTCTCCACCGGTGACGCAGCTGGATGTTCTCCGTTCCCCAGTTTCACTTGTTTGGCTTTTAAGCATGCACCCAGGGGCCCTTCACGCCTCCAGCTCCCAGCTGCCACAGACCGTGCCAGAGCAAGCCGGGAGAGAAGGACATTTGACGACAGAGGGTTTTGCTGTTGCCCCTCTCTTATGTCCACAAGCACGCACACACACACGAATTTTGGAAAATAAAATAAAATGTGTCCCACTGTCGCAGCCAGGCTGAAGGCCGAGGGCGCAGCAGAGAAAAAAAGCCAAAATAATCAAATCATTCATAAACAGTGTGGTGGTAACATTCGCTGTGCCCCCCCCCGCAGAAAGTTACAGCTTTCCCCGGGGTGGGGGCTACCAGAGCCCCCGCCGCAGTATTGTCCACTTGCACATGCGCGGTGCCGCCCGGGTGCAATGGCCCGATCCATCCAGGGGTAGTTGCCACTGCACCGCGGTCGAGACCTCTGGTGATGGTCTGCAATGTGCACCCAACCTCTCCCTCAGATGGGAGAAATGGGCTGCACTCGCAGCTTCACCCTGGGTGTTAAAGATGATTTCGAGGGGCTACAGGCTGCAGTTCGCCACTGCTCCCCCACAACGCGCCGGCATAATACATTCCTAGGCTCAGGCTCGCTGTTAAATAGAAGAGTTATATGTGTTGTTTCTCTCACACAAAGTCACAGCGGGTTTTACTCCAGATACTTTCTGGTCCCCAAACGGGGGGGAATTCGCCCTATCCTGGATCTACGACTCTGAACAAATCTCAGGAAATACAAGTTCAGGATGCTCATGCACACATCCCTGAGGCGCCTAGTACAACAGAATGATTGGTTCACCTCCATCGATCTGAAAGACGCGTATTTTCACATCCCAATCTATCCTCCCCAAAGAAAGTATCTCAGATTCACTTTCCAGGGGGTCTGTTATGAGCACCGCATGCTCCCTTTCAGTCTATCTTTAAGCCTGAGGGTGTTCGTGCAGTGCACGGAAGCGGCAATAGCCCCGCTGAGACGGCAGGGCATCCGCCTGGCCACTTATCTGGACGATTGGCTTCTGTTGGCACAATCGGAGCAGGAGGCCAGAGCGCACACGTGTATTCTCATACGGCACCTATTCGATTTGGGTTTCATGATAAAGCGGAAAAGAGCATGGTGTCCCCGGCACAGAGCATAATTTTTCTGGGATTATCTCTGGACTCGGTAACTTTCACGGCGCGCCTCTCGGCAGAACGAGTGAGAACTTTCAGGGCGTGCCTTGCACTTTTTCATCCAGGCAAATCTGTTCAATTCAGATTGTGTCTTCGATTACTCGGGCTGATGGTGTCTCCCATTCTTGTAGTCCATCTTGGCTGCCTCCACATGAGGGAATTCCAGCTTTGGGTGGCCTCCTGCAGGCTGGATCCCGTGCGTCATGGCGCACGGAGAGTGCCGGTCATATCGGGGTGTGCCAGAGCACTGCGTCACTGGCAAGCCCTGTCCTTCCTGACCTGGGGTGTGCCCATGGGCCCCATCTTGTCCAGGAAAGTGGCCACTGCGGACGCCAGCCTGCCAGGCTGGGGCGGAATGCACGAGGGCCGGTCTGTGAGAGGCCGCTGGAGTGTGGATCTCCAACAGTCTCACATAAATTTTCTAGAGCTCTCAGCAGTGTTCCTCTCCCTAAAACATTTCCTCCCATCTCTCATTGGTCATCATGTCCTGGTGAGGACGGACAATACGATGACAGTAGCATATATCAATCGTCAAGGGGGCTTACGTTCCCATCAGTTACACATGCTGGCACGCAAACTGATCCTCTGGAGCTGTGGCCATCTCCTCTTCCTGTGAGCGACGCATGTCCCGGGAGCCCTGAACACAGGTGCAGACCTGTTGTCCAGGGGCGCGCTGGTATACAGGGAGTGGACTCTGCACCCAGAGATTGTGGAACAGATATGGTCAGGCCGAGGTGGATCTGTTCGTGTCAAGAGAGAATGCGCACTGCGCGCTGTTTTACTCCCTGCGCAGCATGGATGCTCCCCTGGACGTAGACGCACTGGCACACCTGGCCGCACAAGCTTCTTTATGCGTTCCCTCCCCTGGCCTTGATACCCCCCACTCTGTCCAGAGTGAGGGAGTACGGCCACACAATGATTTTAATAGCTCCACACTGGCCTGCGATGCACTGGCTGGCGTAGATATATCGGATGCTGAGCGCTCAGCCTTAGCAGCTCCCGCTGCACAGGGACCTGCTGTCACAGGGGAGGGGGGCGGTCATCCACCTGCACCCAGAGCTCCTAGTGTTGTGGGTTTGGTCCCTGAGTGGCTCAGTCTGTCAGCTGTGGGACTCCCACAGACAGTGACTGCCACTATACAAAGCGCTTGAGCCTCCTCCACCAGATCTCTGTATGACTGTAAGTGGAGGGTGTTCGAGGGATGGTGACGCAAAAATGGCCACATTCCTTTTCAGTGCCCGGTGGGAGTGATATTGTCATTCTTGCTGGACCTAATTGACAAACGGAAAGCCTTCTCCACGATTAAAGTGTACTTGGCAGCTATCGCAGCTTGTCACGTGGGGTTTGGAAAACAGACAGCGAACCAGCACCCGCTGGTTTGCCATTTTATTAAGGGAGCGCGCAGGCTTCTCCCCATTTCCAGACCTCAGGTGCCACCGTGGGATCTGGCTGTGGTTCTGGAGGGGCTTAATGGTTCTCCTTTTGAACCGCTAGAGGGAGTAGACTTGAAACATGTCTCTCTCAAGACAGTGTTGTTACTGGCTCTGGTGTCGGCTAAGCGAGTCAGTGACATCCATGCGCTTTCGGTGCATCCGTCATGCACTCAGCTCTTCCCGGGGGATGTAAGGATGATTTTGAAGCCCAACCCAGCTTTTGTGTCTAAGGTGGTGGGCTCCTGTTCTCCCATTGACCTTGTGGGTTTCGCTGCCCCACCTGAGGAGCAGCGGTCGCGCGCGTTATGTCCAGTCCGTGCTGTGCGCACTTATATGGATAGGACGAGGGGCTTCGGGAGGAGCGATCAGCTGCTCTTCTCCTGGGCTAATCCTCATAAGGGGAAACCTGTCACAAAGCAACGCCTATCCCACTGGGTGGTGGAGGCAATTGCTTTGTCTTATATGAGCGTGCGCACTCGACTCGTGGCTTGGCTGCATCCTGGGCCTTATTCAGGGGAGTTTCTGTTCAGGACATCTGTGCTGCAGTGAGTTGGTCCTCGCCTCTCACTTTTGTTCATTTCTATATGCTGGACGTCTCCGCTCCGCAGTCCTAATTGGAACAGAATACATTTCCCTGTGGGTTGGTGGACGCTAGATAAGCTTGTCTGTCAATACGGGAGCTACCACATCCCATAGTGAGACATCAAGCAAAATATTAGGAAAGAGAACTTTACGTTATTTGCATAACCCCAGTTCTCTGAGTAATATGAGTGAGATGTCTTACCAGACAACCGTTCTTGCTTGGGCGAGTGAGAAGAGGCGCTTATCTTGAATGAGGTTGTGCCGTCCGCATGAGCTATTTAAGGGAGGAGGGCACTACCTGGGGCGGACGGACAGGTTCACCAGCCAATCAGGATTGGCGTAATGAGATTAATGCTTCTGAGGGCTGCAGTGAGGCGTGCATCCCAAAGTGAGACAGCTCACTCATATTGCTCAGAGAACTGGGGTTATGCAAATAATCTAAAGTTTTTAAAACATCTCATCATGTCTCTTACAATGTCCATATTAAACATATGATCCAATCAAAGATATATGGGCCTACTGGTAAGGTCATGTGTCAGCCAAGCACAAAAAAGTTGGATGTTTTGGTGGAATCCATTATCATTCGTCCTTGGTGCTGTCTGGTGAAAGTAATATCAATAAACTGGTTGTGAAACAGCGCACACTTCCACGCCCTTTTTTTTCCTCTTCCACACGTGCACAGTGCATCGATGCCAGATGCCTGGCAAATAATATGAAAAGAACTACCAAATGTGCATTACGCACATTTTTATTGTGTGGTAGTACTTTTCATATGAATTGTGTCATTGCAATTTGGTTATCTGTGCACTTTATGTCTTCTCAACACCAAAACCACGCCTAGAGTGACGCTGTGTTGTAAGGAGTAGTCTATAAATTACATGAATGCCACACCTGTGTTTTAACTTGACCTGACGAAGATCTTACCATGGATCGACACTTGTCTGTACTAAATAAAGTACTCTATAACTTGTACCTCGGTGTGCAGGTCCTATCTCTACATTAAAGTATATTTTTAACCATCGATGTTCACAATGCCACAGATTAACCTATTAGAAAAACAAGGAGTGTGGATGTCTTTACTTTGTTTTTTCGGTTGTCATTGTACTTGATGAGGTCAAGGATGAAGTTGAGGACATCTTTGGGACAGAGGTTGTGAACATCTCTTAGTAACGCCATGGCAACAGGCATTGTCTGACATGAAAAAGCAAAGACAGTACAGTTATTATATGATTCGATTTGAGAAACATCATGATAGAACTCACTTTTACACTGTGCTTTAGTGTAACACATGACTTTGTAATTAAAGCTTTACTGATGTTGGATTTTTGAGGCTGATAATAAGAAAATCCAATAACGATAAAATGTCCGAGGTTTGGTTTTTAACACCTACATGCAGACACATTTGTAGGGCTGGGTATTGCTAAGAAAAATTAGATACCAGTACAAATACCCATACGTAGACCTTGTTACTGGTTCCTGAACGATTCTTTTTTCAATACCAATTTTATCTAATCTGTTTTAACAAAGATGACATTACACATTAGGGTCAGCCCTGTCTCTCGATGTGATCGGGTGTTTTTCCTGCAAAACACAACAGTGCAGCCAATCAACAGTACACAACAAGTATGCTGCATGCGTATTGGCTCACTGATGCTGATGATTAAAGGCCCAGTATGTAACTTATTTGGCTTTTTATTAGCAAAAATCAAATATTGCTTTCATAAATACGTATTTTAC
>JAPQLA010000024.1:25632478-25649953 GCA_029822935.1 Naso vlamingii | reverse complement strand
AAGTTTATCATCTTTAGTGAATTAATCACTAGAACCGCAAGCATTCTAACGCTAAAAGTATCTCCAGAAGTTATTTCAAATTGACACGTCCAAGTTGTTTCTTTACTCTGTAAAGAGTCACTGATAGTTAAAAAAGCTGTTGGTGATTACAGCACACACAACTGGTGTGTGTTCAACTGTGTGTGGCTGCTGGAGTGTTTTTATTGTTTGTTGTACCTTTTGTAGGAAGTAACTCTGGAAGTTGATGAAGTTGTTGGTCTTGACAATGTTGGGGCAGCTCTTACAGCAGAACATGCGGGTAAACAGAGACTTCATGGCTGGCGGGCCCTGCCACGTGCTCACCATGGCGTTGGCTATCTGTGAGGTTTACATGCACACAGAAGAGACGGGAACACAGTTATGCTTCAGAGAATTACTTTAGCTCAGGTCTTCTCCAGCTGCCACATGTGGAGGTCTGCATCTGTGAGCTGTCACTGCAGTCAAAAAACTGCATCCATACATTCCACTGATTTTTTGCAAATCATGCAAATGTCCACATTGGTATAAGCCCCACTCAGAAATATTACATAGCGTACAGATTACAAGTGAAAAATGTTAGCCTGTGTAACAATGTCCTTTCTGTCTGTTTTAATTTCTGTGGTGAGAAGTGAATAACAAAGAGGAGGGCAAATGTACACATGAGCAGCACATTAGGTTTCCACAGGCATGAAGACCAGAGGCTCCACTGGTGTTTGGGTTTCAACAGGATATTGGGGAATTTATGTTAATGTGGTAATGGGGGGCCACGGGTCACTGACACAGGATGTTGTCATTTGGAAGGTAAATAAAGGAGGGCATGCACACCGGAATGTTTTCGTATGTGTATGCACGCATCCACCAACACCCTGTGCCCTCTGATTTTCAGCCCCAGGCTGTTTCTTCTTCCTTCCCACACTTTCTACCAATAACAAGCAAGTAAATGCCATCGCAACCAATTATAATGCAGTCAAATCCATCTGAGGGTTCAGGACAGCCATGTTCCCCTCGGTGGTAAGTCAGAGTGGGTACTGTTGGTCTGTGAGTGCAGGTCTTCATGTCAGCGTGTGTATTTCTCTGTATACAAGCTTGCATGATCAGTCTGTGTGCGTGTGTATGGATGTGTGTGTGTGTGTGTGTGTGTGTGTGTGTGTGTGTGTGTGTGTGTGTGTGTGTGTGTGTGTATGTATGTATGTATGTATGTATGTATGTATGTATGTATGTGTGTGTGTGTGTGTGTGCGTGTGCGTGTGCAGTATACCAAAAGACATCATGATGGAGTCTGTTGGGGGGTTGTTACCAAACACAGCAACTTACTGAAAAAGTAAAGTGCAGCCATTTCAACCTTCACTCAGTTAATCATGTTGTGAAAATATCAGTGCTGTCAATCGCTGAAAAATTTCATCAAGTGAATTACTATAAAATTCGGTGATTAATCGTAATTAAAATACTACCATTTGATTGTGTATTTTTGGCAGAGATAAAACACAAGTGTGGCGTTGCTGGAATAAAGAAATGCATGACAAACCGCTTAGAGGAATCCTTTTTTTTTTTTTTAACTTTTTTTTTCAGCTTCTCATTCATAGAGTTTACTGTTGCAGAACATGTTCAGGTTTTGGAACTGCTCTGTACAACCAAATATTTACTGCAAAGCTGCAGCAAACTGTTGAACTGGACCCGTGAACCTCGACACACAAGCCTGCTTCTCTAACCATCAGGATTTGAACGTGTATTTGCCACCACAGTGTTTCCTGCAGCACTTTGTAGTTTAGGCGGCTGCCTACACAACACATGTCCCCCCGCCTGAACTACCATTGGATCAGTGTTGTCAAACACATCGATCTTTTCAACACATATTGATACTGAATATCCGTATATTTATGTCCTGCACTAATGATAACAGCTGTGCTTTCTCCAATCTCTCCTCTTCTATCACAAGTTGATTGACACACACACACACACACACACACAGAGTTTCCACACAGCCCTGCCTGCCCATGCTCACTCCTGTCTGCTCCTCTCTCATCTGTCTGTCGCTCCAGCTTTGTTGGAGCCTGGGTTATTCAGCTTGTCGTAGTTTGTAGATTGTCAGTGCCGTTGAGCCTACACGACTAGTTTTGGTAAGGGGGCCGCCCCAGCTAAACAGACACGCTCTGGAAAGTAAAATTCTGCCTTCAAAATAAAGTCACATGCTGCGATCAATGTGCGTTAATGTGCATTAAAAAAAATAAAGAAAAAAGAAAAAAAAATACAAAAAAAAACCCCATTTACCCATTAAATTTCCCAGATTGATTGCATGCGTCAATGCCTCAACACTGACAGCCCTAGAAAATATTGGTTCAGGAGGAACCAATATTTGGCGCAAATCCTCTGAGGTTAAAGTTAGAAAAAACTACATCCAGAGAATTCAGAATTTCCTGTTGCTTCAGAATCGGATTATTCAGTCAACTGAGCTTAAGAGCCACTGGCATTGAAGTAGTGGGTGGCCTGCTGGCTGGGAAGGTCCATGTTGTTCTCATACTGTGGTCTTTTAAAAAAATCTTAACTTCAAACAAAACTGTGTAAAGTACTACAGTACAGGACTTACGATATTTTTTGTTGTAGTTGCCATAACAATAAGTGAATGGAGATTTGCTGGAATTTAAACAGCAGTGATGATAGTTTCAGTGAGGCTTCAAACAGAGGCACTGTGTTCCTCTTTCACATTCCTCGACGTTGCATTGAAGGTTTTTTCTTATCGTCATTTTACAGTATGTTATTCCACAACAACGAAGATGAAAACCAAACCTGACATGATCAGAATTGTTTTCCACACAAGTGTTTAATTCCACAGGCCTCATTCCTGTGACCTCTGACACATTATGACTTCAACCCAAGAACCAACACAACATCTACAGCCACAGTGTTGAATTGAGATCACTTGTTCGTTGTGGAGATCAGGCTCACATACAGTTTACCTCAGGCAAAAACACCACCACATAGAAGTGGTTTGGTATGGTTTTTACAGCAGCAGAAGTGTCAGACCACTGATAACTGGAACAGCTGGAGATTGAGAGGAGCTGAGATAAGTTTATATCAGAAGACAGAAACATCAGCCTGTGATGATGTGTTGCATTTTTATTTTGAAGAACATCTTTTGAAAACCTGACCTGTCAGCATCATCTGTGAATCAAACACTGCAGAACTTGTGTGAGTCAACTGGACGTTTCGGAACAACGTGTCATCAGTCTCTGGGCAGATTTTTCTTATGAATACACAGTGAAATGTGTCAAAGGTTGAGGAGCCTTTCTATAAAAATATTAATGTTAAATGATGTTAGTTAGTTAGTTAGTTTGTTAATTGTCCCCATGGGGGAAATTCATTTTCACAGTCTCCATATTTATGCATCTGCACATAGTCGAAGCCAGTGTTTGTGACCAATCACTAGGCCTTACATTAAGTGTTCAGCTGCCAAAACAAATCTGCAAAGTCATCTGGCAATTTCTAACCTCAGCGTAATGTACACAAAAATCTCACACCCACTTGTAGTCGTCTCAACAGTCTTACCAAGAGCCACTGGTCAGCGACCCCTGTGGTGTGAGAGATTTTCCTCAGTTATGTCCCTTGACTTGTCTTACCAAAGAACAGAACATGGTGCCCAGTTGTGTTGATGTGTGAGAGTTTATTTCAGTCTACAGAGTGTCAGGTGGGGACCCTCTCATTTTTTCCTTTCTTTTTTTTTTTGTCCTCTTACAGTGCAGGGAATGTGTTTCGGTTTTACTTAGAAATGATGTCCTTGCCCTACATATCTAGTCGAGCGCTCTGACTCAATTCCTCACTCAGGAGTCAGACAGACACACCCACCACACACTCCTGCCAGTGCTGCTGCAGTGGAGACCAAAGGAGAGTAGCTGGAGCACGAAAAACCCTCTGCTGAGCAGGGGAGAGTTTGCCTTCACAGTAAGTTTGACCAGTTTGTGAAACAAACAATGACTCCATAATTTTCCTGTTTCAAGTCAGCCCCCTTGTCCATGATGTGCTTCGACATAAAAACACAAAAAGGACTTTCCAGCATCTGAAACTGCACCTACTACATCTGTTCTGAATGTCATCTGTACAAAAATAAACCAAAAAAAACAAACAAAAAAACAAAAACAGAGAAGAAAGAAGAAAAAAAAAAGAAAAATCATGATCAGGACAGAACAGTTAAGGATCTGACCTGATTTCAGGCACATAGCAACTTTAAATGAACACGGAACTACACTCCATCATGATTTCACCACATCCTCATTCTTTTCTCTCCTGTAACAGCCATGTCATGTCACTCTTATTGACCGTAAGTTCACTTTGCCATAGAACCTTATTCCATGACAGAGCACATGCAGGCTAACGTCATATTCACAGCAGCACACAAGTATTTTTCCATTGGATAACTTTAAATTAAGAGTGTCCCCTGCACTCAACAGCAGTGGCATTGATCACCACTTGAGTGTTTGTGACCGTCACACTCAGAACCGCAACTATAAAGATAACTATAACTATGAAGTGTTTGAAATCGTTACAGGTAAATCTCATGTATGTTTTCAACTATAACAATAAAAACATCCAAACGACAACTACAACAATATTCCTGATTTCATCTTGAAGCTTTTTTTTGATGCACGGACAACGATAAAACGTTTTCAACCAATCAAAATAAAGTTCAAAGGGAAGGGGCGGGCCTTCCGTTTGTTTACTCATACCAGCAGAGGTAATGGCGGCGCTCACAGAAGAGCTAATCACAGACATGCAGAAAAACCCAGCACTTTTTGACGAAGGCCATCCCCTCAACAAAAATGTCGTCATGCATGCCGGCATGTTATTTGCTTTTTTAGATAGCCAGTAAATTAAAAGCAGATCGGTAAATTCGTCTTCTTCCATTTAATTAGAGAAATCAGTGCTGAATGAAAGACATCCTGTAGTGAGCGCTTGAGCAACGGAATATCACTGTAGGTACAGGTATCTTTATAGTTATCGTTCTGAGTGTGAAGGGCCTTTTATACACTAAAAATGAAACTTTGCAAAAGATGACATGTTATGATAAGCACGAACCCTAACCCTGACCAGCCCATCACTGTGGTAGAAAAAAAAGTGGTATCACCGTCACTGGACATCTCTGCTCCTCTCGACTCCTTTCTGTTCCTGTTTTTGGCACTTACCATTTAATCATAAATAATATACCAACACTATAAACATCTGTAGGATTGTGCTGCAGTAAAATCGAGATTTGCTAGGTTTGACTAAATTATGCCAGATACCTGCAATCCTGCGCCAAATTTCAGGGCCCTGATTCATCACTGGTAAATATTAGTTATATTCATGTAGGTATGCCTTGCAATAAGAAAAACACTTAATGTCTTAGTTTTCAAAATGCCCTACAAATCATTTGCCAGACATATTTGTAACATTTTAGTTGGTAGCACGATGCACAGTTATGCCTAACTGTTTAAATTCTTTTTTTTTGTTTGTTTGTTTTTTTATTTTACAAATTGCAGAGAGTGGACTTTTCTGGTGAATCATTCTGCAATAAATGTGCAGCTTTTGTCAGCAAGGGATCAGGCAAGCTCAATTAAAAGTTTTAAAGAGTATAAGTTTTAAAGTTTTAAAAATTTTATCCGCCGATATATCAGTATCTGAATTTGTTACTCCCCAATATCACTAATAGCACCGACTATCCTAAACTACACCATGACGTGTAATGTTGGTATTTTCACAAGCAGGTTACACTGAGAGCTTCAGTTTACATTACTGACCTGCCATTGACGCGTTAAACCATGGCAAGTTTGTGCAGTGGTGGCCTGATGGTTAGAGAAGCAAGCTTGTGACCCACTGAGGGCCCTTGAGCAGGGCCCCTAACCCAACCGCTTGAGTGGAGCTGCTCAGCGGCTGCAGTCAGGACTGCAGTGGTGCTGTGCAGCTTCCAGGCGTGAATTTATAACAGTGTAAAAAAAGAAAAAAAAAAGGTTAATTCAATAAAGGTTAAAAAAAAAAAATTAATTAAATTAAATTTATGAGGTTACGAAGTTCCCACATTCAGCATTGAGCTGAACGTTACCCGTAACTCGCCTTGCACTCGCTCTGAAGTCGGGGTGGTGGTCACGTAGGTAGCTGAGCAGATCTGACATGTTGCCGCCTTTCACAAGGACTTTCTTTCTGCACCTTCTGCAGACAGGCATCTTCATTTAACTTCCCCTCAGCACTCTTATAAAACCCAAAATACACCCACACTTCTGACTTCGTCCTTGTGGACGGCTGAAAAATATTCTGAGCGGCACTTTCACTGCCGTCAGACATGTTTTCACTGTTGCACATAACAAACCCATGCTGCTGCTGTGCGTCCCCTCCTGTGTTTGAGACACTGTTGTCAATTTTATTTGACAGTTTTTACCTTGAGCATGAGACCACAGTAATGAACAGTGATTTTAATGGTAATTTAGAATTCGTAAGGCAATACTAACTGTCAGGAATTTCACCTTGGTTGATTGTGAAACCAGTAATCGTGACATCCGTAACGGGAACAAGAACAGGCTGCATGTGCGTCACTGTGTTTACAAGCGTGTGCACCAGCAACTTGTTTAGAGACAATGGCAAAACTACATGTGACTGTGGATGAAGAGTTTGACGAACCAGTCAACATTACAAAGAAATGTGCAAACTGATTCAGCTGACAAAGAACCAGAGAGCTTGGAGCTGGACAGAGCTCGTGTTGGTCTTGCCTCACAATCCAACAAAATGTCCGGTACATTTTGGAAACACTGAAAACACTGCATATTTTAAGTTAATGTGTGCATCCATGATTATCTCAAACATGACTTTGTTTTGTGAAATCACTGCCCAAATCCATCACACTCCTTCAGTGTTCCTGAAGTCCACGCGCACACACAGGTACGTACCTTGGCCAAACAGAAGCAGGCCTGCATGCGGACTTTGTAGAAACACTGCTCTTGTTCCAAGATGTCTGTCAGAGCCAGTCTGGAGGCAGGAGTTGGGAACTTTTCCAGAGCTGAGATGGCCTCCTCCTGGCAGAGAGATGAGGTCAGTCTTAAATAATCTATGTACAAATACTCATGTATTGTACTGAAATACAATTTGAGTACTTGTACTTTTAGGTTTTTACATTTAATACTACTTAATACTTCTAATCCACTACATTATTTGACATCTATAGTTACTAAGTTACTTTTTCAGGTAAAGATATGAAACAACACGATAAGTATATAAAATGTGATGTGTCACTGATTTACCAACTCAGACAGATGTAAAGCATCATGTCAACCAGATACAACATTAAACATGTTAATGTCTCAATGATAATGGTGTACAGTGAGTACATTTTGCTGATTATACTTTTAGAAATTTACCTCCCATGTAAAATTAAGAATGCAGGACATTTATTTACATTTATTCTAGTAAATGATTTGAATAACATGCACAAGCTTATCAGATGAAGCCTGATGTGGACGACAAGGATTCACATCAACAGCATTTTATTAAGTTCAGTCCCAGACCTGAATCCATTAGGTTTGACTTCCAACATCAGAGAGTAATTAAAGCCTGAACTCCAACTCCAAGCTGAATTATCAGCTGTTGCTGGCTGAGTAGGCAGAAACACTACAGTTACAGCGTCTACCTTAGAGGAGAGCAGCCCTGCTAAAAACAGGAAAGTCTTTCCTTTGCATCTTTAAAAAAATTAATTAACTAATTAATTAATAAAAAATCTGTATTTACATGAACATCCAAAGGCTCTGTAGTATGCATGCCAGGCCAGCAGTTGGCTGTGTAAATTTGTCATGACATACAATCAGAGCTGCTGAAGTTGTTTACTTCCTGTTGCTGCTAAGCTCTAAGCAGCCACAAATTAAAGAAATTCAGCGGTAGTTTGACTTCTAAAATTTTTCTGCAAACACTCAAATTCGCCCCAACTGACTGTCGTCATATTCGACTTGCTCTGGGTGCACTGTGGAGTGTTTAATCAGAGTTTGGTGGTGGTTATTGTGGAATGCATTGACTCGGGCTAGCTTTAGCATTAGCATAGTCACTGCTTTCACAGGCTCTGCGGTTTGCCAGTTTACACAGCCAGAGGTTGAAGGTTGTGGATTGAAAAGATTGCACTCGGGAACCTGGTTTCAAACGTTTGCGGTTTCAGGGGCACCAGCACGCCGCTGTCATGTAAAAGGAAGTCTGAACAGTGACAAAAGTTTACTGTTGAATGTGAAAACTTACACCTTCTAAACGGGGTATAAATGATGACCATGACTTGAAGCTACATCCTGAAAATGATATGAGCTGCTGAAAATAAAGCATAAAATGTTAATTATATGTATCCAATTTTCAACTAGGCTCAGTGACAGTGGGCTGAAAACTTAAAAACTCCTACCAACATGTTTCAAATGCTAGTGGCTAAAAAAGAGTGAGGAAAGATAAAGACAAAGCTTGGTGTTGAAACTTAAATCCCTACTGTGCAAACACATTCAAAGTGTGGTGATTTAATTTAGCTGTATGTAAAAAAACGAAAAAAACAAAACAACCCCCCCCCCAAAAAAAATGTAGGGTAATGTGGTCCACGGGACGTACTGGAGCACCAAATAATTTACAAATGTTCAAAACTTCAGACAAGTGGTAAACAGCATCAGCCTACCTGTGCAACCACATCCCTCTCATAGCGCAGCTGATACTGCCACATGAAGTCAGCCTGCTCAAACTCCACCTTCCTCAGAATGGACATGTCGGGGTCGATCCGGATCCAGAGGAGGGGAGAGTCAGCACTGCACACGAGACAGGAGAAAAGTTAAATACCTCAATTCATCCCATGCAAGTACGTGCAGCTAACAGAGGAAGCTGGTTCCAGACACTTATCACAGCTTTCACACACACACATTTTATCTCAAACAGGTGTTGGTGATATTTATTGGATGTGAAAACTAAGGAGGAGGGGCACCGTTCGTTTCAGTTAGTCAAAGAAACTGTTGGTAAGACGGTTTTAACACTATGAAAAAACAGCATTCGTGTAATTTCTCTTTTTTTTGATAAGACATTATAAGTAAATCCTTAGAGAACATGTCAGATAGGATCAGTGGTGATGTCTTACTCCATGGCTGACAGATCCATGTCGACTTCCTCCCCGTTCATCAGAGGGATCTTCTTCTTCTTGTTCCTGGAAAAGAAATCAACAGATCAGTTATTAGTTCAGCACAAATAAAACCATGATGCACATTCATATGTTCTGCTATGGTATGTACCGCCTGCTCTTGGAGTGGCAGGGGATGTCGTGTTTGAGGCTGTTCTCCTCAATCTGCAGCGTGTGGTTGAAGGATCCATCCAGTTCCTGCACTGTCACCTTGATGGGACCCTGCAGGGAAACACACACATGGTGTTTTAACAGTCTGTGTAATTATTAAACAAAACAAATGAACAATACTAAAAACCCACTAGAGACAGGAGTGTTTTGACATTGCTGAGGCCTGAAAACTCTACAATTTTAGTACATTTCAACTCTTTTTTAAACACAATGTCTAACAGACGGCAAGACGGTCCACAAGCTGAGCTGGACGGAGACATACAGACACACATGAGCCAGAAGTAAAGACAGGAGATGATGAGATGGAGCAGGGCTGATAGAGACATGGAGAGTGGAGATGAAGAGAGAGAGAGGCACACAGGGGTGAGGAGGGCAAAACGAGGAAGAATACACATCATGCTTTCACAAAATATGAACACAATGAGATTTTTGTTAAATAATCATCTGTAACATGGATATGATGACTAAGTGGGGAAAGGCAAACACTGGAACAGCTAATACAGTAAGACTGATTAAAAAAAAAAATTATATTACATATATATCTATATCTACATCTACATCTATCTATCTATATATGGATGGATAGATAGATAGATAGATAGATATAAATATAGATATATAGATATAGATATTATATCAGTATTTTGCCCAGTCCTAGAGATAATTTCAAAGTGTTAATATTTATTCTTTATGTTATAATATTTGACATACTGCCCTGCAGCTTGTGAATTTCTGCCTTGGTGACATACGACAATTTGTTTATTAAAGTTGGGTTAGCCAGTTTATCTTTGATGTCATCACACTAACATCTCTTGATAACCCCTCAGCATTTTGGATTTCAGGTGGTCTGAAAGAACACTAGACTTCTGCACCTCTCCTTGACTTTGTATTTAGACCGTCACAGGGTATTTTTGGCCAATCACAGTAATTTTAGAGGGCGTGTTCCTATTGGCTGTCTGTTGTGCTGAGTCAGACCAGTCTACACAGCTACAACTTTCCCTGCGACTGTTTGGTTGCATCGTAAATCTTTGCTGTGAACTGGACTAAAAAGAGAGAGCAACAACAAACGAAATAAAACATGAGCCAGAGCAAAAACAAGGATGGGAGGGTGCAGCAGAGTTGCTTCCTTAGGAGTCTCATACTGCAGCTAGCTTGATTTTCAAATGTTGCCTACCTCAGCTTTAAATATATTACTACTGTCATTCCAAATCTGCAAAGTTATTAATGATGAAAGCTTAGAATAATGTAGTAAAAACTATTTAGAAAGGTATCAGCAGAAGGTAGCAGAAAATAGAACACCTAAGTAAAGTACAAGTACCTCAAACTTGTACTTGTACTTAAGTCAATGTAGTTAGTTTTTACCACTGGTAAGAGACACCACGAAGTTAGCTAAGTCATCTATAAGTGGCTGCAGCTGCAGTCCATTATAATGACAAGTCTTCATTTGAACCTTTGAATCACTCAAAAAAAAAAAAAAAAACAACCCACCAACAACAACAAACAACTTGTACAAATGGACTTTCTGCTGTTCTACAGACAGCACACTTGCTCTGCACGCAGTGTCTCAAGGCTCACCACATATTTCTGAGTTCCAGATGACGTGTAATCCTGACGGATCTCCAGCTCGAGCACGTTCCTCTTTCTGTTGAAGGCAAAACTGCCAAAGAATTTCACTACAGCACTCTGGTCTCTGAGTATGAACGTTAAGACTGAAAACAGATGGAGGAAACCAAGAACAGTTGAGAAAAACAGAGCTGAGTTCGACGGGCTCATTTACTATTTAATTCAAAAGCAAAAGATGAACTGATGAAATGAAACCGGTCAGTTTTTTATGTAATCTGGACTCTTCCTAACTTTTAAATGTAAGGTCATACACGTGATTCCAGTTCTTGTAATAAAAGCTGAAGTGGTTCCAGTGTCAGCAGAACAGAGCCACTGGCTGCTGAAAAGCTGCCAAGTTCTTTATTCTAAAGGTAACTGAGGGAATCATTCCAGTGTTTTTAAACCTAGACCCTATTTTTAAAACCTTTTGTGGTCTAAACCAGTGATTCCCAACCAGGGTACGCGGGCACACTGCAGGGGGTACGTGGAAACATTTAATAATAATTTATTTCCAAGATGATAAATAAATATTCTTATTTCATATTAAGCTCGTCAATAAAATGGTACGTGTGCGCTACAACTAGTTTCCCCGGGGAGACAATAACCTGTGGCACTCCGTGCCAAAATCATAGCAGCCGCGTACCTGCAGGCAAATGGATAAATGGCTGAAACGTCCAGTTGCTCTGGATTCAGGAGAGGGTTCAGAGGGGGCCGCAGAGAAACGCAAGAAAGAGGCCAAACCTAAACCAAGGCAGTACAGTGAAAATTATATTTTATATGGATTCACGTCTACGCCTGCAGACCCACCGCAGCCTCAGTGCTTCTTTTGCGGTGAAGTCCTGGCAAATAGCACAATGAAGCCAGCCCATTTACAGCAACACCAGAGCACCAAACACTCGGGAAGTGTCGGTAAAACTGAGGAATTTTACAAAAGAAAGCTGTCAGAATTTAAGTCAGGTCAGACTGTAATGATGAAAGCCACAAGTGTGTCAAGCAAAGCACTGCAGGCGTCTTATGCTGTATCTCTGCTTGTGGCTAAATCAAAAAAGCCTCACTCAATTGTTGAAGAGCTAATTCTCCCTGCAGCGACTGTTATGGCTGAAATTATGATTGACAAGAAAGCAGCCGACGCACTCAAGAAAGTCGCCCTGTCGAACAACACCTGTTCCCGTCGAATTGATGATATGTCAGTTGATATTATTGGACAAGTCGTGAATGAAATAAAACAAGCCAGTCAGTTCGCTTTGCAGCTGGATGAAATGACAGATGTGAGTAGAAATGCTCAGCTCCTGGCCTTCGTTCGTTACAAAGATGTGTCGGACATAAACGATCATATTTTATTTTGCAAAAGGCTGCCAGGAAAGACAACCGGGGAAGAAATGTTCCAGGTTATAGACAGCTTTTTCAAAGAGCATGATCTGCAGTGGAAAACCTGCAGCCACATCTGTACTGATGGCACGGCTGCAATGACAGGAAGCCTGAAGGGACTGTTTGGACATGTAAAAAAGGTAAATCTCGACGTTAAATGGATGCATTGTATTATTCATCGGGAAGCACTGGCGAGTAAGAGAATAAGCCCTGATTTAAGTGCTGTTATGGATGATACTGTGAAGATGATAAATTTCATCCAATCCCGGCCACTGAATCACAGACTGTTTGAAACTCTTTGTCATGAGAGCGGCACACAGCACGAACAGCTATTGCTTCACACAGACCTCCGCTGGCTGTCTCGTAGAAAAACGCTACTGAGACTTTATGAACTTCGCAGTGAAGTTTTTGTGTTTTTGAGGGAGCATCTGCATCCTCTTGCTGTGGTGTTTGAGAATGCCAAGTGGGTGGCGCGCCTGGCATATCTCGCTGATGTGTTTACCAAACTTAACGAGCTCAACCTATCACTTCAGGGGAAGGAGTCACACATCCTGAAAATGTAGGACAAAGTTAAAGGATTCACAAAAAAGCTCAAACTATGGGAGAGGAAATGTGACGAGGGAGACGTGAGCTGTTTCCCACTACTTGATGCCTATCTTGCCACCACTGATGTTGCCAGGGCCCCAGTGGTGAAACTGGTGCAAGCACATCTGTCCCAACTCTGCACTGATTTCAGCCAGTATTTTCAGGACATTGAAGAAAAGTCAGAAAGACTGGATTGGGTGAGGGACCCATTCATCGTGAGTGAGAGCAGCAACAACCTTCCTGCAAGGCTGCAGGAGCATCTGATGGATTTATCGTCTGACTGGGGGCTGAAAATGGCATATGCTGAAAAGACATTGACTGAGTTTTGGTGTGATGTGGAGAAGGAATATCCTGAACTGGGAAAACATGCACTGATTGAACTTTTACCTTTTGGTTCAACTTATATGTGTGAGGTGACATTCTCAGCTTTGACACACATCAAAACCAAACAGAGGAACAGACTGGATGTGGAGAACAGCCTGCTAACAGCTGTTTCCACACTGTCCCCAGACCTATCAAAGCTTATGAAAGACAAGCAAGCTCAAGTGTCTCATTAAAGCTCAGATGACGCTATAGTGAGTCTGAATATTATTTTTGTTAAGTGTTTTGTTCCTGATTTTTAAAATTTAAATGCCTGTTTAAAGGGGACTTATTCAAAGGAGCTCCAGTTTTGTGGTAAATGTCACAAGAGTTAGATATAACAAAGGAAGATTTATTATTTATTTTGATTTCGTATTTACTTATTTATATTATTTATTTTCAAGGCAACATATTATTTATTTTTATGTTTAATTAATTTGAGTTAAAAAGAATAAAATGCCTGAGAATTAAATGTTCAAATTAAGGAGATGAAATAAAATTATTTCCATTTAATAATCAGTCGTGTTACGTTCTACTTTTGAAGAATCATCAACACGTATGAGTGAGGGGGTACTCATGGTATGACAAAAAGGCTCAGGGGGTACGCAAGACAAAAAAGGTTGGGAAACACTGGTCTAAATGACTAATACGTTCAAAAGATTGTGGAACTTGTCCATAAATCAACTCAAACAAATTACAATGTAATCCTAAGGGGCAAGTAAGCCCGTCAAAAAGTTGTTTTTGCAAATGATGCTCTCAGATTTTTATTCTGTCGGACAACATTACAGAAACGATTCCTACGGAGAGAAATCTATTTGTTAAAAAGTACAAATGTTTTTGTTTCTCCAGAAAGAGTCTCTACAACGCTCTGGTCAAAGACAGTAGACTTCTATGACAAAACTTTAAAAAACGTGATTTGTACGTCACAGAGCACGGGAAGTGATGCTGTATCACTACTCCAATTAGTTATCTTTGTTTTTGTGTAACATTGGGAATACAAAATATTACTGAACTACTAAGCTACAAACACCAGAGTCACACAATAACAGGGCAGCTATTTGTACCTTCCCGTCATTTAGACCCCAAATTATTAAAAATTAGGGCCCAGTATTGAAAGTACCAGAATTACACTGAACTGTCTGACATAAGAAAGCACTTAGCCTCTGTTGCTCCCAACTGAGTGACGGAGTCACAGAGTGCAACCAGCACGTTATTCCTCATTAACGAAAAATTGATCAAAAAATCAAAGGATACACCCATTGTTTAATGAGGGGGCCTATGTCTTTGCCGGACACGTTGGAGATGGATTTGAGGAAGGCATGCGTGGACAGCAGCATCTGGCTCCACATCTGACTCTGGTACTTCTGGGACGAGGCTGTGCTGGCCAGGCTCAGCAGCTTATTGAAAACCTGCAGTGAAGACAAAACCAGGTTTGTTACCAAGGCAACTCGAACCAGTTTTAGAAGTTACACGGCCTGAGGACAGAAAGACGCTGGTGGACCTGCAGCATGAACTCCATGCTGATTCTGTTCTCGATCAGCCTCATCACCAGGTGCGCCTTACACTGGAACATCTTGTAGTACTCCCAGGACAGCGTGTGGGGGTGCTTGATGGAGAAGTGAAGGTGTGGAGTGGGACTGTAGAGAAAAACATTTGGGCAGAGAGTCAGGCAATTATGGTCCAGAAAATAAGTTCTTACGTTTATTTCAAATGTTAAAACTGTGTTACTCCATTTGTTGTGTGGGGATTGAACGTGAATGTATACTTGTCCTTCTCTTTGCCTCCACTGAAGGTCGGATGCAGCAGCACTCCTCCTATCTTTAGTTCATAGTCCACAATCTTGTCCAACTCCTGAAACAAAGCAATCATTTTTATTAACTTTTCTATAACCTCCCCAAAGAAATGAAATTATTTTAATTCTGTTTCTCTCCACTTCTAATCGTATCTAACATACATCATGCATGTCATGTTTGGAGGGCTGAAAATAACTATTACTTTCTTTTTTCATTAATGTGTAGACTATTGATTACTCAGTTTATTTGGAAGATGCTGGGCCGCCTGAAACTAACAATAATTTTATTTTATTTTAATTATTTTTTAACAAAAATTTCGTTATTAGGTGTCCATCTGAAAATTTGACACATGATCAACTTTTACATTAAACCCTCATGAACACAATCAACAAGCTAAAAACACCAACATAAGGGTCATGCTTACGTAAACAAAGAACATACATGTGCATGTGTGTAGAGAGGTGGAGCTAAACGGTAACAAACAACAACAAGAAAAACAAACAAGAAAACAAGAAAAAAAAATCAATTATTAGTGTGTTGCATAGAGCAGTTGCACATCAAGTCACACATCCAGAGGTTACTTTGTTTTTGCTTGCTCTGTTAATACACTAATGTTCCAGAGGAGGTACAGAATGAACAAAGGACCCCATGATTTGTTTAAACTATCACAGCTACATCGAATATGAAACTTGATTCCCTCTCGGCCAGGAATTACAGGACAGAGGCTTCAGATCCTTCCAGTAAAGAAAATTTTATTATTGTTTAATCTGCCGATCCTTTTTCTATATAATCATTTTGATAATATGTCAGAAAATATTAAAATGTTCCTGCTATAATTTCCCAAAGCCCAATACGTTTTATTCATTTCATTCATTGCTTAAAAAACATCAACTAATTTCTTCTTCAAACAACTGCAGCCTATTTGTTTTAGTTTTTTGCCTTAAATTGTATTTTACAAGATTACATGGAACTAATCACAATGAAGTTACCTTTGCCAAATCCTCATTTTTACTGAAAAGGGCTTGAACACATCACAATGCAACTCAATCCCACACAAAGGAAACAAATGAAATCATGAATCGAATGCAGTTTATTGGCTCGTTTGTTTAATGCTTATGCAATGATGAAAGGGAAGCTGACAACAACCTCTGGAAAATCTTTACGTATGTCGGCATGTCGTTCCTTCTCGTGCTTTGCTGAACTGCCCATGTTAGTAACGTGACCTTTGGTGAGCACTTCTCTGCAGCGCCTCTCACATGTCAGGCATGTATTTCTCAGCATTCCATGTTCATCCACCTCAAACACAAAGAACTTCCAAACAGCCCGCTTACTGTTTTCTTGTTACAGTACGTTCACACCAGACCATTTCTTTTTTTCATTGTCGCTGTTTTGCTCAGTTGCGATCGCTCATCAATGTGGCACAATTCAACAGATTCACATTTCCACTTTGATGATGTCATTGATACGATTCCGGGGAATTTCACCTCGCCCAGAAAAGATACAGCTCTCTTTTCATGCCAGTGTTTGTCCAGCATGTCTGACATTGTCCCTGTAGCTGCCTTGTACCTGTTGTGGAAGTCCAACAAGTGCCATATGGCCAAGCGCCGTCAGTTTTGGGTACACAACATCCTCCAGATGCGCTCTGATGTCTGTGAATACCACCGGCTGTTCCAGGAGCTGCGTCTGGATGCCGACCGCTTTCAGTGGTACACGCGGATGACTACGGCCCAGTTTGATGAGCTGTTGGCTAGGATCAGAGGCAGGATCGCCAGGCTGGATACCAACTACAGTCGCTTCATCCCACCTGCGGAGCACCTGGCTGTTTGTTTATGGTGAATGGCTGTTTCGTTGCTGTTTAAAACAACGACATCATCTAAGTAGAGTCGTGTCACATGAATTCATCTGGCTTAATACATTAGTAGTAGGGATGTCCCGATCACATTTTTTTCCCCGAGTCTGAGTCATTTGAGTATCTGCTGATACCGAGTCCTGATTCGATACTTTGGCAATGCATTAATGCTGTTCCATCTAACCTGCACATCCTGCTGCAGGCGCTTCACTTCCATCTTCAGATCAATCTGGTGTGTCAGCCAGTGTGTCTGTGACGCTGTGCTGAGAGAGCAGACCCTCGTGCACAACAAGTTGATGAGTGTGCGTGACACAATACGTACTCGGTACTCCCATATCATCCATGGCTTTCTGCATATTTTGCACATTGTCCCACAAAATTACATGGAGCCGTTGCTTCTCTATTCCCCAACTGTTCAGCATCCCCTCGATCTCCTGTTTCATGCGCTCTGCTGTATGAGATCCACGGAAGTGCTGAGCATGCAAGGTCGCACGTTGTAAATTAAAACTTGAGTCGACCCGCTGTGCAGTGAAGCTCAGCAGTGACATCGGGCAAACAGACGAACTCCATGTGTCTGTGGTAAACCC
>JAPQLA010000024.1:25592684-25603443 GCA_029822935.1 Naso vlamingii | reverse complement strand
TCGCCGCTGTTGAACCACCTGACTGACTGCACAGGAACATGACACACAGCACACATTAGCCCTGTATTGTTCCTTGTCTGTGGAAATGATGGAAATCCCTCCAATGATTGGCTTCCTTCTGTGAAGAGCACAGCCTGTGGCCAATTGTATTTTAGGGAAAAAAACAAAACAAACAAACAAACAAAAACAGCTGGCCTAAAAGTAATGAGTACTTCACAGCCTTCCTAGAAATGTAGTGAAGTTTAAAGTAAAATGTTTGTCTTTGAAATGTAGTGGAGTGAAAGTAATAAGTATCCAAAAAAGCAAATACTTAAAGTATACGTAATACGTAAAGTACAGATACTCAAAAAATGTACTTAAGTAAATTTACTTCATTACTGATGTACTTCATACATGAGCTGCAGTGTAAGTGTCACTCAGCAAAGTCAATTTATCATCACACTGAAGTTTGTTTAACCAAAGCTCTCCTCCAAGCTCCTGCAACTCTGACATGTCTGACCGTAAAACAGAGTGCGACGAAGTCGAATCAAAGCCATATGTCATGTTTGTTTTTCTACCTTCTTGCCGTAGACACTCTGATCAGCCCCAGTGGTAAGATCCTGATTCCTGGGATCAGGGAGGCCGTGGCTCCCCTCTCTGACGAGGAATGGAAAATGTACCAGGACATCCAATTTGACATTGAGAACTACAAGAACAAGATCGGCGTCAGCCAGCTCATGTACAGCAACAAGGTGAGAGTGTGATCTTAAAGACTGCCTGAATAGTCTCCATTAAATCTGCTTGGAAGCATCATTGCATGTCTCCTGCAGGTGGACCTGTTGGCCCACATGTGGCGCTACCCCACTGTCTCTGTCCACGGCATTGAGGGGGCCTTCTCTGACCCCGGCACGAAGACTGTGATCCCTGCTAAGGTTACGGCCAAATTCTCCATCAGACAAGTTCCCAACATGGACCCAGCCATGGTCAAGAAGCAGGTAAAACAGGATGTGACTGCTCAGCTCTGTTAGAACAAGCTCATTGTTTCTTCCAAAAAAATATGTCTGCTCTTGCATTTGATGCTTTAGGTGACAGACTACCTGCAGTCTGTGTTTGCCAAGAGGAAGAGTCCTAACAAGCTGAAGGTCACCATGGTGATCGGAGCCAAGCCTTGGCTGGCTGACACACAGCATCCTCTCTATGAGGCTGGGAAGGCTGCTGTCAAGAGAGGTACTGACACCCGTCACCTCACACTCAACAACAACAGACTCTAAAGTTACACAAGGAGTACTAACACAAATATTCACGAGAGAGGTTGGTTTAAAAAACAGAACTGGCAGATTTAGCTCACAATTTTCTGCAACACAGTCTTTACAAAATAGTTTATTTATTTGTGTTTTACAAGTGAAAATACCCCAAAATAAAATAGAGCTCTTTTATTGTTTTAGGAAAAAATAAAAATAAAAAAAAATTGTCTCTGTGGGAAATTAAAAAAAAAAAAAAGTCAATCTACCTGGGTAGGAAAATTGTTTCTTCTTGTTGTTGTTTTTTTGGGGGGGGGGCTTGTGATTATTTCTTATCTGGAATCCAGTATCAAAAATCCTGCTGTCAGCAGTTCAGTCACTCCACAGAAGAAATCCGTTACAGCCGGCCACACTGCATCCAAACGCTCCCTCCACGGAATGTCACTCACTGGGACAGGCTCACCATCGAAGTCGGAATGGTTTGGAACCAACCAAATCCAGGACAAAAACCAATCTGCACGTTTCAGTACAGAACAAAAGCAAATAATTATAATCATTTCTCTTTCTTTTTTATATGCTGTACCTTACTCACATTTTCTTAATAAACCAGTTACACATCTAAAGCCATTAATCATGGAATGAGAGAACTGCTCAAATCATTACTGAGTTTTATACAGGAGTTTGTTTGAGTCACTGCAATGGCAAACTAAAACATACATATTCAAACAAGAGCATTTAAATGCTTATTTTCTGACATTAAATTATATTTTTAAAAGGACTGTGCATTTTTATCTTGACCATACAAATTGTATGCTGTTCACTTTCAGTAACATCAAATGAGTGCATTACTGTTACCAGTATTTCAGCAGAACGCATTAAGAACACAGTAACAACTCAATGCTCTAATCAGCAACACACAAATTGCACCAAATGTGATTTTAAACATTCCACAATACTCTCACATCACTCCAACTGGTTTTTATGAAGCAGTATGTGATATTGGTATCTTATATCGATATCACATACTTCTCTTGAATTTCTTTTCATTTAGCCTCAACAACCACTGGATTGGGTTCATTGCAGCAGGATGGGGCTGAGGGGCCGAGGGTTTTTTTTTGGATTTCCCATTTTCTGCTGTGGTGGTTTCTGTGCACACTCTTTGGGTTTTGATTTCTTTGGCTTAGTGGCGTTGGTGGTGGCTTTTGTAGAATACTCATCCATAGATGCCTGCAGAGCTGCCAACTGAGCTATAAGTTGTGCAGTTTGTTTGTTCATTTTCTTGTGGGTTACACACACACACACACACACACATATGTATATATATATATATATATATATATATATATATATATATATATATATGTAAAAAGAGAGAGAGAGAGATATGTCGAGATAGACATATAAATATATAGATATATAGACATATAGATTAGGGTGAGTATATTAGTATTAAGGCCGTCAAAATGGCCAACAACATATGCATATAAATTCTATGTTTAGGTTAACTCAGCAGCCTGTTCTATGCGAATGTTTATGTTATATGTGTTATGTTTTATTTTCTACTTTTTCTTCATTCTGTATTTATGAATTTGTATTTTCCTGTCTTTGGTCTGTTGAACTGAGCAGCATTTTTGGGATAAAATCAAATATTTTTTGAACGTTGCGCTTTGTTTATCACTGATTGTAACACTGTGAATGAATGGAACATCGTGTATATCAGCAGTTATTTTGTTTACAACGTTGATGAGGGCTGTTTGCTAAAATGCGTTCGTGTTGGTCTGCAACGCGGCTTCTGCTCCGCGATTTTTTTCTTTGCCATTGTGACTCCAAGCTGTAGAAACGAGCTGTCTGAGGATCTTAGCTGCTTTTACACCACGCTATCATTTTATGTTTTTATCGAGTTACTTTCTCTGCCAGTTTTTTGGTGTCTCTGTCACCAGTTTTACAATATCTAACTCTTTTTATTTATAACTGGTTTTGAAAAGTGATTATTGTACTATGTAAGTACACACACCTACACTTACATCTACCTTCTCCAGTTTTTGGTGGCGATCCTGATCTCATCCGTGAGGGCGGGACCATCCCTATTGCCAGAACTTTCCAGGATGTGACGGGGAAAAGCATCATCATGATGCCCATCGGCGGCTTTGATGACGGCCTGCATTCCCAGAATGAGAAAATGAGCAGGTTGGACTCTTCAAGTTTTCTGTCTACACCTTCACAAAACCCTTTGAAATGAATGTTCTGTATGTGGAATCTGGATCAGTGAGTGGATCTGAGTGTCTCTATCAAACCAAACCAATAAACTGAACAGCATTTCTATCTTTTTCTGTTTTTCTCTTTGTCCTGTCAGGTACAACTACATCGAAGGAACCAAGTTATTCATCGCCTACCTGAATGAAGTTTCCCTCATTAATAAGACCAGCATCAGTGTGTGATGTGTCATGGCATCGTGAAATGGCCTCCTTAACCATACCAGCTACAGAGAGCTCATCCTGACAAAAGCCTGGACGTAGATTTCCATTGTGCCTTTATGCTCATCCACCTTTCATCCATTTGTTTCTCCTATCCAGTTTTTATTTATCTGGATTCAAGAGCCTCCTGCCTCTCTCTGTTTTTTTTGCTGTTTGTTTCTGGCCATCCATCCGTCCGTCTGTCCGTTTGTCTGTCTGTCGATTATTTTGACATTGTAAGTGAATGTTAACGTGTCTCTCTGTCTGATCAAAAAGTCTGAAGTGATCTCAAGTTGCTGCTCTCTTCACTTGTGTCTCATATGTTACATATACGTATGCTCCACATAATGTCACACAGTACTGTACTGTGTGTGTGTGTGTGTGTGTGTGTGTCATGCAGTAAAAGCTGTACAAGCCAACCATTGTCCTTTTTTTAGGGGTGGAAAGATACAAAAAAATATATTTATTAAAGTAGAAGTACTGTGGTTACCCTGATTCAAGTAGAAGTACTGGTATAAAAATGTACTCATGTTTAAGTAAAAGGTGGCCCATTTAAAATGTAGTATAAAATGAGTAAAAAGTTACTTAGTTACTTTTTTCAGTTGAGGAGAGTGGGGGGTAATATTATCTCTCCATCTCCATCTGTTTCCATCTCTGCACACCAACGTCCCTTTGCTGTCTGTGTGTGTGTGAGACTGACTGTTGCTCACCTTCAGGCTCTGCAGTCAGTCAGCCAGAGCCAATCAGATGGACCGTTACTGGCACACAGACAGCACACCAGCCCGTAGAAAACTTGGAGAAACTTATTGTTTCAGCTTTTTTTTTACTTTGTAACTGAAGCTATTTAAAATGGAGTGAAGTACAGTTACTTCCACCATTACTTAAGTAAAAGTAAAATTACTGATTTTATAAAATACTCCAAAAAGTACAAGTACACAAAAAAGCTACTCAATGACAGTAACCTGAGTAAATGTGATTCATTACTTTCCACCCCTGCCTTTTTATTACGTAAAAAAAATCATGAAAATGCTCTTTAATGAGACAAACACACAGATGTTGTTCCCTTAGTCATGAAACATTTATTAACCACTCACACATCAGAGCCGAGACGGAAACTTCACAGAATCCAGCCAATGATGGAAGAGCATTCTACAAGGTCCCATTCAGACAAACGCATTTGCTTCACCATGCAGCTGACTGTCACCATCGTTCAATAACATGCTGCAAGATATCTCAAAGAGATATAATTACATACTCTCAAATTTATTGTTTCTTTTAGTGTAACACAAGAAATAATTATAACTGTCATAATTCCACTCGTTCAGAATGAAACTTTTCTTTTATGTTTCAAGAATTTTCTTGTAAGAGCAGACAGAAAAAGACAAAGACACTGCAATTCTTTTTCTTTTTTTAAGTTAATGTTCAGCATTTTGTCTAAAATTTTTATTTTTTAAAGAAGATATGATTATTGTAACTAACAATAGACTTGTTCAAATTAAGTTTGTTCTTATGGTAAATTGAACAATAGTAGTTAAACAGCTTTGAATATGGATGAAGGACAGACTAATTTTATTTACTGATTTAAATGCATCTAACAGTGCCGTGCAGACATTACCAGCTTACTGTAAAGGTCACCGAGGATGAAAACAGAATAAAAGCTCTTTTCCACTGCGTAACACTGAGAACACTGTGATTGAAGCAAAACAACAAACAGGCAAACATAATACAATCAACAGAATTAGACCAAATGAACAGGCACCGAATATCTATGGCAACAAGCTTATGTTTAGTCATAAAATTCCAAACAACTTTGTAACCAATTCTTTCAAATGAGCCCTGTGACACTCTCCGTTTCAGGAAATGACTCCACGGCTGCACTGTGGAGAAATGTGTTTTTGCTCAAAGGCTCTGTCACCTGAGCTCTCTCGAAGCAGCCCGGATCGGCTCGTCACAGTAACAAATGAACAACTGAGTGATTAAATACAGTGTTTTTAAAATAATGCTGTAAGTGAACAGCGTCGTAATGAAAAGGATTCATCTTTTTACTGTCAAATAGGTAATCTTTTTATAATGTGCACAATCAAGATGGACCTTTAATTTGACCCTCATCACTTTCATTTGAGCCATTTCCTTTTTAATTTTTGTAAGAATTTGAAATAATCTGGTGAACCAGGAGATACAGCGTTAAAGTTAGTTTAAACTAAAAGGAGTGATCATGTCTGCAGCATCTTAAAAAGATCTTTCATCATATCCTGTTCATCTTATCCCAGTGTAGTGAATACAAGTCATGAATCAGTACACTATTCACTTGCTAAAAAGTCAGAGATGATTATAGGTGTGTCTCAACCAGCAGCTGCACTGTGGCATTTCCTAAAAGTACACATGTTTGCTGAATCTGCAGCAGGCTGATGGAGGAGAGACATCACAGTGATCTTGTAGAAGTGTCATGGCAGCAGGAAGTGGTGTGGAGGAACCCTGGTGTTGTGAAGAAGCCGTGTCTGACACTTCAGCGGCCTGATTCACAACACCAGCTGACCCTCCCCACCCACACACACACACTCACACACACACACACACTGTGGTGCGATACAGAGGCAGTGTGATGGCTGAAGTCATCAGGTCATCTTCAGTGACTCAGTGACAGAAACGAGCCACTGACATCATCCAGCGGTGACGGTTACTTTATTGTTCTGATGGGACACTGGAGGTTACCCACCCTACCTGTGAACCATTTCTGTATCCATCATCAGTCTGCCTCGGCAGCATTAGAGTAAACTGAGAATACTCACCTCTTCTTGGTGGCACACTTATGTCCTCTGCTGCTCGTACTTCACCAGTAGTGATGGTGGTAACCAATAAGAAATAGGGATGCAAAATATTTAGCAGTACTTTTTTTGGCAATAATAGGAAATTTATACTATTGGCTGTTTATTGTGATCTGTTATAAATAGAGCAAATAATACGACGCCAAATTACTTTAATTGACTTTAACAGGGCTGCATCTACACATTAAAGGAACAGTATATGGCCATATGCCCTTTTAAAGTTGGTTTGTGATCAACCAATAGACAGAAAAGAAGAATAATAATAAGTGCAGTACGCCATCACTCATGACATCAAACTGCCACACCTGCATAGAGCCAGGTGCTGCAGACTAAAGAGCCAAACGTTTTGTCCTCAGTGTGGTCGTATTTTGCATTTTAAAAGGAAGACCATCATGTTCCACCAGGGTTCAGAGAGGAGGGAAACATAGTGTTGGCAGTTAGATTTGGTTCGGCCGAAGCTTTGAAATATTACAGGTTTTCTCAGTCGTTTTGGCTCATTTTTCCAACCAGTCTCAACATTATCTAAATGGTCAGTGCAATTGTCACAACAGTTTCATGGTTATCAGAACTCTATTGCATGTTTGCAAAAGGTAGTTAGTCACCCAAAACGCTTCATTTACGTTTTATTTTTTGTGTCAGTTTATTGGCCAGTGCCACCAAAATGAAAAGCTGTTTTGTTTGATAACAGGTCAAAATGTATAGACGCTTTTTCACCGTGATAGTCACAAATTACATTTTGATTATGACTGCCACAAAATAATATCCTTGTGAAAAAACAAAACAAAAACAACAACAAAAATCCCATAACAATGAAAAAACCTGTGGCAATTTAGTAAATAAAAAACAAACAAAAAAAAACTTGAGTCTTACAGAAGGCTACATAATGTCGCGGCAGACTACAAGATATTTTTGTCTGTTACTACTGTAAAATGTTCACTGTGCAGGTTAGATGATAACAGAGTCATAAATTCTTGCCATGTTGTGGCCAAGAGACATGACAGACTACAGATCAATCATCATGTGCAGTTCATGATGTCACCAGCGCTCGCCACTGACTACTAAAGCTGACAAGCCATCGTGGGAGGTAAACAAAAAATCAAACATGCTAGTCTCTCTGTCGTGAGGTTGTGAGGCGTCCTAGATGTCCATTATGACACACTGCATAAGATGAAAAGATCAGTTGTCGCCTGCGATGCTTATTGATCGTTTCCGAGCCTTCCCGACGCCCTACGTCTTCGCGGTCTGGCTTTTATCAGCTGATTTCATGTAGTTTGACCCCAGCATAACACTATACACAAGTTCTCATCTTCGTGAACATCCTGTTGGTCTTGCTGGTTTGGCCAGAGATTTACATCAACATTACATCTGACCTGGAAGGTCTTTAGCCAACTTACTGTAGCATACATGGGGGTCTGACAGATTTGGATAATTGAATGGATCATTTTGGCATGTGATGCTAAAACGATGAAAGAGTGTTTATAAGTTGGGGAGAGTCTAACAATTTCACTGAGAATCAGCTGATCAGTTTTGATAAGTACGCCACATATAAGTGATTTTTGTGCAGATTTGTAGAGCATTGTACTTACTTTTTTGCACACTTGTACCACAACAATGCAACTTGCTCGAATGAATGAGAAATCTAATCAGCTGTGAACAACAAACTAATTGTTCAGAGATTTGAGCTTAATGTTTTGAAAAATGCTTTTCTCGTTTGGCAATTGAGCCAAAGTGAATGAGAAAAACTCTAAATCATCCGTCTTTACTCTCGACATCTTGGTCTCTCTCACCATCAGGTGTGCAGAAACTACAGGTATGGGTTTATTTTTAAAAAACAATATCTGGCATTTTTGGATCAGTATCGCCAAATGACAAGTAGATTATCACTTGAAAAAAATCTTATTGTGCATCCCTAACAAGAAACGCTGAGGCTCAGCTTGGCACAAAAAGCGTTGTATGGGCAGTACACACAGTCTCCACTGGAGGGCACTGAGCCTGCAGCAGTTGTCTTCTCACTCAGGGTGTAACGATCTGATGCTCAGCTGGTCACTCGCCTCTGCTTAACCTGCAAGAGGACAGAAACAGGAAAATGAATCAAAAGCAAACCGTTAACTCTCAAATCAATACAATGTTTTAAAATGAGGGTTTGAAAACATTAGGATTTGTTTCATGGGGAGAGAACAATACATGTATTATCCCAAACACAGTCAGTTATCAGCTTTCCAACCACAGAAACTCAGTGTGACTGCATACTGGAACACTAGACCGTCCTCAGATGTAACAGTGCTCTGTTTGGTTTCCTATTTATAAAGAGCTTTGGTATTGAGGACAGGGCCGTGATGGAGCTGAGAATAACTTTGGTTTCACAGCAAGCCTGAGCAGCCTGCTGCGTGTGCAAACTGAAATCATGTCATGCTGAGGCGGCTTTACAGGAAAACAATCTTCCAGCAACGTTTGGCCTCTGTATAACATGTCGCTGTAGTGAACAGATTCACTTACAGGTCCGAGCTCTGAGCTCAAAAGACAACAAGCTCGTCTGTTCAGGTCGGACTGGTTTCATTTATGACCTGATGTTATCAAACAGCCACGAGCAAAACGAGTCATGTGACGGAACAGAAAACATTCTGTGAAAATTCAAGCCATCACTCTTTTCTGTTCAGTAGGTCAGAATACAGACAGAGTTAATGTGCAGCAGTGACGGAGGAAGTATTCACTTCAGCTCCAGTCATGTCAAAATAATGTCAGTGTTTTAATCTTATGTTAGCTTTAGTTTGATTATTGCATCAGCAGCTCAGTGGTGGACTGAAAGAAGGCCGTTTTTTCACTTTCCTCTCTCAGATTGATCCTGATGGTCTGGGATTCAAATGGGCAAAATTTCCAGCACTCATGACTTTTAATGCCTCCGCGCCGGCGATAGCCAGGGCCCGAGGCATTATGTCTTTTGGCTGTTCGTCCGTCTGTACGTATGCACGTCCAGATTTCTTGTGAACGTGATATCTCGAGAACGCTTTGAGGGAATTTTTTCAAACTTAGCACAAAAGTTCACAGTGACCCAAGGGTAAACTGATTAGATTCTGGGGGTCATAGGTCAAAGGTCAAGGTCACTGTGATGTCACGTTTGTCTGGGCCATGTTTGAGAACATAATATCTCAGAAACGCCTTGAGTTAGAGTCTTCTAATTTGGTACAAAGGTCCACTTGGACTCAAGGATGACCTGTTTAGATTTTGGAGGTCACAGGTCAAAGGACAGGGTCACTGCAGCCAGATGTTTATACTTAGCTTGTAAAAATTTAAAAATGCCTCAACAGTATTTGTTCCAGTTTGATACAAAGGTCCACTGTGACTCATGGATGAACTGATTAGATTTTGGAGGTCATAGGTCAAAGGTCACGTCGCTGTGACGTCACTTGTGTCTAGGCCATAATTTTGAACTGGAATAAGTGGTGCGAACACAAGTATCTGTACTTCTACTTAAGTAAAGAATCCTAGTACTTTTGCCATCTCTGACTCTGTGCTAAAGAAAACAACATTTACACAGTGGAGCAGGTGACTGAGAGGAGAATGATCTCCAAACTGAACACCATCACAAGCAGTCCACCACACCATCTCCATGCCAACAACTTCAGCAGAGCACCATCAAAACAGGCTAATTCCACCTATAGGTGCAGGACCAAACCAGCAACACATCTCTCCTGCCAATTGTCATCAGACTCTTCAATGCCAGTATGTAACTTTAATTTATTACCAAGCACTTGTCCACCGACTGCATGTTATGTGGAGGCATATAACTGCCAGGTGGTAGTTCCAGTTACATACTGAGCTACTTTAAAAGGTGTGTAATATTTCTAAGCTAATCATATGTCAGTTGGTATGGCTGTAGGCTCAGAGCAAAACATTTTGCTTGACTGTGCACTCTGTTTTTTGTTTTTGTATCAAGTATCAAATTCCAGTTTGAACTGGTCATGGTCCTGACCTGACCCAGTTGTGCAAAACGACACTTACACATCACACGCAGGATGCTGTCATGTGGAAGCAAACATGGAGGCCTCTGAACTCAGCAGTCACAGTTTCATTTGTAAGCTGATGTTCAGTGGAAAGCTGCTAACTTCAGCCGATGATACAAGAAGAAAGATACCAAATGTTTAAATGTGACTTTTTTTTCCTTTTGGAACAGAGGCTACTTTTGCATGAAGGTGTGTGTGTGTGTGTGTGTGTGTGTGTGTGTGTGTGTGTGTGTGTGTGTGTGTGTGTGTGTGTGTGTGTG
>JAPQLA010000024.1:25555327-25567351 GCA_029822935.1 Naso vlamingii | reverse complement strand
ACTGTAGACCGCTCTGAGTATCTTGAGTGATAGAAAAAGCACCACATAAATGCAATCTTTTATTATTATTATTATTATTATTATTATTATTATTATTATTATAAATCTTAAATCGTCTTCACAGTTAAGTGAGTGACAGGTGTATTGACCCCTTGATTTGCAGCTCATTAGGGATAAATAAATTCAGTACACAGGCCGCTGACTTTTAAGTATTTGCGTGTGTGTGTGTGTGTGCGTAACACAAACACATTGCTGTGCGTTGTAAGGTTTACTCAGTGAATGCCACACCCAGAAGCCTTTACTTATGCACACCGTATGGCCACCACACTGCTCTCGTTCAGTGGACAGCTCACAAACAGCCACAGGGTCAGCAGCCAGTGTTTCTACAGGAAACAGAAAAGCAAGTTTGTGTGTGTTGATCCTGCTGTAGCTTCCTATTATTCTTGCAGAGAGAAACCACAGCCCTGCTAACTCAGCCGGCGCCTCGCAGCCTCTAGGAGACAGGGAAGGATGACCAAGCAATCAGCAAGAAAACCATATTGAATTTCAGCTGATCAAATCAAGCCAAAAAAATTCTGTTTTTTGTGAAACGCCTGCTTTGATATCAACCTTCTTTTATTTAAAAAAAAAAAAAAAAGCTTTAAATTTAGATCCTTAAATCCACATACAGCATGTCAGCCAACTCAAAGCTCTGGTTTGCCTTTATACACTGAACAGATCTCAGTGACTAGGCAGCAGGATGAGAGCAGCTACGAAGATCACAGATGTTCTTATGTGTTACAGTGCAAGTTTGTATGTGTTGATAATGATTCACAGCTAAGGGGTGTTTGTTGCAATACACAGTTGCATACATTAACTGCTTCATGCGTTTAGAAATTAGATTCTCAAATTGTCGCTCTCTCGCTGGTGAAAGCACACACACACTTGTAGGCTATCAGTGTCAACGCTTTGGGCAGTTATTATTACATAAAAGAAGCTGCTGGATGAAGTAGAGGAGAATATATATATATATATACTAAAAATAAATACAAATAAATTTTGTGTATGTATTTTTTAATTTGTATAAAAATATACAAATAAAAAAATATACACACAAACTCACACACATAAACAAGCACCTCCTTCTGTGTCTAACCCTAACCCTGAGACACACAGCTTGTAGTTAAACAATCCAAAGAAATCAGATTTTTTTTTTTTTTTTATTTTCAAAATCTGCAGCTTTTTCTGCAATAAGGATGTCCAGATGCTTCAACAGAGCTGCCGGTTTCCCTGAAAGGTTCAAAGCTGTTTTCTTGTTTTGAGTTTAGGAAGTAAAAGAGCTGAAGCCTTGAGTGTCAGTATTATTTAATTCAGTTATTAATGAATTATTATTGATAAAACACTCTAAACAGAGCTGTTAGTACTGTGTCACAAACAGATGTCAACACCAGCAGAACACTTCTTGAATACAAATCTCGGACAAAGTAAGAAAAAAATGGAGAGAAATGAGCACTCAGCATTTCAGTATCCGACCATGCGTTCTCAGCAGTAAGGCTTTTTTTGTTGTTGTGTTGTTGTGTTGTTAAGTTGAAGTCCTTTTTTTCTGTGTGGTTGCCACTTCACAGACTTTACAACATAATTCTACAGAAGAAAAAAAAAAGCAGCTGGAGCATAACGGTCTCTTCTAACCAGGTGAGCCTCATCCACAGGGGTCCCCACCTGCTCAGCTCCATCAACACCACGTTCACAATCTCCATGACAACCACTTACCATGATGACCCCCTTCACCATGACAACCTCTGTCACCCAGCTGTTCTCCTGAGACCTTTGAAAGAGCTAATATGGCTGCAGTGGACCTCCCGTGAGACTAGACCACCCTCTGCCCCTCCTCTCCTCTTCTTTCCTGTAATTCCTCCACCCCAGGGGGTTAAAGCAACTAAATCAGAGGAAGTGCCCCTCATTCAGACAGTAAAACCCACTCTACCCTCATGGTTCAAGCAGGTGATGCGACTATTCGCCTCTCAGCACAGGAATCAATTGGATCTCCAGGGCTTTTAAACAAGGACTTATCAACTACCTGCAACTGGAGCTGCTCTCTCCTGCAGCCTAAAGAAATTCAAGCCAGCACTCTTCTGGGTACAGGCTGCCATAAAATGCCTTGAATGGCTGCTATAACTCGGTTTAGGCCCCAACTGCTAGGTTATCGGCGCACAAAAACTAAGATGTTTGCGTGCAGATATGAGAGACTGATTGTGCACTACAGGAATGTGTGTGAACCTAATTGTGTATTCAAGTACAACCAAAATACTCACATAGAAACACACACACAGCTTCTTAAAGCATCTCTTTGTGTCTGGGGATTGCATAATGATTCCATGACAGCCTGTCAGACATCATATGAAATTGATTCCACACAGCCAAAGCTCCTCTCTGCCTCTCTACGCCATTATTCGTATCCCCTGATGACACGGCTCTTGATCAGCCCCCTTTATCCGTTACTATCTCATAAAAAGGCCAACCTCCTGCTGGCCTCGGCCAGCAAAGAGAAAGAGAGGTACAGCACAAATGGGGAATGAAAAAGTGCAGAAAACGTTGTTAGGCCACTTTCGGAGCTGGAGTCCAGCTATGAATGCAAAACCATTCAGGTCTTCCTCTTGACAGCACCGTGAGCTGGGCCCGCAGGTTTGGCCCGATCGGAGCAGCTCTACTTATCTTAGAAAAAACGATTAATCTGACCGGATCGATAATGCTCCACTGAAATATATATTTTTCTCCTCCAAAGATCATACATTCACATGTCCAGTATGTGTGAAATTTAGCCTGTAGGCATGGAATAAGGGGTGTAGTCGGCATACATTATAGTGCTGTAGTGTTAAATGCATGAATGAGTGAGTGTGTGTGTGTGTGTGTGTGTGTGTGTGTGTGTGTGTGTGTGTGTGTGTGCATCAGATGCACATGCATGTGTAGCAGAGTGGTGTGTGACTTACCCCCGGCTGTCCCTGAGGGTTGAACATGCTCTGACAGCACTGATGCCTTGCAGCGTCCTGCTCCTCTCTAAGCTTTCATCTACACTATGTTCGCTGTCACTCAAACACTCAAAACTCCCTCCTTTTTTCCCCAGACACACACTCTCTTTCTTCTTCCTGCTACTGTTTTTTGTCTTTTCCCTTCTGCCTCCCTCTTTTTTCCCCTCCTTCTCTCTTCTTTTCTTGCTCTCTTACTTTCCTTGCTCTAAATCTCCTACTCTTTTTTCTCTTTCCTCCTCTTTATTTGCTCTTCTCTCATCTCCCCCTCTCCCTCTCTTTCTCATCTCTTTCTTCTCCTCCTCTCTGTCGCCCTCACCAACGCTCCAGGAGCTTGGTATCGCTGTCTCTCGGCTGGCACAGAGAACAGGCAGACACATGGGAGGGCTGTTTTGTAATCCAGCAGGTCATACCACCCTGGCACAGGAAAGGGGGGGCTGATGGGATGCGGGAAGGGAGGGGAGGGGGAGGGAGGACTGAGCAGGCCTATACTACTACCTACCAACCTATACCTTTGCTGCATCCCTCCGTCTGCGAGCTCATGGTCTCTTCCTTTTTTCCCACCAACGACAGGAGGTCTCGCCTTGCTATATCCTCTGTGTGTGTTGAGGTTTTAGGAGTGAGCAGGGGAGGAGAGGAAGAAAGGAAACAAGGATGGGAGGAAGAAGGGAAAGAATGGGAGTGGGAGGAAGTGTGGGAATGAAAGGAGGGATGAGAGTGGAGAGGGAAGGGGAGGGTGGGATTGAAAGGAAAGATGAATAGAGGATGGTTATGGGGGAGGGATACCTCGAAGGGTTGCAGACTGAATCAATGAAGTCTCTTAGCTAAGGGAAATATTCTTAAGTATGGGAATAAAACATAGGATAAAAATGAACAAAGAGCCCAGTCATGGATTTGTGATGCTGTACACTTTAGGTTACAACCCAGTTGCACAGTTGGCGCCACCAATCAAAAGTGAGTGTTTCTGTAACAGACAGACTAGCATCGGCAGAGAGAAAGCTAGTGAGAGGTCTCAGGGTGACTGACTGACTGTCTGCCTCGCTGCGCGCCGTCATCTCTTCCACAGATGGTCACATGGCCATCCATTCATCCTCAGCTGCACCTCAGCCAGCTCTGTAAGATGCTGCTCTTCAACAACCACAGTGCTTTGGATGTGGGAGTTTTGTTTACCCCTATCATCACACAGTATGCCGACAGTACAACCCGCTCTGCTTATTTGTAACTTTTTGTAATGTTCAGTTGCACAGTGGTGATTCGGCCAAGATTAGGGAAAAATCATGGCTATGGCAACTACATCTGAAAGGTAAAAACATGTTTCCTTCGGTGATTTTATTGGGGGCCTAGCAGCAAAACAGTGAAGCCCCCATCATGTTTCTATCTTTTCTCCTTTTTTCTTTCTCGTTCATTCTTTTTGTTCCTCCATGGCATTTGATTGTTGGATTTAGGCAGGGGTAACGTGAGGACCCGATGCAGGCTTGTCTTGTGTTGTAATTATGTCTGTTATTTGTGTTTATAAACTGGGAGTAAAGTATGCAGGTTCTTTTGAGATAAAAATGTTTCGTATAAACTGGACCAGGTAACATGCAAGTCTCTCTTCCACCCTTAACCATGACAGCCTTGCATGCATCCCCTCCACACTTTCCCTCAGTGAACAGTGCAGAGCTAGACGGGCAGCTCTGTTCTGGGCGAGCTTGTTCTTATTTAGCTCATGTTTCCAAGCATTAGACAAGACCGTACGTATTTGTACTGTATTTTCTGTTAGAAAACAGGTATTCTTTCTGATGATAGAAATGCTTTTGCTCATTTTTTCAACTGTATTATTGATGTGAGTCGTCCATCAAAAGTTTGTCAGTAGCTGTTACACCTAACAGTTTGGCCTCTTTAACCTGCTCAGTGGGTTCCCCATGTAAAGAGATGAACAGCTTTTGGTCTGTCCTCAGAGTATATCGTGAGCCAACTAACATAGTCTTTGTTTTTGAGATGTTCAACTTAAGCCTGTTTTCAGAAACCAGCATTAATTCTTCCTGGAGTATTTTGTTTAGATCCTGGCTCTTTTCTGCAGATACATGTATTGTACAATCATCTGCGTACATTACAGTGCCTGCCTTTTATACATATGGAAGGTCATTTGTAAATATGGTGTATAAGAGAGGTCCAAGACAGCTGCCACGGGGAAATCCACGTTGCAGAAATTTGATACTAGACAAGGTACCATTAAACATTACACACTATTGTCTGTTAAGTAAGTAACTTTTCATCCAATCAACAACTGAAGGTTTAAATGCATATACAAATAGTTTGATTGGGTCATGGTCTATGAGATCAAAAGCTGCACTAAATCCAGCAGTAAAGTATCAACTAATAACTTTCTGTCAGTATCTTTCAACTAGTCATCTGTTAATTGGGTTAAAGCTGTGCACGTTGAATGACCTTTCTTAAATGCATGCTGAAATTCAGAGTTGAATCTGTTTTCAGAAAAGTAAAACTGAATTTGTTTGAATACAATACCTTCCATTAGTCTGCCTAAAATGGGTCAAATGCTAACAGGTCCAGTAAAAGACTTGTAAGCCTTGAAAAAGTAGTGTGTAGTTTTTGGTGCCATCTAGTGGTGAAATCGAAATCAAGGACCTTCAGTGGGTATTTCATTGCCACACACAGTTGTTGCAATCATATATTACATACATCTGTGGCTAAATTTCAAACAATGCCTATATGGCAAATGGACTGTTACAGCATTTTCTAGTCTTTCAACTACTCAAAGAGCTTTTACAACACAATTCAGCATTCACACATTCACACACATTCACACACACACACACATTCACACACACACACACACACACACACACACAAACTGAGGGCAGATGACTTCTCTACAAAGAGCCAACCTGCTCACCAGGAACTCATACACACACACCAGTGGCGCAGTTGTTGGGAGCAATTTAGGGTTCAGTATCTTGCCCAAGGACACTTCAACATGTAGACAGGAGGGCCGGGGGATCGAACCACCGACCTTTTGATTGATAAGTGACCAGCTCTACCTACTGAGGCACAGCTTAAAACGGTGCTCTTCTTCTGAAATGCAAGTCTATGGCAGCACCTATAACCCACTGATCGGTTGTTAGGAAACTTTGCAGAATGGTCGGA
The DNA here is from genome assembly GCA_029822935.1 of Naso vlamingii. Classification (NCBI taxonomy): domain Eukaryota; kingdom Metazoa; phylum Chordata; class Actinopteri; order Acanthuriformes; family Acanthuridae; genus Naso; species Naso vlamingii. The sequence goes on along the minus strand of JAPQLA010000024.1, from coordinate 25,561,202 downwards.
TCATTTTTTTCTATACGACTCTTTCACTGCCAGGCCCCTTCATTGCTGCTTTCAGCTTATTTGTGTTAATGTTCATTAAATGATTAATAAGTCTTTGCTGCAGAGAAACCAAAGAATATTCTGATGAATATTATGATCTAAATATGTTTGCTGTGCTGTGGCGAGGTTTGATTTTTTTTTATTCTTGGACTACATTGTTTCAAAGTTTATTTTATTCATGTGGTCAGCCCATTATCTTAGCAGGTTAGTCTGTATTGGACACCCTTGCACCTCTGCCAGAGATTTAGTGCGGGAAGTAGTGTGTCCTTCATGTAGCAAGGGTGTTGGGATGGTTGGGATGGAGTTTCAGATGGTGGATGGGAGTGTTCATGCAGGGTTAGGAATATGCAACTTGCCATCTACAATCAACATTAATGAATCTGAATACAAACAGAGGATGAAACAGAAACCTGACGGATAATAAAACTCAGGCTTTACACTGACCAATCAGAGGCTGTGCTGCGTGACAATGATCAGGATCTGTTTCAGTTCAGCTCTGACAACATCAGTCATACTGTGAGAATTGTGAGAAGTCAATATTATCTTCTTCTTCTTCTTCTTCTGTGTTTACTGGCAATAGGCAAACCAGCTTATGCTGCATTACCACCACCAATTGGACTGGAGAAACACACCAATATAATTCCCATGATGACTTTTTCCTGACCAGTTGATCAAGTAAAATAAGGTGGCATCCTACAGGCTGAGACTTACTGCTAGATTACATCGGGCACGTCCACGTCGCGTTCCGGCTGCACCATGAACACACAAGCTAATCACAGCCAAGTGCGCCCCGCGACACTTCTCTGAAGCATTCCAGAAGCTGCTCTCCAGCGCACCAATGGCAGGCACCAAGGCCGGCGGCAGCTATGGGCAGGGGTGGGCTAAGCCCACCCAAACGTGCATCTTTCCCACCCAACAAAAAGGGAAGAAGACTTTGGTATTTTGGCTCAGCCGATTGAAAATTAGTATAGAACTTATCAGTACCATTTCTAGCCTCTGATTGGGTGGGTAGCCGATAGCCCGCCTCCACAGTTGCCCACTCTCTCTTCCATTTAGGTACAAACAGCGACAGCGTGCACAGTGCAGTGCAGTCTCAAGCAGACCTCTACAGGGTGAAGTTTTTAAATTGTTTGCCCTCAGAAGACTTCATGTTCTGTCGGTTTGTGAATGCAGAGGTAATGGGAACAGCTTAGAAATTGGCCTACATTCATCACTTAAGTCAGAGCAGCTTTACAACAGTGTCTGTGAAATGTGTCGTTAATTTAAGCCTGCTGTGAGGCCTTGTGCTGCTTCCAGCTGTAGCCATGTTACTGCGAGCACATTCAAGGCTGCAGCGGGATGGCCCACCACTGCCTGCAAGACTGCAGACAGATATTACTGGGGCTACGGCGGTTAACATTACTGAGCCATCCACAAGCACTAATGAGAAAAAAAAAAGCTGAAAAGTCATTAAAAGTGGAAAAGTAGAAATGTTAAAAAAAAAAAAGTTAAAATAAAAAGTTAAAAGATAACGTTTTATAAAATGGAAACAAAAGAAGGAAAAAAGAAAATAAAATGTTCAGACTTGTTCCTGTTAGATTACATATACATAAGCTATATAGTTACACTGTATTTTAAGTATAAGGTTGATAGGTTGATTTAGTTGTTTTCTTTGTTAGCCTACTTTTTAGTTTTAGTATAAATTAGAATACTTTTTTATTGTATTTTATAAACATTGGCTATGGATAAAATTTCTCACTGGATTAGCTGTTCAGAATACTGGTCCACTTCTCTAAACTTTGAGTCTACTGACCACCAAGTTGCCCACCTATGATTTCTATCGGCCCATCCTAATATAGCCGGCTAAAACCGGCCCTGATATGCACTGAGTCGGTTTTTGATGGATCAAGTTGAACAGAGCAGATCAAATCATACAGGAAGTCAGACAGGAACAAGAGAAGATTTGGTGAATTCTCAAATAAAGCACCCCGTGCTGCTGATTATGTTTCACTGGACTGCATCAATTCTGCAAGCTGTGGCGCTGAACCAGAAGTCAACCGGACAGGAGCAGGTCAGAGGATATTTGACCACCAGGACAAGACCCTCACACTGTACTCTACTGCAATGAAATTCACTACTATTACTACTCAGCCAGGGAAGAGGCACTAAAGTCAAAGTAAACGAAGGCGCTCCTGGGGTATGAAGCCTTGTGGAGTTAGTAGTAAAAACCACATATCTCCAGTTGTGGTGATTCTGAATGTTAATGTTTTTGATGAAATCAAGGGTAATATTTTTTTTAATTGTAATTTTTATTTAATAGGGATGCCTTCATCATAGAGAACTATACAACAATCATCCAATGCATCACAGCATTAAAGCCACTGCTCATTTCCAAGGCCCATTCCTAGTATTAGGGACGCTCATGTGTAAATTGGTAAATTCATTGTTGCAAAGCTAAATAACAAGGCCGTTTGTGCTCATAAAAAAACTGACTGCTAAGAGATATACTCAAAAAACAGTGTTGCTAAAATACGACAATCTTTGATGCATTGCTCAAGATCAAACTACCCAATAGCATATAAAGTAATTTAACTGAGTTCAACCCTAAATATCTACAGCAATAACATCAAATACAATAACAAAACACTGTTAGGGACAATTATACTACAAATTTAATGCTTTCACTTCTTGCTCTGTAAGCACATTTTGCTTATAATATTTGTACACTGCTTATTTTAACAATGTGTTTTTTGGCTAACCCGTAAAATGCATTAAGCATGGTTTCCTCGCTGTAACCACAATGTTTCCTGAAGGTAGCTGTCCCTGCATTCCATTTGCCTTTCAACACCTTGAAAAATGTTGACAGTGGTCATCTAGTGTAATCTGTAGAATTGTTTGATGTTCTTGTCTGGCAACATGGGTAATGGTGTCATGGTTTAGGTGAGGAAACTAAAAATGCTTATAGTAGTTGGGAAGTTAGGATCATGTTTCCAGCTGCTCTGAATTCCAGCTAAAGCATTCACCTACGCAGAACGCAGAAGCAAAATTCAGGCTGTAGGAAGGCTGCTAGGATCCCGGTGATGATAGGTTCACCTCCAGCAGTTTAAACTAGACATCAGCTCTTGCATGTACAACAGCGCCAACTTGACCTCTATGTTTGAATCTACATTGTTCTGTAATTTGTGTAAAAATGTTTCATACATCACCGATAAACAGAAACACTTTTATCCCTCATTCATTTTAAATTTGAGACAGGTTGAGCAAATGTTCTTAGCAGCTCACTTCATTCAGGCAAAACTAGAGTGATTATATTTGGACATAAAATGTGTGTTGTTGCTGCTTTACATTAGTTTAAAAATTAGTTTCGGCGTAATACACATTATTATAAATTTTACACTATTTGCAGTAATCCATGTTTTTTCTTCCTCATTATAAAAAAATGTCTTAATGATCTCTGTTAGTAAAGACTAGTGATTATTTTGCATTAAAGTGTTGCATAATGTTGCTTAAGACTCACAGTGTTGCAATTTCATGCATTTTCTAAATGCTAAATTGCAGCAGGAACAATGAGGTCATAGCCACGGTGTTTTAATGAATAACCAAGGAACCATTAAGGAGAGTAAGCAAGAAGTGTGTGTGTGTGTGTGTGTGTGTGTGTATTCTGTTTCATTTCAAACAATCATTTTACCTTACATTAAACAATTGGAACTTACCAAAACTACATCATTTTAAAAGCTGTATAATGTAGCCTACCATTGCTACATGGCAAATGCTTGCATAATTTTGTGTGTATGAGACAGCACCAAATAGGGCTGATTCCCCCATGTATGCTACTAAACAATTACAAGTAGACTTTGAATATGAACTGTGAACCAATCCACTGAAGCAAAATGCTAAACTCTTCTAGCGGCTAACAACTGCTCATGAAAGAGAGAAAGTTGCAGATGCCTGCTGTATTTAGGGATTTTGAACAAACTAAATATAAACAATTCCTAACCACAGCTTCCTATCCTCTTTGGAGTACAGTACAGTCATGTTGCTTTTTAGGACTAATTTTCTGAAGAATGACCAGTTCCATAATCTCCTGAAACAGAAGACCATGTAACAGCAGCATGACTGCTGGAAGAGAACGGAGCCAAACACTCAGGTACACACTGCTACACAGACTTTTGAGGTCTTTATTAAGTTCAGGTTTCACTGGGCACAGATGACTTTAAGACTGCAGGTAAAGGGAAAAAGAGACTTCCTCTGGAGAACAGCACAGGCTATATTCATAATTTAAAGATCAAACTGTCATTAGTTATTTAGTTTTTGCCAGCACAGTAACTTACATAGGACTGCTGGACATAATCAAAGACCAGTTAACCTTAAACTTATTATCTTAAACATAAACACAGACTTTACCTTGGTTTTACAGGTAACTAACACACTAACCCATCACAAGTAAGTGTCACTCTTTCTGCTGACTTTGACGTCTTCATAACGGCCTCTTTCACCTCCACACACAGCTTTGGATCAGCAACCTCAGTCATGTATTTTCATGCTGATGCAGCGTAGCGTGATTCCAGTGCGAGTACCAGCTTCTTAAAAGCCCTCGTTTTCCATGACACTGTACGGGCGTAGGTCCTTACAGTACAGATGAAGATTCCCACAGACTCTGTTATCTTCTGTTCTTTACAAACATTACTACCCACCACTGTCACCATTTTGTTGAATAACACAGTGGCTCAGTGGTTAGCACTGTGGCCTCACAGCAAGAAGGCTCTGGGTGTGTTTTCTGGCTGGGGCGGGGCCTTTCTGTGTGGAGTTTGCATGTTGTCCCCGTGTTCGCATGGGTTTCCTCCAGTTCCTCCGGTTCACCCCACTGTCAAAAACCAGTTCTATCTCCAGTCTTCCCTTGACCAAGGTACTGGCTAAGACCTGGAGTCGGTCCCTGGGCCTGCCCTGTGACTGACCAATGAAGTACCTTTACCTTGAACAGTACTATTTGTTTGGTCAAGAGGGGCCTCATCAAACTACTGCTTCACCCACAAGTCAAAAATCAATTTCAGGATTTTCTGAATCGATACTGAAATGGGAAAAAATATATTGCAATGCACTGATAAATCAATTTTTTTAAAGCCAGCCCTACAAACATCCTAACTTAGAAAAATTAGCCTCAAGATGTCGAAGAACTGATCTTATCAGCACCAAATCCTAACCCTGTTTCTTTTGCACATGAAGAGGCCACTGTACAAGAACGTGCATGCAACAGGTGCAAGCAGTAACTTTCATGAGTAAGTATTCCAAGTTACATCACTTGATCGTCATCAGCACCTGCTTTATAAACATTTTTGTGACACATTGTTCATGAGCATTTGCAGTTTGACCACGGACTGTAAATTTCAGCCTATGGCCACAAACTAGAAACCAGTGGGGAGTGTTGACTGTGTTGTTGGTGGCGAGAAGCTTGCATATTTCCGACGTGCTCTGAGTAGACGCATTGTTCTGTTGGAGAGCCCAGATGCCATCGCAGCACAATTCAGGTCGTTTGTGTGGAATATCCTCTCTCAGATGCCTAAGAACTCCACGGTGGTTCAGGTGATAATGTCAAAGAAAACCACCAGCACACCATTGATTGTGCTCCTGATTGTGCTCCTGACTGCAGGCTCTTCCACACTGAGTTGTAGCAGTAAACACAGTTCTCATTACCAGAGGTGATGCGTGACATGAAATTCTACAACCACGATGCTCAACCTGCAGCTCGCATGGCTGGTTGTGGCCCTTTTAAAGTGGACATGAAATATGGAGTAATATGAATGTAGTTTGTTTGATTTTTACCTAAGGTGAGATATGGCACAGAATTCAAACTTTATAT
>JAPQLA010000024.1:25512001-25525124 GCA_029822935.1 Naso vlamingii | reverse complement strand
CTTTTACCAACACAGTCGCTCGCGTCTCCGCGTCTCCTCCCCGCCCCCGACAACACACGGGGATTTAAAGGTAAAACGCGAAAGTTGAAGTTTGTCCCCTTTTGGCTACCGCATTCAAGATGGCGATGCAACATGGTAGCCTGCAGTTGGGTGCACCTCCACCTATGTATACGTAAACAACTAATTCTAAGGAACGAGAAAGCTTTCATTTGTATGCGATTGTGATTTGACTTCGGTAAAATACGTATTATGAAAGCAATATTTGATTTTTGCTAATAAAAAGCCAAATAAGTTACATACTGGGCCTTTAATGTGTTGTCTAGTACTTTGTGTATTAACTCTGTGTAATTGACTGCTTTACATTATGAGGACTCTGTATCTTTAGGCTGGTCATATTTGCTGTTGATGGAATAATGTGATTTTTGCGTTATCATTTGCATTGCAAACCTCCTCCGTTTAGTCTCCATATCCTCGGCATCTTTTTTTCCTAGCCAAAGCAAATTGTTTACCAAACCTTACAAGTGCGCCTTATTGGCGTCAACTGTCAGTGAATGTCTGTGTCATGTATGGGTTTTGTTGCCACTCTCCACGTTGTTCTAACTTAACATCAAGACATTAAATCTGAGACCAATTTGGATGGATGGAGTATGCAACTTCAGTATATAGGTTAGTGCTGCGGTAGTATAATTATCAATAACACACTGGCTTTTCCAAAAAAAGCTATTTAATAGCCTGATAATTGGGCCGTAGAGAAATTCCAGACTCCCTTTACTCAGTATTACTGACCAAGAAAGACATGAACCAAATAAAGACTGATCAGTGGTACAGTTTTTGTCATCAGAGCTGTGTCCACGTACAGCTGCATAGAGCACCGAGCATGGCTGTAGTTTCCCGCTGTTTTAAAGATGTGTCCTGATTGGACAAACCAATCAGCTCAAAGGCTTAATGTTGAAATTTTCTTCCACAAGTTATGAGAAAATACAGGACTATATATGAAAAGTGGAAACTCCTGCATTACTTTAATAGATGAATGGTCAAAATGCCACACTTTGGAAAACAGGATTTTATTTTTATTTATTTTTTTAAATATGGGAAAAACAACTCATAGTGAGGGTCAAATTGATCACTATGAATGGGTGCTTATTAGAATCTTTTTTATTATTTTTAATGCAGATAACTATCTCATTGTTTGTTTTTTTTAACATGAACAGAAAGCAGTGAAACAAACAAATTTGTTATTTACCAAAATTTATGACTGTTTCAAAATACAGTCCAGCTTTTGCTTTAATAATGGCTGCTCAGGGGGCAGCATTGATCCACTTGATGACGACATGAACATTTTCTGTCTTTGTCACAAGTAGTAGTGACCGTGTCTTGTTGTTTGAGTAGAATGTAGCCATTAAAAATTTTGCAGCTGGAAAAAAAACAAAAAAAACCTTTTCCCATAAGGATTTCGATGTGCATGCGGCTCCAGCCTCAGGTAGGCAAGTGAAAGGAAGAAATTAAAACAAAATAGAATAAAAGTAGTCTTTTTTTTTTTTTAATATGTTATCATGCATGAAAAAAACAAATTGAAATCTGTTAGTGGACTACTGGTTTACTCTGAGCAAAAGACTTGAACAGCATTTGTATAGGAAGGAATCTGTCCCAAGTTGTTTGATCAATAAATGTTGTTGACCACAGTAACTGTGATCACTATGAGCAGTTTCAAATTCTCTGACAAAGGTATAAAGTTTAAAATAAATGTAATTTGAACTCTTTATTTTGCTTGTTTGTAAGTGTATATGAACAGTGTAGGTCAATTTGACTGGCAACATATTTTGGATTAGTTTTTTCCATGTAAAAGAAGGGTTACATCCCTTACAAGAACAGCACACAAGGTTTTGGACTCAAAAGCATGACTCTAAACAACGCTGAAATTCAGAACATCCTTTAATGCAGGCCAAGATCAGTAGACAGGAAGGCAGTCAATAACAGGCAGACAAATCCAAAAGAGTTAGGCAAAAGGCTAAATCAACAAACATGCAGGATTGGTTAAAAAAAAAACAAAAAAAAAAACAGGAACACTGCACTGGTAAATTAAACAATACACAGTGCTGGAGCACATGCACTGGGGACAAAGACGAACTGGGGATACTTGGCTCAGCTGATACACATTAAGGAGGAACAGACAATAACAGTGGTGGGAAAACACGATGGCAGGAAGTGGGGATTGGAAAGGAAAGGTAAGTAACACACATACGCAAAAAAAAAATTTAAAAACAGGAAGTAAACAAAAATGTGACAAATGAGAACAAAACTTAAACCTCAGACTGAAACATGACAATCAATGTGAACGACAGCAAACAGTCTACGTACAGTTTAACATACCCCAAACACACAGCAACCTCACAACTACATTACAGTATTTAAACCTCTGGCTCAGTGGCAGGGTGCAGACATCAGGCGTGCAGTCACACACATTCACACACCAGCTCACACACACACACACATGTGCACGCACACACACACCAGCACACAGACACACTAAAATCACCGTCAGCATTTCATTGAAGCCAGGAAAGAAGTGTGCATTCTGAGAACAGTGCACACAGTGAAACAGGTCCATTAACACATTGCACAACACAGCCAAACATGCATTTTTGCAGCACAGTTATCATTGTGAAATTATTATCCAACAACAGTGTTAAACTGCTCATAATAAGCTAAACACTTTAGTTTCATTTACAAAAGTGGCTCGGCACTCGGGAGATAAAGTCACTCATGAGTGCGTTAATGTCCGAACTGTTCAAAAATTCTGGTCAGTGCCGGGATGCTTTCCTGGATCTGCTGCTCCTCAGTGGTGCTCATTTCAACAACTGATGGTTTACCAAAGAAATCTAAAATTTGTTTCTGTGCCACTGGGGGAGCTACCCCGAAAGATACAGTGAGCTGACATTCAGTAGGCTGCATGACGTCTGTTGATCCTGATGTTTAACGTTATTTAATTACTCAGTGTTACTTATTATTTTTCAGAATTTACTCAGGCCTTCATATTTTGGTAAACAACAACAAAAAAAATCATTTTTAAAAATTAATACCTTCATTTTTTTGGCATTTGCATTTTCTGACAAGTGTCATGATGTTGACCTTTTCCAACACAGCCATGAACCCACACTGACACAAGAACTTTTGTTTTACTTTTACTTTTATCATCAGTGTTTCATTACTGTGTGTGTGTTCATACAAAAACAAAGGACAACACATGTTTTCCGCGTTTAAGCAGTTACAGAAGCACCCTGCTGGGCAGCCAGTGGGGAGTCATGGAGGGCGAGACGGTTTTCCTCTGCAGTCAGGAGTTGCAGCAGATGTCGTCAGCACAGACCCCTCTGCTTCCATCAGGAGAATCATGAGAGAGGCTTATCCTGACATCAAAGATCACTTTGACCCCTGGCAACTGTAGGCTTTGTACTTAAGAAATTCTGTTTCAATTTATCTTTTTCTTTTGTTTGTGCATCAATGACCCCTAATACATTTTCTAAACCTCTTCCATACACCAGGTCTGTGGCTTCAGCTCAAAACTGGACAAATGAGGAAAATTCTACGTTAATGCAAAATGTAAAACTCTTTTTGTCAAAGAATGGCAGAGTTGCAGTATTATAGTTATGTAAATAGGTGAAGTATTAAGGGTTGGTGATGTGGTTCAGTAAGACTAAAAGCATGGCATACAGTAACTCCTGTTGACAGATCGTTGACCTGGAGGAGCAACAAATGAAAATAGGCTGAACAGGTTTTTCAGTATTGACATTGTAATAAGCATTAATGTAAGTTTTGACATGACATGTCTTGTTCATATGATGAGGCACAGTGTCTACTAGCTGTTATAACTTTAAGTTCATAAAAGTAAGTTTTCTTTGTACTGATTTTAATTGTTGGAGTGTTGATGAGGGTAAATACAAAGTTAGAAAAGCTGCTTTTAGTTTATAGTCTAATACTCAGACTGCATCAGAGAAACATCAGCACAGTTTAAAATCCCGCTTAAATAGTGTTCCGGTTGTGTTCACTTCATTTGTTTTAAAAGGCTGAGGATTTTCTATGTATTAATACTCCATTAGACTTCCCTCAGAATCTAAGGTGTTTCTTGCATTCTCACATCAGGATGTTTGCATCCTCTTAAACAACAAAAACCTCTCAACTTTTGTGGAGGTTGTCACTGTCTTTACTATTTGATGAATTGAGTATGCTGCTCAGAGTCCTCCTTTTCTTTAAATGAATCATTTCTAAGATAGCAGCCGTTGTTACATTTTAATAGCGGTAGCCTACAATACCACTGCTTATGTAAAGATTTTACACTGACAGGGAGGGATAAACTTTTTGTTTTTAACACCAGAAAATGTTTTCCAATAGCAGCAACCAGACACAAAATGTTCATCAATTCTCTTCTCACTATTTATTTAAAGATCCAGTGTGTTGGAGATTGTGTCATCAATGAAATTGCAGATTGCAAACAAATGAACACTCCTGGGTTGTTTTTTTATTAGTTTTGGCTTAGGACAGTGTCTGCAGATTGTGTTCTGCAATACCCTGGGTACTGCACCCAGACACCTTGGAGGCGCTGTTTTCCTTAAAAATTGACTGTTAACATGTTGCGGTTTTAAGGTTGAGGAAAAGTATTTCAGAAAAGTTTAATTTTACCAATTAACCTCACATCTCATCTCGTTAAGAGCACAGAACAACTTCAGAAGGCACAAAAACTGTGAAGGCTTAATGTAAAGCCACTCCTCAATTTATCCCCTCTGAGCAAATGTGGAAAAAGGCTCACTCCCTGTGTTGATATTAAGAGCTCATTGTAATGTAATGAAAACATTTCTTTATTTTCAGGTAGTCATGCACTGATTAAAACATTTTAAAGAAATATAATTAGGGCTGTCAAAATGAATGCAATATTTACGTATTGACACGAGTTCCTTGTAACGTAAGGTGACCAGATTTCACAAATGAAAACCAGGGACACTTCAACATACAAAAATAATTGAATATTATCATTGTAAAATAAAAAATGGGGACATTTACAGTTTTCTGTGTTTTGATGACATGTAAGGAGTGCAGTGAGCCACTGTGTTATCTTGCTGTGGGGTAGGGACGAAGGTGTAGCAATTTTGGAAATTTTGTCTTGATCTTGTCTTTAAAAGAGCTAAACCTCTTAGTATCTGCTCTTCTTCTTCCTTTTCTTGTATCACTGTTCCTCGCCTCTTTTCTTCACCCTTTTTCCTTCTCTCTTCCTTTCCTTCACTCTACCCTTTCACCTCTATCTTCCACTCTCCTCGCTTAACTCGTTTACTCCATTATTTTTCCTACTTACTTTCTCCTCCTGCTCTTTTCCACCTGTGTCCTTCACTCTTCTTTCTATCCATCAGTCTTTCCCCTCTCCTAAAACAGAGCCACAATGTAAAATACATAATGCTATTACATGGTAAACTATATAATACAGCCATGCCATCGACTGTGACATAAAAGCAGTGAAATAAGTCCTAAGGTAAATAGAAAGTCCTGTTCAACTCCCAACTGAAACATCACAAGCCCAACATTTTTTCATAATCCCAGTATTTCACCTTTGCATATCTTGAGAAACGCACAGCTGATCGGCTTCATACCTGGCCATTAGATTGCTGGGGAAACGAGGAAGCACAATGTCCATGTAAGACTATGGCTGGATAACCGATGAGCAGCTCTCAGAAAATAAAAAATACTTCATAAATAACGTAGACTTGCGTTTTCCTCTGTCCTCATAAATAACTTTGCTTTGTTTCTTCTTCTTCCTGTGGAGTAAACCGGCGAAAGCACAGACAGCGCCACTCAGCCTTGGCAGCCCCCTCTATGGTCGAGTTTGAAACGGGCACTGCGTTGGTCTCTGCACAACCAGAATTACAGCCGCAGTTTTTAGTTTATGTTTTTTTTTTAAATCCACAGTTAAAATCAGGGTCAGGTCACCCAAAACAGGGACTGTTTTTTCTGTCATTAACTACAACCAGTCAACCATCATGGCAGCATTGTATCAGCTGTGGAAGTCCCACAGCACCATCAGCGTCATGTGGAGGTGTATAATGACGTGATGCACAGCTCCGTGTATCCACACACAGCAACAGTTTTTTTTGTGCACCATGTCTGATTCGACGTTTGGACGTTAGTGATGTTGGGACGTTACGACAATCTCAAAGCTGATTGGCTTTTAGGATACAGTGTCACTCAACTTGGTCGCTCAATTTGAAAAATTTGAACTTGGGTGTCTCTGTCCAGTTGCTGTTGTGTTATTCATATTGCCCAGGGCAAATTTGTGTCTATTTACGTGTTTACACTGACTTTGTATGTAAAATAGATGTGCAGATAATTGGCTTTCCTTTGTACAGTATATGAACACATGCTGCATTGCACTCTGAACACCAGAGTTAATGTGAGTTGACTCCATAGAGATTGAATCAAACCCCTCAGGTATTTTGTTTTCTTTTTTGAGCTAAGGCCTGCTTTATTTCTTTGAAAGTTTTGTGTCCTTTATTTGCAGGTGTAAGTGAGTAATAACTACAGTTGACAGATTGTATTGCTCTTGTAGTAGTTGTAATAAATGTTATCGAACTAAATGGACTGAGTTGTTCATTAATTAGCCATTTTGATCTTGCACTTTAACCTTAGCATTTGGTTCAGCTTCCAACTGAAAACTGTGATTTGAATTCTAGTCATTGACTTGGGTGTTACAAACAGAAATATACATTTGAAAGTTTTCTTTACTTAGATGCACATTTTTACAATGCATATCAAATGACCAAGTTCACATTACATGTGTATTGGCTAACTTTTCCATCTAGGCGAGTGCATACGGTGAGACAGTGGGAAAAAATTTTGTCTACCGTTGGTGCATTTCCCACTGGTGTTTCTGGCAACAGAACCAGACATGACTGGACAAGTGGACATTTTTTAGTTGTGTTTGTAAAGAGCAAACCTGGTATATAAAACCACAACATCATCTTTTTCTAACTCTGACAAGGTGTATTTGTGGCTAAAGCTGACCAGACCTCAACCACACAATATAAAATTGCCAGAAAAAAAAAGGAACAGAAACACTGTAGGTATCTATGTTTTGAAGAAACCTACAATGCCAACATTAAGTCAGCAAAATCTTCTTGTAAGTGAACCACTTGGAGACTGTAGCACCATCGTTAATGTTGCTGAAGAAGAAGAAGAAGAAGAAGAAAAGGTTTCTAATGAACTTGTCACACCATCTGAGTTCTTTGCTTCTCTGTGGCTGTGAACTGTCTGACTTCATTTTACCACCTGCCTGTGTTTCTGTCACCAACCAACATGTATGCTATCAGCAGGGACTCCCCAGGTTGCTATGGAAACCCCACCTGGGAGTGGGGGGGAGTTATCTCAGTATCCTTCACCTGAGCCTTTCAGTGGGCAGGTGTGTATCATCATCATCATCATCATCATCATCATCATTTCTATGAAGCTGTCACCACGAAGACGTGCGTTCACCTGGGCGTGTCGCAGTGGGGAGCGCTGCTTCACCTGGCAGACAAGGAAGTAGGTGACAACACACCTCCTCACCTACACAATATCAATGCCATCGTATGCATGATGGATTCCCCCTAGTCTTTGTTTGCTGCTCCCCTGCTGTCAATCATAGTCACAGGGTATTTTTAGGTGTGTATTTCTGTTTTCTCTTCGCTTGCACATAACCCATCTCAGCCAGCTTCACAGTGATTTTGGTGTGCTAGATCTCTCCTGCTCCCTCCGTCTTCTACACAACTCCCTTTCCCTTTCAGCACACCTTCTTCATTTCTTCTCCTCAGAATCCCCTCCATCTGTTTCCCTCAGCCACCATTCCCATCCTGTCTATTCATTCTCTGCGCTTCTGGCACTTTGCAGTCTTTCCAGCACTCTGTTTTTTCTTCTATTCATCTCTGCCTTCCTCTCTTCTTCCTCTGCTTTCATATCCCTGTGCCATGTCACAGCAGCTGAGACCCGCCATGAGCAGAAACTGTATGTACCTGGATATATGTGTGTGTGTGTGTGTGTGTGTGTGTGTGTGTGCGCGTGTGTGTGTGTATGGGTGGGTGGCACAAACAACATCCGCAGGGGCAACAAAAACTATTTTTCCACTGGTGTAGTTTGACAAAGACAGGATGGATGTGGAGGGCTTGTGATGGCAGAGGGAGAAGGGGAGACAGTGAGAGACAGAGAGAGAGACAGACAGAAAGAGACAGAGAGAGAGACCTTTGGACAGTCTGGTCTGTTCCAGATACTTTTTGTGCTTCTCTTAATTCTTCTGTTGCCTATTTGTGCTTTAGTTATTTGTGGGAATTTGTACTGCTTTTCGAACTATAAACTTCACCCAGCATGGCCTCTGAATAATTTAATCTCTTTTCACACAGCAGCAGTCAGCACAAGACTAGACCAGCTTGTGTTGGAATCCATGTGTGTTGAAGTTAAAGTTAAATCCATCTCTTTACCACTAACCACTAACAAAGAAACAGCTTACGGGGGGTAGCTTACATTTTTTGCTGTTTTGTTTGTGTTGGCAAATTAGTAAGTATCTAGAAGTATCTAAATCATCTACAGATGACATTGTTGGTTTTACACCACGAGAATCACAGAGCAAATGGTTTCTGTCTAGACAAATCATTTTGTTTGAACAGTAAATCCATATTCAAGGATAAATCCATCAAAGAAGATGCAGAAATTCTCCACCAACACACTTGCAATACAGCCAAGAAATGCTGCATTTTAGTCCATCTAATGTGTAGATATTTCTGGCTAAAGCAACTGCTAAAGGAAATAAAGAACACAACCAAGTGTCCCTCAGTAAGAGTAGAAATACCATGCTGCAAACACTGAAAATATTACTCAAGTTAAAGAATGTAAGTATAATCAGGTAATAAAAGTATGTAGCTAGCTGTCCAAATCAAGTCTTTGCTCAGGACATTTCCAAATGGCTTTATGGGAAATGTGAAGTAATTGAGATAGACCAAGAAAATGCTTATTTAAGATGCATTACTGAATACATAAATGACACAAATGAATTCTGAACAACAGAAACCAATCAACGGCGGAAGAAGAGGGTTCCGACCGGAAGGAGAAGGGGAACAAAAGAGTGTGGAGGACAGTGGCAACGAAGAGCACGGCTGGAGAGGACAGGGAGAGACCGGGAACCTTGGGCAGAGAGGAAGACGGAGACAAAGTGTGGAGAGACGGAAAATCCAGAACGTTATGACGCGTCACATTCGCAGTGGCAGGGCTTAAACGCTCTGCCTGGCGTGTGAGTACCCCTTTGGGCTTTTAGTAACGTTCTGGTGTGTGCATCCCATGAGTGGGTGGATTGTGGTTGAATACCGATACTGGCAGTGATTTTGTGTGTTCCAGGTGGCCTCCATGCTGGAAGAGCCAAGGCCCCGGAAATAGGATACGTGACGTCACAGCAAGTCTCCGCTTCAGAACCTCGTGTGCCACCTTATCCCGGTCTGGCTGTATCTTACGAACTCATTTTAAACAGAGACTTCTCATTTTTGGACACTCGCCCAGTTGCCTTTTAATCTGGTTGTAGCCATTTTAGAGGGTTTTAATCTATGTTATTGCTTTTACTCTGGTTTTAACAGAGCTCTGTAATAAATTATTGCATATACACCGGCATCTACTACTCCGCCCCCTGTTTTTTTTTTTTAAAACATCACCGACAGTGGGTTCTCATCCGATACATTAAGAATCTGCAATCAGTCAATGATTACTTACCTCCATCACTGTTCCCACTCCACTCCTCACAAATATCTATGGAAAAATGTACCTGGATAAAAGTAAAGAGTAAAGGCTCCAACACACCAAACTGACAAAGACCAAGACAATGATCGGCTGCTTCATTGTGTTTTCTCCACCGTTACCATGTTTTGATGAATGCTGTGTTTTATTATTGCTCTTGGTTTTATTGCGTGCTTGTAGATTTAGGATGTTACTTCCGGTCTTGAACGTGACAGATGATGCTTGATTACATGCACCTGTGTAGTTCTGCTTTATTTGATGGACAGTTTTACACCCAATGAGAGGCCGAGAAGGTAGCCACTGTGCCAATCGGTGGCTGAGGAAAGGGCCCAGGACCACATAGACAGAAGAGTTGGAGTGTTTTGAGGAAGACGCCAGAGAGTGAGGCACACAGAGGCGAAGAGAAACGCTGCACGAGCTAACTCAGGCTATCAGCGCATAATGGCACGGCAGAGGCACTGAAGATGAGGAAGAGTTCGGCTGCAAGCGAAAGCTGCAACAGACCCCAAACGCCAGCCGTTGACCGGAGAAAACCTGAAGTGTTATGACGTGAAGTACACGCGGCGGCAGAGTGGGGAACTCTGCATGTGGGTGTGAGTGTCCCTCTGGGGCTGCAGTAACACTCTGGTTCATGGGAACAGCTGATCTTTCAGTGTTGTGTCTGCACCACATTGGCGGCGATTGTCCGTGTCTTGGCAGGTGGTCTGTGCTGCGGTGTGTCCTTTCCCTCTGGAGCCCAGCGAAGCTAACGCAGCCATACTGCAAGTGGAGTGACCGGTGTGGTGTGCAGCACGGAGCAGCAACAGTCTAGTCATTTTATCCCTTCTTGTATTCCAGTAGAGTGACTCTCTGGCCTCCTGTAATTTTAACCCTTGGATTTTTAGCTCTCCTTGGTCTCCATTTTTTATTGGACTTTTATCCTGTTTTAGCCCACTTTTATTGAGGAACATTTTTAAGACAATTGATCTCTTTATTGTGGGCTTGACTTGGTGCATTGTAAGAGTAGCAGTTACTGAAAATACATGTTTCTGTGTTTGCACCAGTATATTGTTACAGCGTCTTCTTGATCACTGCCAATATGGCTCTTACCCGGCTGCTCAAACAAACCTGTTAAAATTAAGATCCCATTTCATCATTTCCTCATATTTATCCACCTACCCCCGTTCATCACTTGTGTAATCATGGAAACTACAGCGACAGGCTCAGGGGGCTTTGCCTCTCAGTTTCTGTGATCCGCTTACCTGAGGAGCCAATCAGAATGATTTCTCTCACCGATGAGTCACAGACGATTCTACATGTTGAATCCTCCGACAAGTGTGAAGCATGTCAGGCGCTGCTGCTCACACCACACAGACCAGAGCCAGCGACTCTCCCTGGGTTAGGTTGGGGTTAGCGGTTCTCTCAGGTAATGAGGCATTTTAAGCTATTAAACACCTTTATTAAAGAAAATAAAATAAAAGAAAGTTGCCTTTTACCAAGTAATTTGGTTATTGTTGATGTCTCAGTTGTTTTCATGGCATACCCTCTCAACATTACTCACATGTCAGATATTCTGTGTGCCTTGTGTGTCATCAATAATCTGCGGTCAGTTCAACTTCTTTGCCTGACTTCTCAGTTCATGTTGTAACCATTTCCTCTTAGTCCTGCTGTCCCACCGTACACCTCAAGTTTTCAAAGCTGAAAGAGCTGAAAGAAGCTCTTCAGTTCCAACACGATACAAACTGCCCAAAACAGCAAAAAAGTTTACAACTACATCAATAAAGTCCATAAGCAACAAAACAAATGTAAACATCACCACTGACAGAAGCACCATGAGCATTTGAACATTTAGCAGAGCCAGCCTGCACCTGCTGGTCATGTAAGGTGTGTTTGTTTTGTGTTGCCTAGCATGCCCGTCACCGCCTGGTGGAGTATCCTGCAGTGCAGCCACTGAGCAACTTCAGACAGACACGAGAACAAACACACAAGCAGCTTCTTCTCTGCTGCAACTTCTTTTGTTCGATTCTCCTTCAGTTTAGCATCACTTTCTTGAAATCACTTCTTTTTATTTGTGTTATTTAAAATGTAGCAAAGTACAAAACCTATAAGTACAATACTCTGTTACCTCAAGATCATGAAAAAATCATTTTGTTATTGGGGGATAATGGCTCCTTTTCCCGTGACAACAGGATAATTTATTAGGTGAGCTCTTTTCATGTGATCAAAAGCGAGAGTGTGGTTCATGATCACACAAGATCACTGAAGTAAAATCACTGCCAACAGTGTCACTGAAGTGCGACCGTCTGCAAAGCTTCAGCTGGACAAGATCTGTCTGTCTGCAGCGTCTTCTGACAAGACAAGAGCTGATCACTGATAGGTTAAAAAATCCTTTGTATTACCACAATGATGTAACCATTTTGTAATTTAGTGTCCTAAAATGAGTTTCAGATTATGGCAGGCTGCTGGGGGCTGAGTTTAGAGCCTGTTTGACATGAGTTCCTCCTCAAAGGTCCCATTTATTAGAGTTTTTGAAGTTACTGACAAAATTTAATCTCTCCTGGTTTATTATTTTTGAGATGCTGTTTCTCTGAGACAAGATGAGGCACGACATGAATTAATCCCAAAAAGTAACTGTATTCAATTTAAACTGAAATTAAATTAAAGCCACAGAGAAGTTCCATTTTTTTAATTGCTGTGGTTCAAAAAAATGACTCAGCGGTACTGTAGTAAACCTGTGTGTGGGGGATTTTCATGAGGGAAGCAGCGCAATCATGGACTGATTAATTGCAGCCGTGCAGGTAGACTGGGGAGAGGTGAATAAAAAGAGAGGGCAGGGCAGTCATTCGGTTGTTGCTGGAGGGAGCTGACCTGTTTGGTTTGCGAGCGCATTCACTGGGGGGAGGTGGCACTCGCAGCTTGTAGTGTTGCCGGCGCTGAAGATAGTAAGTCAGGGGAGCAGTTACAGTTCAGGAGGGGAGGCTAGTCGCTTCCTTTAGATAGCTAGGGCCGGGGACGTAGGAGTGTGCGCGCGGACCCTCGCTCTCCAGCCTTGGCTTCCAGTGGTCAGCCAGCCACCGTCCGCTGCCCGCATCGCCGACTGCACGCTATTGGTTCCCCGGGAGTCGGACGGTGCCAAAGCTCAGACCCCGGGGGGGGTCTTGCCAGCTGAGCGAGCTAAGTTTTAATCTTGTCATTATAATTTTGTATGTTGTATTTGTTCATTTATGTTAATTCAATTTTATTGTGTTAACATCTTAGAGAGAGACAGTGGGCTAGTAGTGGCTCAAACTAAGCGGGTGGGGGGGCGTTTGCTGTCCGTTTTTGCAGTGTTTTCCAGTAGGCGTCTAGCCCCTTTTTG
>JAPQLA010000024.1:25495620-25506428 GCA_029822935.1 Naso vlamingii | reverse complement strand
GTCTGTTGAACTGCAAAATCTGGCATAATTTATCGCTCTTGTACCGCTTTTGGTGCTCAGTACTGTCTAAAACAGCTCTCCAAGTGGAGGTTTGTCACTGGCATCATTTTTTACACTGCCAGTCAAATAAATATAGTGTATATAAAGTGTTGAGCCAGAGTTGTTTTAGTTCCTACGTTCCCTGAAGGTTCCTAGGTTCCTAGCCTTTTTGTTCAGCTGTCACTCATGATTCCCCTCTCAGTTGATGCCACGCCCCCCACGCCAATTCAATTGGAAAAACAGATTTGAAACTGAAAAACACAGATCCGAAACTGAAAACAAGATGTGAAACTGAAAAAATAAGATTTGAAACTGAAAAGAATCAGATCTGAATCTGAAAAGATAAAACATGCAACTGAAAAAAATAAGACCTCAAATGTCAAAATATATGTGGAAGTGAAAAGTGAATATAAATAATTTATTCAAAAGAATTACCGAAGTGAATCAAAATTATATTTAACCTGAAAAAACATTCTGTACACTTATTTTTATTTTGAATACATTGTTGTATTTTTCAAAATTCAACATCAACACATGAATTTTCAGTTTCAAACTTTATTTTTTCAAGTACAAGACATTTGGCCCTAATTTGGCTCCATATTGAAGGCGCCAGCCCACGGCCGGGTCTTAGGTACTGGACAGCGGAATGCGGGAGGACGGTGGTCAGTCCGCACGTCGCTCACTCGCGCTGCCGCATTAGGCGCTGCAACACGCTTCCCTTCTCCAGTTAAGTCCCTTTCTCCTTTTCTATATGCTCCTTAAACTTGAAGAGTCAGCCCAGAGTCCTTACAGGAACACTAATAGCATCAAAGAAACTTGCTAATCAGGGAGGAGCCTTTATTTTGTTTGATTTAACTGTTTGCTTTGTTTAAACTATTGGATTACTTGCACGATTATTTGATTTCTTGATTTCTTTTCTCAGTGTGTCTGGTTGCAAGAGTATTTTATTCTTGCCTACTTTATTTAATCTGAGTTATTCTCTTTTAATATATTTGATTTGTTTGCCTGAATATTTGGTTTTGTGTGCACTGAGTTTAGTTCTTGCATTAATGTATTTGTGCTGCTCATTCTCTGAGCTCTTCAGCCAGAAACCTTTCACCTTTTTCACACAGGTCACCATTGTATTTCCAAAACGAGGCTCGGTTGGGTGGGCACAGCACGACAGCACCAGAGGCATCACTTCGTCCACTCGTGACAAATATTAGAATTTAACAGAAAATGGTGTAATGTCGCACTCCAACAGGACTCCCTCATCTTGTAAGAATTACACCCAGGGACACGGCAGTAAGTTGACGTTCATGCAGGTGAAGTGATGACTCTGACGTTGTGGCTCTGCTATGAAACATCTCCACTGCACTTGCCCATCCGAGCCTCGTTTAGGAATTACAATGGTGACCCATGTGAAAAAGGCAAACAGAAACACGCAAAACCTTCATTTAAATCCTGCCCCCTCCACCACATTTGCACCTGTTGTCAGTCACACAATTATTCTTTGTAGATCACCAACAAAACGTGTCATATGTAAGAGTGCACGTACCAAATTTAGCACTCTGTATTTTCTATCTTGGTAAATCAGGCCCCAAGTGTTAAGTATAGTAGTTTAAGACACTTTTCATAATTTACATAATGTATAAATGGTGAACATTGGCAACACTGTGTGTGCATTACATTGGCCATAACATTTCAGCTATGATTATTACAATACTCATGGAACGTAGTTTGTGTGTCCCGGCAGCAGCAATTATTGGCTGAACTCCATTTCTCATTATGATGGCGGCAGCACCGTTTTCTGACACAAAAGTAGCATGACGGGGTGATGTAGCTGTGGCACTAGTTACTAACATTACTAGCTGTAATGTTACAGCAGATGTCACGCACACAGGCTGTTACTAATGTTTGCCATTTGTACAGCACATTATGAAAAGTGTCTTAAACTGCAATATTTATGCTGAGAGTTCAGCAAGATAACCTTGACAAACGAAAACAACTTGGTTTTTGAAGAGTAAGATTAAATCTTCTTTCTTCCTTCCTTCTTCCTTTTGTGATAAGCAACTCATGAGTCAATCATTTGAAACTTGACTCTCTTCACTGACTCGGAGTGACAAGTCATCCTCTCTATTAACTTGTTCACTGACTTGCCACTTTAAAAAAAAAAAAGACTCACCCCCTTTGATTAATTTTATGGAAAGGTGTCTTGTTAATTACCACACTGGCCCTTTGAGAAAAGCCACCACGTTGGCAACTGTTTCAACTCAATACTGGCTCTCAGATTCCCTCCAGCTCAGAGCTGAAGGTCTTAAGTTTGCAAAAATGGCTCAACTTGCTCCCCCAGCTGGAGCCCCTACCCACTCTGAGCTGAAGATCTCGCGTCTGCACTCACCCAGTATCCAGTGCCTGGAGCCCCTCCCAGCTCGGAGCTGACGACGAATGACTCACAGTAATCGACTCAACTCGTTGCTCTCCCCGCTCGCAGCCCCTCCCTGCCTTGAGCTGTAGGTCTACACGAAGCTGCCAGTCACTGACTCACTCGGCCACAAACTTCATGTCAGTCAGTAATCCTCTGCTCCACTAACATCAGAAAGTATTCACATTTACAATAAACTTTAGTTGGTCTGGCAAGGGTAATTATTGATTCATTAAATCAAAACATGCTTGCCAACACTGCATTTTTTTGAACATGAACTGAACTACAGGGTAACTTTAGGACGTGCACACTGTAGACTATCTGGGCAGGTGCTGCATCTTCAGTTGTGTTCCTCACTTTTCTGTCCATCATCATTATATTATGTATTTACCAACATTTAGAAAATCGACTGAAGTTACTCAAAAACCCAATCTCTGGTGAGTGACTCACACAAACTCAAGTTAGTAAAAAGAGTCAAGTTTACTGTCACTACTTGTTTTCCAGCGTTTGGCATCCAGCTCAGTAATGCCACACTCAGTAACAGAGTGTGAATTGCTCTGCTACTTCACTCACACGTGCATTTCAACAACAGGGAGTCCCTTACTCAGAGTCAGTCAGTCAGTAAAAGTCCCAGACGTTCCCTTTGGTCCCGCCAAAAAGATAGATGATCTATCTAGATGCATTATTAGAAATCACACCTTGTTTTCTATGTTGATACCTAACTTAGTGTGGAAGTAACACCAGTTTGTGCTTCTCTCATTTGATTATTGTTGTTGTCTTTAGCATTATATGAGCAACACATACTGGGACTAGGTTGATAGGGAGCACAAAAACCTTGTTTTCCATGAAGTACTTTCCACTGCTTGCCCTGTATTTGTCTGCCACCAGCTCAGTTCTGTGTTCCTCATCATGACAGGTGCTTGTTTACTCCATCCGTCCACTCTTTTTTTTCATCTGTTTAACGCACTTTATCAACTGCAGCTATGTCATCTTGTCTTCCTCATCACTATGAAAGCGGCAGAATGAAAGTTAGATCATCTCTTTTTTCATTATTAATCAGATCTGTTCAAACAACACAGCACTGCGACAAGACGAGGCTTGGACGCGGATATAGTATTTTGAAAGGGTGTTACGTCACGACTTAAAGACCAGATACTTACCCAAAATTCCCTGTGTAGCTGTAATATCCAAATATCACACAAACAAAACAAAACAAAAATGATTTTTCCATTTTCTCATTTTGATCATAAAATAGATTTTGTTTTGTTTTGAAACAGAAATAACCATTTACTTGTTTTTCAATTTGGTTTTGAAATGGACTAATCAAAGAATAAACTATACACAAATTGACTTTTTGGGCTGATATTTTAATTGTGATAAGATTTGTGATATCAGAGGGAAGGATCATTTTTACATCATTATTCTGACTTTGATTGAAAAACACATTGACAAAAAGTCTCTGCACAGCTGAATGTGCCACAGATGTGAAGGTGCAACTTAAAAAACTACGAGAGAAAACTCCCGCACTCTGTCTTGCTTGAAAAACATTAAGGCCAGAGCAACTGTGCGGTACCACAATATTTAAATCTATTTTAAGATTTGTTAAAATACTTAAAATGGTATTTTGAAGCACACATTTCTTCTTTAACAAATATGTGCATCCCTGTGATTAAAAAAAATCGCAGTGGGCCATCTTGCGATTTTTTTATTTATTTATTTCTTTTTTTAACTAATTTAGGTTACCTGTGCAGCCCTAAACATTAATTACTATATTCAGCAGACTTCAACTCATCTAAATGCACCAAAATGTTGAAAAAGTGTTGAAAACACAAACATCCCATTTGACCATTCCTGTGACCTGGCAAACGTATGTACAGCAGATATGGAGCATCTTTTTTTTTTTTTGCTAATTATGTTTAGGGGTCCTTAAATTATGTTTCAGCATTTGCCTTAATACTATCACTGCAAGCCAGTGACTGCTGTTGCTTGTAGTTACTAAAAGCTTAAGAGAGAACTGTACACACAAACAAAGCATTCACAGACAGCTGGTGAATCCCAGTCTGAACTCGTATTATGTGTCAGCTCTCAGCTGCCTCAGCATGCTGTTACCTCTGTCTGCTCGAGTTTTGTTGAAGTGAGACTGAAACACCGGCGACTCCTGTGTTTCCATCTGAACATGAAAATTCTACTTTATCCTGAGGCAGAGGTCACAAGCATTCCCTATGTACACGTCCTCCTTTATTGATGATCTTGAATGTGAATGTGATCATTGATCGGGTCTAAGATAGTGATAGTGATGGTGATGTTGAATAATTCAGGCCAGCAGAGTGCTTTGTAGTGAAAGGCTGATGCATCAACGTTTATGAATCTAGACTCCAAGCGCAAAGTCACAAAGTCAAAGTCTAAATGGTGATGCACTTTATTTGCCTGTGTGTGTGTGTGTGTGTGTTACATGCATGTGTGTTTTGTGTGTTTGGTAAGTCACAGAAGGCCTGGCCTGCCTGAGGGCGGTACTCATGGCTTGGTGTGAAAGATATGGGGGTGGCACTGCTGCACAGCCTGAGAGGATACGCTGTCTGAGGTCTGAGATGGAGGGAGGATGAAAACGAGAGAGAGCACAAGATATATTCATGCATACAAACAGGCAGCCGGGGAGCGCCTGATTCAGGGAGAGGGAGAAGAGAGAGTGAGGAGAGGGAGGGAGGCAGATAAGCGCCTTAGAGGGTGGGAAAAGATAACGACAGATAGTGAAAGCAGCATGGAGGCCGAAAGTGAGCGAGCGAGACAGACGCTGGAAGAGAAAGAGAGAGAGATATAGAGGAGGTGAGAGGCTGAATTTAATAAATTAGATCAGGCACCTTGCTGGTTTCCTAGCAACCCAGACAAGACTAGCCTGGTCTGGCCTGGTCTGTGCTCCAGAGTAAAGGTCTTTCTCCTCCGCCTCTTCTTCCGTCTCCCTCAGCCTTTTTCCTCCCCCGCCTTCTCCTCCTCCTCCACTCTCTCATATCAGCGCTGGACACAATCACTGTCCTAGTGTCGTTACAGATGAGTATATTAAGAACATTCACATACTGAGGTAAAATGGTGCCACAGGTTCACAACTAAGATACTGTAAGAAAACAGGACTGGATGTTGACAACAAATCACCCTATATACTGTGAATGAATTTGCTAATTACATGACATAGGCTAATACCCTGTATTTGGCCTATAAAGTGTTACTGTAATGACCAACAACCACTTTTCCAGTGTCCTGGAAAATGAGTGAAACCAAGTGGATATTCATGTACTATATGTGGGACTATATCTATTAATCTAGATTGAGATATATAGATATAAAATATAAAATAAGACACAAAGCCTTTCTAAGCTTGTGAGATAGTCTCAGATTGGTTTGGTTCAGGCAACAAAACTGCGTGGTCAGGTTTAGGTTAAAACACTGCAGACTTGTAGTTTCACTGGGGCTTGAAACCAAGTGCTAAAAGTGCAGTGTCTGACCCACCGTTCCACTCAAACCTTTCAACCTACCTAAAAATGTTTTGCTTTGTCTACATGGTCGAGGGCTGTCGTTATGAGCATACAATATTGCCACAAATAAGTTTACATTCATGTTAGAAAATCAGCTACATCATATTAATTTTTTATGGAGAACATTCATTCTATTTAGACATACTGTATATTAATATTATACAGTATTTGTAACACTGTATAACATTAATATAGTTTTCACTGTTCGACATGGATTTCGCTAGCCGCTTGCTAACTTGTTTGTAGCTTGTTTGGCTAACCAGAGGAAGGTCCAGTAGCAACCAGCTGAACGGGGCATATCGCCACCACAATACACACGGCTGAGACAAGGACAGCAGTCCAATAAAATGGCCTAGTCGAGCTTTGACTGTAGCTCGACTTAACTGTGCACATATACTGAGTGAAGGAGGAGACATACTGTGGCAAGCACTGAACATGACATGAATGTCAAAATGTTTTCTCCTGCACTGCCGCTCCTTTTTACTTTAAGACAACTTGGTCATTAGTGATATAAAAAGTGACTTAATAAGGCTGATATTTCAGTTTTGATCAGACTGACCATTGTGCGTATTGTGAGACTGGCAGAGGAAGTGAAGGATCAGGTCTGTTTATATGAGCTCTGTGGTCATTTGTCTGACTCATGTGATCATCAGACCTGCACAATGTCAGTGTGTCACATCTGTGCCTCACATCTGCAGCTGCAACAGCTATTTGATAAGCATCTGCTGGAGACGCTTTAAGGCATGACACAGCAAAATGGACAATTTCAAAATGAGTGAATGTGCAGCACTTTGCTCTTCTCTCTCCAGTGGCGCCAGCATGCATATATATTCGCTGCAGTGGCATGCCTCCGTACCTGCCTGATCCCATACGCCCTCAGAGGATCGGCGGTGTTCATTTGGTCCAGATTTTCTGATTATGAGGCAGCTCAGATCTAATTTGACCGTGACTGGGCGAGTGTATAAAAAACTTCAGCTCCAGTAATCAGCCCTGATTCATCAGTGGGAAACTCTGTCGGTGGAGTGACTCACAGGTCTTCAGTAGGCCCACCCTGCCACAGTGTGTTTAATGGTCACATGTCAGAGCCACACAACGATAGCATTACTGGAGCTTTGTAGCAGGGCTGGTTAACTGGCTTTGCCCGGGGGGCACTCTTTCAAAATAAGAGGAGACAGGGGATAGTTAATTAACAAATAATATTTATCCGACAAAACAGATGGACATTAATTTGTATTGTTCGATTTTATATCAATTTTCTTCATTTTTACTGATTAGTTTATTTATTATTATTATTACTGACATATTAGGCTTGGTGACATATTGACACCACCCCTATACAAACAATAAATGTGATATATTGCTGCATTTAATAGCTGCAACTGCATTTTGGTTAGAAATGTTTTGGATACATTTGAAAGAGTTTCAAACATTTAACATCCCTGAAACCTCTTAAGTTATGCATTTACTCAAATGTTGGAATATAAATGTAAGCATAGACTCCTCCCATCAAGGACAGAATGCAGCATGCTTTAGCTCTTTCAATGTGAAATGCACATTAATGGAATCAGAATGACCCTTGTTTCTTCCTCAGTATTCCCCTCCATAGTTCATCATCTCATCATCATCTGCTTTTGCACTTTGCACAGCCTGAAAAACTTTGAATCAGCCTTGCCTCTGTTAATAAAAATCTAATTTATTCCATTATACAAAACTAGTATGGTCAGGTGACATAATGTATAGAAGCAAACTTTCACTGTGAATCAATTGATTTTACTGATTAATTATCTGTCCCCACAGTAGCTACAGTAGTTACAGTAGCTTATAGCTAAGCCCCCTCTCCCACTGACAGTCCTGCAGCAAATGTTAATCTAAATGTAAATCCAAACCTTATGTAAACTGCCTCTGGATTTTAACATGGCCAGGAGTTATGACTATTTGCAGCTAAGCTGTTGTCGGATGGGCTGTTGGTCTGCTCATCGGACCTATTCCTTTTTAAATAAATGTGACTATTTTTGAAAAGCAGTATTAGCAGACTGTACCAAGTCAACACTGACAGCTTATGACATTGGGAATATTTTGACTGGCAGGCAATTGGAAAGATGGGCATGGAAAAGATTCCAATGTATTATTAAAAATTAGATTTTATAAAAATGATCATTTCATTTACTTATTTGCACCTTACTTTGTCTACAGATCAATTTCTCAAGACCACCATGACAGCCCCAGATGGGCCCAGGGCCCCACATGAAAACCAGGGAATTAGAAAATGGTGGTGGGCCATTCAGCTGATATGTTGAGTATCATGACTTTATAGTAGGCGTGCTCCAAGTGAACTTGCTTGATATCAAACAAGTGCTACTGATGAACAATCTAAGAAAACTCCAGTTTTGCAGCTTTAGTTGGTGGGACTTTCAGATTTGTTGTATGACAGGAAATTCTTGTACCAATGCTCAGCTGTGATGAAGTTCCTTCATGAAGTGGAGATTCCGTCTGTTTTCAAAGCTAATGAACTGTCACTGTACCACTCATAGGAGACTTTATTACACCCACCTCAATCATTCTCGAACAGCTGAGTGGGACAAAACTGCCCCCACTGTTTCTGTGACTCAGAAATACTTAAACATGAGCTTGCATATGCCCTCTAATCAATCACACAGCAAAGAGAATGGATGAATTTTCCAATTGATATCGGTGTAAATGGTGAGTGCAGGTCTAAGGATGGAAACAGAGAGGGAAAAACAATAAACATCCTCAGTCCATCTAGCATAGCCTGTTCCAGAGCAGTGATCTCCGTCCATCCTTGCTGCCCTCTTGGTAATCGGCATCTGGAAACATATCTCATGTCGCAGGTTAGTTTCAGATTTTCTCTGCAAACAAAAAAAAAATGTGGACATCAGTGAAGATATTAGTGTAAAAGAGGAAAGGTTCTTTCCACAGTGACATGTCTTCTTCTGCATTATGAGTGCTCCCTAGTGGCAGAGAGGGGTAACTACAGTGGCTCTTTGTTAAACACAAATGCGTAGGAATCATTTCTCTCACTGGCAGAGGGCTGACAGCTCTCAAATAATAAGGGGAGCAGGAGGAAAAATATTGATTTATCTGGCTCCATTTAAATGGAAAGCAGAGGAGAGGCCGCATCAAAGCATTGCACCGCAGATTAAACATATGATTCAAACAAGTTAGACCAACAGTATTCATTGGGGAAGACAGAGACACGAGTGAACCATCATTTTATTTGTTTTTACATTTAGTAAAATGATAGAAATTGGAAAGCTGTAACAAGAGGAAACAATGTAGGGAGAAAAATATATTGGATGGACAATACAACATTCTTACATGTCAACAAACAGCATTAACCTCAGAAAACTCAGTAAAAATACTAAGACATGTTTCCTGTGACAAATCAGCTCCAATAAAGCTGCTGTGCGCACAGTTCATAGAGAGCACTGCCTTTAAACTTTCAGAGTTTCTGCCTTTCATAATATTTGCACAGATTCCTTTAGAGCATTGAAATCAGGAAATCAGCTATTTACAAACAATTTGTTGGACCTATACATGGTATCCCTTTGAGAGTAGCACCAGAAGAGGTAGAGAGAGATTGCAACTGATCCTGTATAGAGGCTGAGCAGACTTTTCACTCATATCTTTGATATGTAGATTATTTTAATTTACATGGAAACACTGCAGTTACTGAATTAAAGGCACGCTTCAGTGATTTAGTATATACTTATATTAAGGTATTTGGGAGAAACAAATTATAAATGGTCATTGTAGGCGGCCAAGCTTCAAAAATAACTGGACTCTACACTTTGAATAATGTAGCTCAATCACATCTATGGTACATACCACGCCTCAGTTTGCTTTCTGTTGTAAATCTGTAGCACAAGTCCAAGCAAGAGAGAGAGAAATAATCCTTAGCAGCCATCAACAGACTTCAGAATGTTTCCCACAGATGACATGAAAGAGAGCAAAGTGAAACTGGAACTTCTGAGTTTCACTCTAAGTTCTAACAGATACATTAACATTTGAAAATACTTATAAATAATTGTTTTAAGGTTTAATATTTATCATTGGAAAATTTAGTGTAACCAGTAGTATTAAGGGATTGTAGAAAAAAGGGGGAAAAAAGTTACATAAATAAAGGCAAATATGGTGTGTGTGGACACTTAGAATTAAACTGTGTGGATCAGCTGTGCTGAAACTCTGGCACACTGTCACACAAACGTTCATCACAGTGAGCTGTGCACCACTTTCAAAGTGTAAATAGTCTCGCAGCTTTTAGTTTACTTTGTCTGCCTTATCCTAGAGCTGATCTGCCATTAAAATAAACTACTGATTTGTAGGACAAACACAACAAAAGATCAGTATTAAATTGCAGTTAAATCTGTGGCTGCTTCCTGATGCTGATGTACTAAGTAATACACTTTGTCTGTATTGGAATCATATGGACAAAAAAACAAAAACATCACGAAGCACTGTGCTTCATGATGCGTGAGATACCAACAAATGACACTGTACATGAACTCTTTGCATTCAGTGACACATGATTGTTGTATTTCAGGGTGTAAAAATTAAGCTGTGCTTAAATATAACATTACAAGTCCATACCTGGGCACACGTGCACTGCAACTACATGCAGACTTTTTTCTCCTCAGTGTTTTGCCCAATCAACCTGAAATTGCACACGTGCATTGAGAATTGTCATAGGCAGACACTGATGAAGCCCTTTGTCTTAATTACCCACAGCCCGTGCCTGTTTTGCACATTTGTCCACTGTAGCAAAATGATGCAGACTGTTTTCAAACTAAATGTGCCCCACAACTCCACCTCTGTGCAAC
>JAPQLA010000024.1:25448947-25468340 GCA_029822935.1 Naso vlamingii | reverse complement strand
TCTCTGTCTGTCTCTCTCTCTCTCTCTCACACACACACACACACACTTAATGCCTCCAGAGAAAAAAGCTTAACATAACAGCACAAATGACAAATAGTGAGGCTGTGGTGAACAGGGTGGGTGATGCAGTGTGGGGTTTCTTTAGAACATTTATAAAAAAAAATACTTTGTACGACTGTGAATCCACAGAGGTTGGGATTCTGTCACACATAAATAAAAAGAGTGTAATAATGTGCTGTTACTTTTTGACTTTGTGAAATTGAAAACAGTACAGAGACAGTACATGTATTTATATTTTAGCTCATGAACTTCATTAATTTTGGTTTCAGTTGGAACAGGAGAAACACTAGACTGAAGACAAAGTTGTTGAGCGCTTTAAAAACACCTGTTTGCAGCAT
This sequence comes from Naso vlamingii, assembly GCA_029822935.1. Taxonomy (NCBI): domain Eukaryota; kingdom Metazoa; phylum Chordata; class Actinopteri; order Acanthuriformes; family Acanthuridae; genus Naso; species Naso vlamingii. The sequence continues at coordinate 25,467,942 of JAPQLA010000024.1, read as the reverse complement.
TCCACAGGTAAACAGGTTCATTGGTAACAGGTTATGAAAGGAGCATCATTGAAAGGCTGTGAGGTTCAACCACTGTGTGAAACACTTCACTCTATTAAAGATATGATTGCATGGGCTCAGGAACATTTCATTAAACTGTTGTTGGTAAACACTGTTTGTTTGCAGATTATTGCATTCTGTTGTCATTTACACTTCGCGCAGCGTCAAAGCTTTTTTTGAAGCAGGGTTGCGTGAAATGATTGTTTCAGTCAGCTGCTTCTTGTCTTGGACTGTAAAATGAAGTCATGCTGTAGTTGTTTCTGCTGATCTCTGCTGGTGCTGCAGCAGAAACTGGGTCATATTGATCGTGTGCATGTTTGATGAAACATGTGGTCTGCACACACAGAGCTCAATGATAAACTCCACTGCCCATGAAAAGTTGTTTGCTGAGTGTGTTTTATCTTTTTCAGCAGTTGTCGGGATAAACTTGTGTTTGATGAAACCTTTTCTTTTGGTGAGAGAGAGACTGATGAAAGCATTACTCTGCCTCACAGGCTACTGCAGGTTTAGAGCACTGGCTCATTTTGTCTCTGAACCCTCATCCGGACAGACTTGTGTCACTCTTAGTGTTTTAGTGTGGACTCTTTACAGAAGTGAAGATGATAGTGATTCAGCTGCTCACTAGCAGAGGGCCTTCCACAGTGAGAACCACAGGTCTGATGAGAGTCGACTCGTGCTTTTCTGATGGCAGCATTCTCAGCTTTGCTGACTTCACAGCATGTGTCATCGCTATAAAGGCTTCTACACATGCAAAAGGTTCATTCGTACTTGAACAGAAAGCATAGGGGGTCTTGTGTTAGCAGCTCCGTGCAGATGTGATGCTCCGAGCTAAATGCTAATATCAATGTAATAACACTCTCACAATAACAATGCAAATATGCTGATGTGTACAATTATTTTTCTCATGAATGAACATTTCCAGTCATCTTAGTTTGACTTGTGAGCATGTTAACATTTTCTAATTAGCGCAAAACGACATCCAGCTGAGGCTGGAGAGAATGTCTTGTAGGTATCTCGTCAGAAGCCAAAATATTGCTTTGATTAAATGTTTGCACAAGAATGCCTTACAAGATGTAAAGTTGAGTTAATTCATCCTGGTAAATGTCTGCACCAAATGTAATGATTGAATGAATGATGAATTGAATTTATACAAAACACTGCCCAGTTATAGTGGCTAGAAAAAAATCTGAATTGTAGATATAGTCTATCTGCTCATACACCCAACACTTTCCGGAACTTTTTGGTAAATTTGCTGTGCACAGAAGACAATGAACTCCACCCACTGACCCTCACCTCAAGGTCACAGTGACAGAGTTTCAACTTGTTCACAAGAAATGTTATATAAAAAGCGAACCGCTTTATAAATCACTGAGCATATTTATTCTTCTCAGACCTCCCCTGATCCACATGCAGGACACAGAATGACCAACGGCTGGCCCATGGTCATGACATTTACGTAACCTGTTAATGCTCCCACGGGCATAACATTTTTGGTCCTTTTAATAAAACCATGACCTTTACTGATGACCTTGAGACAAACTCTTCTGGTTTGACCTCACTGCTGTAGGGCTGCAAGGACAAAGTCATCAGTATGTTGATTGTGCTGTCTCTATCCGTGGATTGCTTGATTTGGGTTTAGTGTCCAGAGTCAGGAGTTTTAGCCTGGAAATGTGACTGATTCCAGAGAAAATGGTAGAAAAGTCACACACTCTTGTGCTGACAGGGACCATGCCACCTCTAATGGCCACTTCTCATCCATCCCTGCCTCCTTGAAACTGTCTCCTGGGCGTAGAGGGAGCAGAAGTGAACATGTCTTCTTATAGCCATAGACAGCATGCTGGCCTCAGGAACGTTTTTTTCTGTTTGACTTTTACTCTGCCCCCTCACCTGAATGAGGAGAAGAGGTGGCTCTGCTCAGGTGAACACAGAAAACAATGAAGGCAGCTCACAGCATGTTGAATGCTATTACACTCTTTTCTGTGTGGTTGTGTCAGCTATCCATCCTGCCCCAGCATCCTGCATGTGACAACACACTAGATCATCTAGACCTGTCCCTGCATATGCTAGTATGTGCTCTGCTCCACAGAACACAAGACAGGCCTGTGATGGACGGCTCAGATCAAAGCAGCGATAGGCAGAGTGACAAAGAGTCAGCGAATGAAAAAAAGAAGAAAACAAACGACAGGGAGGAGATGGACAAACATCAGGGAAGGAAGGGTTGAGTCAAGAAATAAAAAAGCAGGGTGGATTTAGAGAGGGAGAGTAAAGCAGCACATGTACAGTATGATTAACCTGAGTCGCAAGCTTATTGTTCATCTAAGCACGTTCGTCCTGTTAACATCCAGAACATTTCCCAGAATAGAGCACGCAGGCTATTACAGAGATGGGACAACAAGAATAATGAGAGGCAGGTTTATAATGTGTATTGCATCAAGGGGGAGATACACACAAATTCACACAGATGTCACTTAATGAAGCAACATCAAATATAGGGCCAGTGGAGAGGCACTTTATATCTAAGCCATTAAGAAGCCTGCGAGTGCATGCTTTTGTAAGCATGGCCGCCTGACTCTGTTAGTGCTGGGCTTCGGCTGCATACATGACCACAAATGCTCTGTTCAACAGTTTCAGTTATCTCAGGTCACTCATTATTTCTGCAATAGTTTGATCTCAACTCAGATTCAAACAGCCTGTGTTATCGTGGGTATGGAGTTTGGGTGGGTGCAGGCATGAGGGAGGGCAGCGCCTTGGTGCTTTCTTGCAGCTGTGCTATGATACCTGGGTAATTACTGTGTAGTGCTCACACACATCGGTGAGCAGTAACCAGGCAACCAGCCAGCCTGCTACAGAAACAGAGACATCCTCTCAGAGTAACACATCTGTCTCTTGTAATCAACTCATTTCAGTGTCACAGGACAGGAACTCTGAAACGTGCGCTCACAGAGCCCCAAAATGAAGAAAGGCATGATCATGACCTAGTGACAGCACAGCAGAGTGACGGATTTGTCATTTTATGTGGGACTGAGTAAAAAGTGGAAAACAAGCAGGTGTCTTTTATTTGACAAAACCTCTAAGTGTTACAAGGGATTTGGAGCCTGTGATTCACTGCATGCTGCAGAGATGATTTGTTGAATTCCTGGACTTCCCAAACCACAGCACAGCTTTTTCCATCAATGTGTGTCCAACAGTGCCAAAAAGAAAAAAAAACAAAACAAAACAGACCCAACCCAAACACGTGAAAAGTGTTTTAGCAAGGGCTGAAGACAGTCGGGTGCGGCGTGCAAATGTGAACACACACGCTCACGCATGCACACACACACACACACACACATACGCACAGGTCTTCAATTATAGTAGTATTGGTTACTGCAATTTGATGTCATTAAAGACGTAGTAGTTTTAAGTAAACATTATCCTGTTACAGTAAAAGCTTAGTAAGGCTTTATTCATCAAAGTTTCAGCAGGTTTATTTTAATTACAGGTGTTTTTTGTTAGCTTTAAGTTGGCTTTAGTGTAAAAGGTTAAAACTTAATTTTGTTTAGTTAAGTGTAGATGGATGTCCTACAATGTAATTTTAACTAAGAGAAATTGTCTATGATTTTCGTTGCTGTACCTGACAATGAAGGTGCCACATTTGGCTCTTTCATGTGGGTTTGTTAAAGTGTCAATCTTTCAAGGGTTTTTTCGGCAACTCAAGAACTAATCTCATCACATTGTTTTCCAAACAACCAGATTAGATTTCACCCATTGGCAACTGCTAAAACATCAGATCTGGACTCACCAATTAAGTGGCATAGCCAAGCATCTTACCTTGTGAACTGGATGTGGATGTCCAGGAGCTCAGTGTACCAAGCACTCCCAGCCTTACAAAGTAGAATGACCTCACTGCACAGGCATGTTTGTATGGGAACCATGTTTGTAGACTGTATATGTTTTTGTCTTTTTTCAGATTTTACCTGTTTTAAGTTTAGGTTAATATTAAATCAGGGTCAGTAGCATTGAGAAGAACCAAGTTATAATATGGATAATTACTTTCAGATCACATTTCCTCGTAGACTCTGTCAGTCATTACAGGCTTGAATAGCTGTGTGATGTACCTGCTCCTCTCAGCTTTATGGAGCATTTTCTTTTTTTGTTGTGCTGTCTCACACTGAACTGCTTTGGTTCTCTCACTGGTCTCATTTACCTTGTTTCCAGCAGCACATGGGAATTGCTGTCAGTTGTGAAACTCAAAAATCCACTCTCCTCCACAGTCACTTTAACTGTTAGGGTCACTTTTAATGAAGCAAAATCTGAGGTGTCTCATTTTAGTCTCAAGACCACGAACTCTGATCTGAAAGCCAACCTTGGCGACCTCTCCTCCAACGTTTAGTGCTCGGCCTGCAATTTGAGCATGATTTTTGTTTCTGAGCTCTGTTTTGACCCACAAATCACTAAAGTAGTGGTTTTCTTCAACTATGGAACATTATAAAAACTGAAAATTTTGTGTCCTGGGCAGACCTCATAAAAGTGATTCATGCATTCATCTTATCACATTTGGATTATTGTCACTCCCTGTACTCAGCCACAAGGCCATCTCCCGTCTCCAGCTCATTCAGAGCTTGGCTGACTCTTGAAAGATGTTGTCACATTCAATTTAATGCAGTTCAGTTCATTACTTTATTGCCATGTCAGCAAACAGTTGATTAGAATTTGTCTCGGTGCAGTGCTCATTAAAAACAGAAACACATACATATAGAAAACAAAACAAAAGCAACATACATTTTTACACTCATTCAAAGCAATAATGATCTTAAAATACTTAAATACTCCGAAGTGCCTTGTGCTATTGCAACATCTTAAGTGTTAAGTGCAAAGCATTTCTAATGTGCATGTTGGCTTGAGCTTATTTTCCCCCTGTGAAGTGCCTCTGCGTTACAGTTAAGGTGTCTAATAGCATCAGGGTACATGCTATTCCTCAGGCAGGATGTCCTACACTTCAGACTCTGGAAGCTCCCTCCAGAAGGAAGGAATTGAAAGTTGGGAGAGGTCGGCAATCACCTTCTGAGCCTTGTGGTTGATGCATGTGGCATAGATGGAGGCCACAGATGGAATGGCACAGCCAGTGATTTTAGAGGCGGTTTGCACCACTCTCTCTAGTTGTCTCCTCTCTGGAGCGGTTGTGTTGCTGTACCAGGCTGTGATAGAGAAGACAGGGACACTCACCACCATGGCTCTATAGAATTGGAGCATTGCCTCTCTAGCTACACCAAACTTCCTAAGCTAGTTCAGGGAGTGAAGCCTCTGGTGGGCCTCGCTGATGGTAAGGCTGGTGTGGAATATGGTGGTGCCAAGAAATTGAAAACTAGCCACTCTTACCGCTACCTGTTCATTAATGACCAGTGGAGGGTGGACCGCCCCACCCTTCCTAAAATCAAAGATGATTTCCTTTGTCTTATCAGTATTTAAAACCAGGTCATTCTCCCCACACCATACCACTCGGGCCTCAACTTCAGCCCTGCAGGCTGATTCGTTACTGTTCCTAATCAGTTCTACTACTGATGTGTCATCAGCATTTTTTTTTTTTTAATTCACAGATTCAGAGTGGGACACACAGTCATTGGTTTGGAGGGAATAGAGCAGAGGAGAGAGGACCTTTGGGGGACAAATAGACTCAGAGAACATGTTAACAATTTTAACTCCCATACTTTCAACACTTCACTGGCTCCCCATCCAGTATAGAACTGATTTTAAACTTTTTATTAATTACTTTCGAAGATTTACATGGCCTTGCCCCTGCTTACTTAAGAGTTTTACTTGCACCCTATGAGCGGAGCCGCTGCCTTTGTTAATCAGGCGAGACCCTTTTTACTGTTCCCTCAGCACACCTTGCTCCAAAAGGCACCCACATGTTTCCAGTCAGAGCTCCACAGTTTTGGGACTCCCTGCCTGATGAACACTGACTTGTAAAGTCACTTCCTTCTTTTAAATCAGAACCTACTTTTATAGAAAGGCCTTATCCTTTTGCTGCTCTCTCTTTAATTACCCCTGTCTTACCATAATTTTACACTGTTCCATTGTATCTGTGGTTTTAACATTTTTTTCTGATAAACTGTTTTATCTTGATTGTTTTTCATGTTTGCATTGTGACCTTTGTTTACTGTTTTATTATTTTGACCCATGAAGCACTTTGGACCAATGTCTTGAATTGCTATACAAATAAAGTTTTGTTTTGTTTTGTTTTTTTACACTACCTGCCCAGCACCAAACATCAGACTAAAAATGTTAGCAAATATCTGGTGAACATAGTGTAACATTTAACCACTAAAGACAAAGACACCCCAGTCGTGTTGATGGTGACCACACCATAACTAAAAGGAAATACTGAAAGTGGACAGAAATGTAACAGCAAATTAATGCTAATGTTGCTCTGTTTCAGTTGGATGGTATATAACCCACTATTAGCTAGCATGTTCACTATATGAACTTTATTAGGTGCTGATCTGGCAGTGTTGTGATTACTGCTTGTTCTGCTTCTAAGTGGCCAAATTAAATCAAAGAGTTCAGCTTTAATACTTAACAAATACATCAACAAAATGAATTTGAAAATGAGCAGTGCACGAATTAATGCAGCTCAACAGGCTACATGAATTGCAGTGACCAAAAATAGTCTTTGAGGATTAAAATGAATCTAAAAATCCTGCTGTGATGAATTTCTTTTCGTATTTCTAAATACTGATCTTTGCTCTGTCGTATTGTTATGGCTGCTGTCTTCAAACACATCAGTCCAGTTTTTTAGGTACCCTGATTAGTCCCATAGCAACAGAGTGAAGACTTCAATGATAACTCCACAGCTTAATATGCCACACAGTCTGATTTCAGATGACACAATCTACTCACGTCAGGATGCACATGAAGTGGCAGCATTAGTAGTTCCTCATCAGCTGAATTGATGGTTGGGTTGAAACCCTAATTTCCTAATTAACGGTGAAAGGGTGTCATGGTAACAGCATCAATGCTGAATGCGTAATAGTGGAAATAGCACTGGCACGGTGGTCCTCTGAATTTGTGCCTGCTTGCTCTCAAAGAGCTGTCAGCTCTCACGTTTTAAGAGTATAGTCTGGTTAGGACACCAGCCATCAAATGACTGACATAATGTTTATGATGCGAATGAAGACAGTCTTTTACCCCAGATAGGGACTGTGTTTTGTCTGGAAGAGAATCAGCTAAGCCATTGTGAATGCACAGGAGCACACATGGAGAATCATATCGGTGAAGGAGAACAGTCAAGTTTTTCTCTGGGATTACTGTGTGCTCTAAATGTAGCAATAAAAATAACAGTTCCTTTTGAAATGAGCATTTCAAGCTCCGTCACATCCGTCATGTCAGTTGAAATATTATCGCCAGACCTTGAAAAGAACAGCAGCATTTCCAGAGTCACATTCTCCTTCCAGTCTTAACCAGACGTCCTCTCAGCCCAGCCCTGTGCTGCTGACCATTCAGAAATATAAATTAGGCTTGAATAGCATTACCAATCAACTGAAAGCTGGAGTGTTTATGTGTACTTTCAATCACTACGACAAGTCACTAAGGTCAGGGATTTCTTTGCTTGCTCTGCTTGTTAGTTGGTGAAGCTGTGGTGCTGACTGGAATGAGCAAAAGTCTTAGCTGTCTCTAAGTCAGAGATCTCTCATGTGCCTGTAAATTCCTTTGATAAACTGCAAAGAACAAATCTTTATTCATCATTAGAGCTTGAAATTTGCAATCTCTTTTGAATGGCTCTTGTTGGAGGCAATTTCAGGCGCCACAGTTGTTCCATAAAGTTCGCAGAAAATTCCTCTAGTGTTACCTATGCAGAAATATGATGTAGTAATATGTTATATGCCAGCTAAAACAAGAAGAGAGATCCTGGAGAAATATCACTGGACTGTTTGTTTACATCCATTTGATAAAACTAATTGGGGCATTTTGGCCTATGACTGTATAGAATGTTTTTTACATTTAGATGAACAAGTGCAAGCATGTATTAACCATTTTTGCTAGGATTGCAAGGCTAACCTGTCATTTTAAGGGAAATATTAGACCTGAGCATGTTATCACTGGCAGCTCGATAATCATTTGTTTGCGCCAGATCTCTTAGTTTAAAAGCCTGAACCTTTTTACAGTGAAGTAGTCTGCCGTCTAATCTGCTCTCAGTCTCTCACCATTTGTTCCATCTACCGGAGAGCGCATCAGTCCATTACTGTGATGAGGAAAAAGGTACTCAGTCAAAGGAGTTGACGGCTGTTGGCCGTCCTCCAAATAGACTCGCAAAGGTGTGTGTGTGTCTGTGTGGTGGCCAGTTAAGAACTGTGTTCACCCAGCATACATGTAAGTGACTGTGTTCTGTCCTTGTCATGGGAGAACACACCCCGTTGATTCAGGTGTGTGCAGGTTGGCTGTTTCTGACTGTCAGAGCTTGTCAGAGGAGGGAAGCTGAGATTTGGCCACACATTATTTTGCTTAATAGCTCATATGGTAAGCAGTCAACGTTACCTGCTGCGTGCATTCTCATATTTCTTTTCCTGTAAATTCCAAATATATAATAATATGGCATGGACATTGTGATATTTGGATTGATTTGCAATATTTTCAACAGTGTTATGTATTTCATTGTGTCTGGTGAATATAGATCAGAGAGCATGATGATCAATAATGAACAAAGGCGGTCAATATGATCACATCAACTCAGTGTTGTTCCAGTCGTAATTTTGGCATTAATTCTGCTATGAATGTTATAAATTATGACATCATATCTTAAAATGTAATGAGGTGTGTGTGATTATTTTGTAGGAGCCTGGTGTCACTTGCAGGAAATTTTATTAAAGGTAAACATCGTGAACTATTGTGTGTGACGTCTCCGAGCTCTAGACTATTAGTGTGATGCGTCCTGCTGTCTTCAGGGATTTAATGAACTGTACAAGCTTGTCATACGGTGTAAAGCAGCTGTGGTGAACTGATATTGAAATCACTCATATCATCAATTGATCAATGCATATTTATGAACATTCCTCCTTTAATCACACTTAAACTGGCTCTGCATCCATCTTTATCCTGTCATGAAAATTTGTTCTTTTTATAAACAGCTCACTTGTACATCAGATTAAATGCAAAAAGCCTCCAAAAGAAACATGAAGTAAAGATGTAATTCAGACACAGAAAACATCACCGGGGAAAATGTAAATCAAGTTTGTGAAGTTTACAAGCCACAGTCGTCAGCAGACAGCCACTGACATTGGCCATATATTGAATATATACTTTAAGCTCATGGTCATTTTTTCATTTCGAGATCTGTATAACAACTGTTCTGTTTAATCAAACTGCCAGACTGGTTTTTATGTATTGTTCCCATTCACATCAAGGACACGTGAGCAGTGACTGTCTGTGTCACCCTGATGTTCCTCCCCATCTCCCCCTCTGTCCTCTCTGAGCTAACAGCACAGTTTCTCAAGAAGGACACCATCACATAACAACGTGATCAATTTATGTTGATCTCCCTTTCAAAGCATGGTTACAGCCTTATGAAAATATTTTTAAATGATGCAAATAAAAGCTGAATAGAAGTGACGCTAATGTATTTTAATCCCTGTGATGTATTTCTTATTCTGTGATTTCAGCATGTGCTGCTCGCCTTCAAGTTCATCCTGACCTTCCTCATCCCAGATGTTCCAAAACACATCCAGATTAAACTGGCCCGCCTGGAGTTTGAATCACTGGAGGCCCTCAAGAAAAAGGTAAAGCCACAGTACATAGTCTGAGTACATTGTATCTGTATGGACAGAGACAAGCATCAACAAAAAGTCACACAGAGCACTTAATTTATTCAACAAAACAGTGTTAATAGTACAAACAAGAGTGTTGACAAAGAAAAAATAAATTAAATTAAATTGAAGATTTCTCATATTGAGAGTCCATATACATATTTTAAGGGACCTTGTGTTAATGGTTAATTTGGACATAACATTTTTTTAGAAATAACTGCCCTAACTACGGAAGAGGGGGTATGCATGCTCTGAATCAGGAGATACTCAATACTTTAAGTCACCTTAAACTTATATTCTTTGAAACAGGCTGAAGGACGCTATGAACTGTGAGACTAAAACATGGTGTAAAGTGTTCACCACAAAAAAAGCTGTAATCCGCCATAAACACATGTACAGAACATTGAGTCCAATAGCACACAACAGGCAACATTTGGGTAACTCAAAACACAGTTTTCACCAAAAAAAAACACAGTGCCCAAAGGCATGCTGGGGTTAAAACTTTGGCTCTGTGGCGAATTGCTAATAGCCAGCGGCATCTTTGCTTTGACAGGACTTTCAGGCTCCAATGGGAATAAAAGAACCCTCGTTACCAATAGTAAACAAAAGGCAAGTCACAACAACATGGATAACAACCTCGGTGACCATCCAAGCACTGTCTTTTTGTGATGACTACACGTAGGGAAGAGTGGGAGCCTTTAGCAGGAGTCCACTAAAGATGTGGGCGGTACGAGACTCAGCTATGCATAGCAAGGTCTTGGACAGTATTGGAGTGTACTGCAAAGATTTAAGGATCAAAGCAAAGATAAATATGACAAAACTAGAGTTTAAACAGTATAATCAAGCAAAAATTAATAAAAACAACAGATGTAAAAAACAGAAAATATGAATTGTATTAGCACTTGTTAAAATAAAAATTTAAATGGACAGAATGTCTACTTATGAATTCCATTTGCATTCAAGATGCTGAAAAGGAAATTAGGTTCTATTATATTTTTGAAGCGATCCAGTTAAAATGATTCTTAACGACCTCTTGATTCATTCTTTAAAAGAAGATAAATCATCCATCTGACAATAAAGACGCTGCACACAGAGTTTCTCTTCTGTCTCCGTATCCCTCAGCATGTTCGGACACTACGTCTTTCCTTTGTGGTGACATTACTTCCACACCAGAACAGCTATTAACACTAGAGAAAAACTTGTTTAAACTCTTGCTGCAGTATTGCAGATGCTTCCATCATAATTATATAAGGAATCATAGCCACTGTTAACTTTCAAGTTGAGCAAAATCAGCAGATGTGTTTTCTTTTCCTTTCATATCAGTGAAATCTGGGTCACGTTTACTGTAAACTGTGCTGAACAGTGTCAGCAAGAAACACAAAGAAGCCTCTGATATAATGGAACAAAACGTCTGAGAAAAATCTGCTCAAACAGATGTGACACTGAAAGAAAACGGAAAATGTATCATGTACAGTCAGTGAAAGACAAATCAAAGAGCCTTAGGCATATTATATTAAATCTCCACATTTGCACAGTCACCTTAAAATGTAATCAAAAGAAAACCACGAATAGATTTTTATTAGCACTAGACATTTAAAAACTTATTTCTGTGTGTTTCATTAAAACTTGTAGCCCACACACAAAGGGCTGATGGTCTGGTGGGTACAGAATCAACTAAAGCTGTATTAACTTCTCAACATTACTAAGTGAAAATAACATTTAATGATAAAGCTAATTTCCAGGGGGGCATATATTCAGTATAGTCTTAAATTGAGCTCCTTTAATGCAAACCTTCACCAGGCCCAGAATGCGACCCACATTCAGGAGCTGCTGGAGAAGAACATGTGTCTGCTGCACAGTCAAAGCCGAGCTCACTAAGCCAAAGTCAACAAATGAATGAGTGCATGAACATTATTCATGCCTTTCCCACATCTGGAGGAGGCTCCTGTTTGGAAGGCCTTCAACTCCCATGTCCGGTGGAGTTTTTCTGGCTACCCTGTGGAGGTTAAGGGCATGGAACTGGAGTAGTTGATGTTTAAAGCTTCCATTGCTAAGGCTGCGGCTTAGAGGTGTGGCTTCAGGGTCATAGGTGCCTCAAGGGACTGTAACACTCAAACATTGTGGTGGACACCGGTGGTCAGGGAAGCCACTTGACTGAAGTAGGAGCCCTTTCAGGATCTGTTATCAAGGGGGACTCCGGAGGCAGTTGCGAGATACCAACCAGCTCAAGGGATGGCGGCCTTGGCAGTGACTGAGGCAAAGCAGCAGGTGTGGTAGGAGTTCGGAGAACAGGGGACAGGGGACAGGGACAAGGGACTTCAGCAAGAGACTGTCTTCAGCTGGAGGATGATTGGGGATCAATGTCAGTTTCCTTGGAGGAGGTTGCTGAGGTAGTTAAACAACTCTGCAGTGGCAAAGTACCAGGGATTGATTAGATCCGTCCAGAAATGCTGCTGTGGGTTTTGAGGAGTTGTCATGGATGAAACGTCTCTTCAACATTGTGTGGAAGTCTGGGACAGTGCCAAAGGACTGGCAGACTGGGGTCATTGTTCACCTGTTCAAAAAGAAGGACTAGAGGGTGTCTGCCTAGTACAGACCCCACACCCAAGGAGGATCTGTCTGATTGTCAAACCTCAGATGGAGGAGGAACAATGCAGATTTCATCCTGGTCACTGAACAACCTTTTCACTTCACAAGGATCATAGAAGGGGTCTGGGAATTTGCCAAACCAGTCTCCTTGTGCTTTGTGGATCTGTAGAAGGCTTATAATCAGGTTCCTCAGGAGATACTGTGGGAGGTGCCGCAGTAGTATGGGGTGAGGGGGTCACTGCTTAGGGCCATCCAATCTCTGTACCCCCAAAGCAAGAGCTGCGTTTGGATTCTGGGCAGTAAGTCAGACTCATTCCCACTGGGGGTTGGCCTTCGCCAGTGCTGTGCCTTGTCACCAGTCCTGTTTGTGATTTTCATGGACAGATTCTCGAGGCATAGTTGTGGGGGGTGGGAGGGGTTGCAGTTCATTGGGCTGAGGATTGCATCCCTGCTTTTTGCAGATGATGTGGTCCTGATGGCACCATCAGTCTGTGACCTTCTGCACTCACTGGATCAGTTTGCAGCGGCTGGGATGAGGATCAACACCTCTAAATCAGAGGCCATGGTTCTCAGCAGGAAACCAGTGGACTGTCCACTCCGAGTAATGAATAAGTCCTCACCCCAAGTGAAGGAATTCAAGTATCTTGGGGTCTTGTTCATGAGTGAGGGGACTATGAAGCAGGAGATCGGCCAGAGATTTGGTGCGGCAGGAGCAGTTTTGCGCTTGCTTTACCGCACTGTTGTGACAAAAATAGAGCTGAGCCAGAAGGCAATCTCAATCTTTCTTCCTTCCCCTTACCTATTTTCATGATGGGTGGGTCATGAGCAAAAGAACGAGATCACGGATACAAGTGACTGAAATGGGTTTTCTTAGAAGGGGGTGGCTGGCGTCTCCCTTAGGGATTAGGTGAGAAGTTCAGTCATTTGTGAGGAAGTTGGAGTAGAGCCGCTGCTCCTTTGCATTAAAAGGAGCCAGTGAGGTGGTTCAGGCATCTGGTAAGGATGCCTACTGGTCGTCTCTCTAGAGAGGTGTTCCAGGCATGTCCAGCTGGGAAGAGGCTCCGGGGCAGACCCAGGTCCAGGTGGAGAGATTATATCTCTGCACTAGCCTGGGAATGCCTCAGGAAACATAAAAACAAAATTAAAAGCAACACACATTTTGTGGTCTTGTTAAGGCTCCCTGGATGATGGGGGGTAAAATAAGCAGTGAAACTTGCAGTAGTGCAATGAGCATCACTTATGTAGGGAAAATTAACAAACAAGATTTTACTGATGCTATTGAGCTGAACTTCATTTCACAAAAGCCCACTTGGATTGGACTTTATTTAGTTGCTTTCTCAGTCATTGTTAATGATAAATGATCAAAAAGAAAAAAAATAGAAAAGAAAAGAAAAGTGGGGTGTGTGATCCTAGCTTCATAAGGGGACATGCCAGAAAAAAAAGAGCACTACTGCCATAGGCAAACTACCAGTACACAATGTAGACAGAGTGAAGATCTCATGTAGATTTTCATTGCAACATGCTGGTCCGTAGCTTCCCATTTAGCATTTAGAGCGGGCTCCTGAAGCCTGTTCCAGACCACTTTGCCAAAGACAATTTGTGTGTTATGTTAATAGTATTGATGTGGCTTCATCACAGTGAAGCATTAGCTTGCTCGGCACCGCAGCCATTTGTTTGATGGGGAATGGCGGGGCTGAGTGCTTCTCTGATGAGCTGTTTGGCTTTTGATTCATCACTTCATTTCTGCTGCTGCACAGTATGACACCATTTATTTTGTGTGCACTTTCCCCATCCCTAAGAACAACTGTTCAGTCTCTAGAAATCAGATTACACAAAGACATAAGGTGATTTCTGGAGTCTTTAGCACTGTAGTTCAGGGGTTCACAATGTTCTAGGTGTGAAGGAAATCTGGCCAAAGATGAGCTGGAGAAATGAGGGGTCTGGAGACAGCAGATGTCTTACTCAGAAACATTTACTGTAGAACTTGAGGTCAAGAAGATCAGCATCAGCGTCACTACAACAGTTACCACTTGAGTTTATCATTCACAAGCTCACAACATCATTGTAGTTCTAACAACAAAAGTAATCAAATATGCCAGGTCACAATTCACTTGACTTTTGTCGCACAGACAGTATTAAGTTAGGCCCATAATATTATTTTTTTTAAAGCATGGGCTGTAGCAACAAATGAAATAAGCAAGTAACATTGCACATAAAACGGCAGCGAGTAAAATTAATAACACAATTACCAGAAAAAAAAGAAGAATTTAACTCACTGAAACAGCAGAAATAGCTTAGGTCTTAAGTCAGACCACATAATGCTCAGTCCATGGCTCCTTGTTCTTGAACAATTCTACTCAACAGAAGAACCATCTAACCCGTTTGGAAACAGCTGCACAGACCATTTGGTCTGTTTTCCTGAACACTTCTTTGTGCTTTAATAGCATATGTTGACACATTGTACTGGTAGCTTAACTTTGTGTGGCATAATTTACACCCGACTTGATTTTCTACTACTTCTGTGCTATGCTTTAGCTGACATAAAGAAACTCGTTGAAACCGAAACAACATGTGGTAGTGGCGGCTGTTGGAGCTGACCATACAGCCTTGTTAAAAACACTTGAATCAAAATATTTTATTTTGCTAAACTTCCTTTTGTTTTCCATTGCAAATAGTTGCGTTGTACATGTGAAACCATTTAAAATACATATACACATGGGAAAAAAA
This sequence comes from Naso vlamingii, assembly GCA_029822935.1. Lineage (NCBI taxonomy): Eukaryota > Metazoa > Chordata > Actinopteri > Acanthuriformes > Acanthuridae > Naso > Naso vlamingii. The sequence continues at coordinate 25,452,808 of JAPQLA010000024.1, read as the reverse complement.
ACAAAACACAAAAACTCAAGTGCCCCTAAGCAATCAAGCTCATTTGAAATGAGAACTACTGTAGGAGCCAGTTACTCCCATCCCTGTCAGCCAGTGATCAAGAGTAATACCACGACCCAATCTGAGGCTGTACCGCGTCTTCATATCCTCACATGCCACCAGTCCTAAACTACATGGACAATTAAGGTTTTCCCCCGTACATAGAATCTTACTGGGTTTTGGAACACTAGCATTCTTGGTGTCTGTCCCTGAACATCTGCTAGCACTGAGGTATCTCCTCACCCACCTGCTGTCAGTAAGACTCCAGCCCCATGCCTTGTTAGCTAACATTAGAGTGGATGGGGAGAGACAATACAAATAATTCTTTGGGCACAGGCAACACAACATTTAATATAATGAGGGGAGTGTATGACACATGGTTCTACTTTATGTGACTTAAATACAATAAGTGCACTGACATTTATTAGGAGTGGCAAAGCGAGTAATGTAATGGAGAGTAAGCCTGATGGAGAAGGCTAATTGGTTACACACATAAGGGAAGAGAGACCTGGTGGGGGGGGATTTTCTTTGCACTAGTTAATAAGAAATCCGTCCTTCTGCAGGATTAAACTGCAGCTACAATAAGCTGCTGATGTTCCATGTCCAGACAGGCTGCACTCATGACAATATACTTGCCATGGATTACTGTATTCTTCTGTTCTTTGGTGTGTCAGCCAGTGATGTTTGGTTTGATCTGTGTTGTTCTGCAGAGACCGCTCCATGGAGGGTGAGTAAGTGAGTTTGAATCATACTGGTTTGTAGGCTGGAGTGACATTTTTAAGGGGCATTTGTGTCACAGGCAATATTGATATTATCGCCTAATGTTTTTGACTTTTCCTCTAATATGCTAACTCCAGTGGTTGGTTTGTGAATGTGAAATCTAACATGGGTTGTGCTCCACAGACCAAAAGACATGCAGATAAGGCTAATAAGGGGCTCAAATAAGGTGTGAATGTGAGGGTAACTGGTTTGGATCAGGGTTAGTCCTGTGTTTGCTGTGTGTGTGTGTGTGGCCCAGGGTTAGCTGAGATTTGCTTCAGCTCCCTGGGTGCCACTGGATGGATGAACAGTGACTGAAGTGCAGCAGGCTGACAGGCTTGGTGGATGTGGTCATGAGTCAGGAGAGCTGTTTAACATGCATGAGGTTTGAATTAACCTCTGACTACTACAGTGCTGTGGTATTTAATGATGTTGTGAGTTATCATTAACTTTTAATGACATTTGAATATTAGACTGGAGTGTTTGATTAAAATGCAACAAGCTGGTCTTTCCCCTCGTCTTGCTGTAGAACATTACTAGCACTGAATGAATAGTGCAGCAGCATGCAGATGCAGTCACAACAGGGTATGATGAAGCTGAGAGAGAAACTTGTGCCAAGATCTCAGATTCACACTGGAGACACTTGATCAGACGGACAAGTGACTCTCTTGGCTGTACTTCACTAGCGACAAGTCACCTTCATCTGCACTGCCATCTGAGCAGATCATTCACAGCAGAACAGCATAAGATCATGTTAATACATCAGCCCTGATTTCATAAGGCAGAGAGACAGAGGATACAGCCGAGAGTTTTCCATTTGATGTCATGTCAGTGAATACATATGAAAAATGCCCATTGCACTTCACACACTGTAAACATGCTGACGTGTTTGCACAGACACAGACAGCAGAACTCTGAAGAGTGACAGTTGTTTATTTTTTGTCAGAGGAAACAAAGTTGTTGAGTGATCTTGAGAGCAAGTAACAAATGTGTAAAGTGACGGTGTAGCTGGTGTGAGTTCTGAGTGTCACAGCTGAAGATAGAAGGTTGTGTTAGCTGACAGAATATTTTAGTAGCCGTGAGTGACAGTTTTAAGAAATTGGGTGGGACAGTCAGTGTCAGTGTTTTGAGTGGGTTGATGCAGTTAGTGAGAGTGCGAGAAATGACACTGATTGTTATGGATTTCCTGTCACATTGACTCAAATGTTTAGATGCTGATGGAGGGGTTCCATCTGCCGGTGTTTTTGTTTGTTTGTTTGTTTGTTTGTTTGTTTTTCTTTCTCCTCCACTGTGTTTATATCTCCAGTGTCTCTGCTTGACATTGATCAATCTTTTGGTGCACTTTTTGGTTTTTAATCACAACTCGAGCTGCCTTTAACTGGCTTGGCATTTCTTTAGTACAGCCGAAATAATCAGAATTTCTGCACTGTATCACTTGTGAAGTCCCAGCAGCGTTGGGAAACTTAACATTGTGTCTGTGTTCATCCTGTGGTGCATAAAGTCGTGTTGTACAGATACCCGGCCCCGGCTTCACTAAACCTGTTTTAACTTGGTGAATCAACCCAGCTGAGTGCACTCACATAAAAGAGGTTGTGTTTGCAGTTTTTGACCAGTCACAAACAACAAGTCTGCTGGCAGCAGAGCAACTTATTCCACACACAAGGAGCAATAAGATTAGACATCTTCATACAAAGTCATACACATAATTCATGTTTCAAGCAACACAGTTACAGCTGTCAGACATCACTGCAAACTCACATCCATGGGATGAGTGCTGGATCACATAAAAAAACTTGCAGCAGAGTTTGAAGACACAGTGATCCACACAGTAAAAAGCTCCAGTGTAAAAGTTTTAAACTTACTAAGCTTTCCTCAGACTGCTTTGTCATCTTATATTACTGTGACATCATAAGGGCACATGTAGGTCAGATTGTTATGTATTCCGTTATTCATTTATTTAAACATTTAGTTCAGACTGCAGGTAAAAAAGACTGGGCATTACAGAGAATTAAGGACACAAAAACAAAAAATAGACTGCATACAAAACACATTTCAAAGCTGTAACTAGGCTTAACTCTTGTAAAAGTAGAATTCTTTAGTGCAGCACAGTGACACAAATAAGTCAGCAAGAATCTCCCCTCCCTTCTGAAAACGGTCGTGTATTTAACTGGGTGTGTAAAGAGGCCTATCAGTCCCTGAACGTTCTCTCCCTCCTCAGAGACTCTCTCATGATGTGTGCTCAGAGCGCCACGGTAACTTATATGAATGGTGATGTCATTTTACAAGAGAACTGATTGATCTGATTGGTCAGTAGGCGGTGTGGCTATCTCTTATCCCTGTGTGTCCCTATGTGTTCAGCATAAGTAACCACAGAGATATACCCCAGTAAGAGGTAACTCACCTTTGTAGGACTGAAAATCCAGAGTTTAACCTGAAGTGACCTCACTAACTAGTAGTCGTACAGAGCTCAGGGTTGTAGCTTAAAGAAGACTAAAATTGTCACAGCATAAGAATTTGAGGGTGACCAAAGAAGGAGACAACTTTAGAGATCTCGGTTCATGCACCTGTAGTTCATCTCTATAAGTGATTAAGCAGAAAGTTTGAAGCAAGAACATGGCAGCAACCCAGAGGGAAGAGGTGCAGACAGCACAGATCATGAGATCACGTGGAACGCTAATCATTTAAATGGAGAAAAAAAAAGTTTGAATGTTGTTGGCTTCTCACAGACTCAAGTAACTACAGTTGGAGGAGGCATCAGGGCAGTAGCAGGGCACACAGGGAGAAAAAGTCTGGTTTATAAATACATTTAGCCCTCTGATAGACTTCCACGAAATTTGTTTTTGGTCCTGCAGGACCGGTGTGATCCCATTTCAGTGCAGTCCTCTAACACACACATCATAGCTACGGCATGGAGCGGTCATTAGAGTTTCTGATCAACACACACACACACACACACACACAAGAACGCCTGACACAGGATCACTCGGTCAACACGCAGAGATCTGCACAAGACACTGTGTTTGTATGTGAACGTGTGTAGAGAACATACAGCTTTGTGTGTGG
>JAPQLA010000024.1:25437568-25448847 GCA_029822935.1 Naso vlamingii | reverse complement strand
TGTGTGTGGATGTGTGTGTGGGTGTGTGGGTGTGTGTGCTTCCTGTCCTCTCTGATCATGTGGTCGTATCATGTTGAGCAGAGGGAAACTCAGGGCGGCGGGCTTGACGAGGGCACACTGTTCTGTATCGTACGGTGAAGTTATAAAGAAAAGGAAACTGGTTTCCCTCTGCTGAGTGTATTATGCATTTTTAGTCCTATAAAATGTGAAAAATCAATATTTCCTAAAACTGAGATCACTTCTTAGAATAGTCAGTTTTATTCGAATTATTATTTTTAAATCAAAGTTTATTCACTAAATTAGACAATCCAGTCATTAGAAATATGAATTTCATGTTGTTACTGTTCTCGGCACTAAAGTAACTTCCGCCCTGTAGCAGAAACATTTTTTCAGGACTCTGGCTTCATCAGAGCCATTCGACTGTCTGAAGATGAAACACATCCAATCAGCCAATCAGAATGAATTTTTCTCTGTAGTCTTGCTGTAATATGCTGAACCACCGCTCTGCAATACCTGCGAAATTTGGACCTTGTTAAAGGAGTCTAGTGTTAAGAAAAAAAAAAATCTTTTGTTTGATGTAAGTAACTTTTTCAATGCATTTGAATCTTAAATTTCGTATAATTCGGATAATTACACCAACTAAAATCCCTAATTTGCCTCAAGGGTCTCAGCAATCTGTGCTGCAAACGACAGCTTAGACCTGAACGGTCAACTCTCCTGTCAGCTGGAAGTGTCACCACCCTCATCACTGTCTGGAGAATCGTCCTTACCGTCAAACCCCAGTGTAAATTGCATTAGACCCTCAGCTGGGAAAAGGAAAAAGATGCTTTAGAGCATGATGGAAATATTCGTAGACCAGTATGTGTGCACCTTATTTGCACTGAAATATAATAATTAATAAAAAAGGGTCCTAAGAAAGTTATAATCCATCATCATACTGCTGAGGTTTCTCTTGTGTTCATAGTCATTTATTGTGATCCCAAAAATAAAATGTAAAACTGTACCGCTGGTATTAGTGAGGTATCCAGTTCGATGAGTATTTAGTCCATTTCTGTTCCTGCCTGCAATATGTGTCTGTTTGTCTGCTGAGAATCACCACAAACAGTATGAAGCCAGACTCCAGTGCTGCTCACAAACTGTGTGCACATTTGTGTTCTGGATTCTCCTCTGGTGGAAGGATTCAGTCTTTCTGCATGTGACTGAAATGATTTAATTGCCCCTTTATGTTCCTGGGGAGGGAGGGGGGTCACTTTGTGTTCAACTCCTCTGAAGAATCAACTGTGAAACTAAACGGCTGCCTCAGTGCAAACCCCCTTGTGGATCAGTCTGCAGGACAGAAACTGTAATAACATCCAGTTTGCCTGCTTTGCGTTTTTGCCAGAAGCATTAAGGAATTAATTGATTAAAAAGTAACTCTGCCAAGATCAGCATGTAGAAGAGGGATGTCTTCAAAGTCGTGGACTGTAATTTTTTCAGGAGCAACCCAGAACTCATGAAGAAGCATCATGGCCAGCTGGAGCCAGAGCCTGACTGAGCAGTTACAGCTTTAGTTTTCCGCTCCTGTGTGACCGTGTGAATAGTCTGAGTTGGGAGACCTGCGGCGTTTGGACAGCTGTGAAAAGATCTAATCTGTGTTTCAGGATCAGATTTTTGCTGACAGTGTGAGTCCAGCCTACATGTGAGGCATGGAGCAGTGCTCTGCTGCTCCTGATGACCGTGAACGTCACTGAGACGAGCCGTGCTTCAGAGTCCACTTGCCTGTCATTTCTGTACGCAGGGATTGATAAGCAGAGCCCGTCTGTCCTCTCTGACAGACTCCATCAGCCGTACACTGTGCAGAGCCTGCAGCCTGCTGCAGAGCTGCTGTCCTGCTCACATCTAATGCAGTTTTAAACCTCCGCTCCCCTCACTGCTCACGACTCAGTGTCAGTTTGGGAAACAAAGGCACTCTGCTTAAAAACAGGTAACACTGAGGTGTTAACATCTGTGGAGTTTCCCTCTGTTCATTTCTGAAAAGCTGTTAGCAGAAAAATCATTATTTAGAATATGTACTGTAGACTATTTTGCCAGTCTTTGTTTGTTGTAACACGTCAACATTTGTAATCATGAAACAGACAGTTTTCTAATTAATAGTTTGAAAAACATTTCAAATGAAAGTTGTGAATTATCCAGAGTAACCAGGGAAAGACAGTTTCTTCAGGTTGCTGAGATTTACATATTAGAATAAATAAAAATGTCTTTATTATGTCTTTGTTATCCCAAATGTACTGTAATAATGTGTAATTTTATTCAAGGTAATCATGCGTTTCATTTCATTGTCTGCTGTTAATGTTCAGGTTAACAGCAGTCAGAATTAGGAGGGAAGTCGGCAAATGTGATGAAACATCACACGAATAAAACCTTGAATACGTTTCCTCGTTTGTGAACGTTTCCGCCTGATGCTGTCAGATAGATTTGCACCTTTGTTTAACAAGGAATGGACAAATCCCATAATCCCACATTACTGCACAACATTATCAGATGATGACTTTTGTTTTCATCGCTTTGATAGAGACGTGGTGGCAGACATTATATATTGTGTGTTTAAGTCATTTCCTTGTCATGTTTTGCTCAATCACAGGACCTCTGTCTCTCTCCTCAAACTCTGGTGCTCATTTCATCTGCGTACAGCAACACTGAGCTTCTCCGCTGCCCGCCTCCTGTCTACCTCCAGAGCGTCCTACACTTATCAGCATTTAGTTATTTATAAATTTGGTCAGTTTTTTGTTTGTTTATTTTAATATACAGTTTGTGAATGGTTTGCCCAGAATAGCAGACAAAAATGGTTGAAATCAGCCTGCGCTGGTTCTGCAGCCTGTATGTCTGACACTGATCCTACAAACTGAGGCCTTCATGGTGTGTGCATGAGAGTCACTGCAAAGAGAAAGAGTAAATGTCTAACAGGCAGAAACCTCGGTACAGATCCAAGACTCGAGGTGGGTGGTAATCCGACAGCACTGGTTGGGTCATATAAATATTTAATTAATACTAATGCTACTCCTAATAATGATCACAATACTTAAAGTACTTAGGGGGAAGGAATGAAGTTAGTAGATACCAGGTTAAGAGCTACAGAAATCTTTTCTTTTAATTTAGTTACAGCACTACCAGACAGGCATCTAGTGTAATCATTTTTAGCTGCTGGTGTGTCATCTGGTAAAGAGAATTCAGATGTTATTAAAATATGATCTTATAAAACAGGATTTTGTGGATATACTATTAAAAGATCAAGCTGTTGGTCTTGTCCTGAAAATCACACATGGCACATACTCCCCATGTTGGTGCGTGCACATGACCACATTCAGACAGAAGGTTGTTAGGAAGGTGGGTTTTTGCACAACGAACAAAGCAGGATGGGTTCCAACTGCTGTCACCTTCTTTAAATAACACACACATGCTGCACGTTTCTGTTCTGAAACAAATCCTCATGAATCTGTTTTTGTTTTTGTGTGTTTCAGAAAATGCTTGAAGCCTCGGAGCTTAACAAGATGGTCCAGTGAGGAGGGGAGGAGGGCCTGCAGATACTGACGGACCTTTAACAAATAACACTGTTGTTCACACCTCGACATGTATGTAATGTGACAAACAACATTTTGTTTTCTGATCTCATGTGGACTGTTTATTTTACGACCTCCTTGAACTTACTGCGTCACTGAGGGGCATGTGGGTAAGGCTGAAATGGTGTTTCACTGTTTCAGATTTTAACAGCAGATTGACAGTATTTTCACACACGCAGCTGTGAACCAGATGTGTTTTGTTTTTCAAATGAGAGCTACTGTAATGTAATTTTGGGCAGTGTACACATGGAATAAATGGTGGGATAAAGGTGATGAATCTGGTCGAACAGGTGTTTTAAATCACAGAGGAATGCTGTATGATGACAAGCTTTTGTAGCAAATACTGATTTCATGTTGACAACTGTTGTTGAGAGTTGGATACAGTGTAATATATGTTCTGCAGTCACTGAAGTCACTCTGGGTCGGGTTCAGTCTGAACTGTAGTTTGCCTTTATATACATTTGAGAGTTTGTCCACCTAGTTATGTTTACAAAAAATATGTAACTACAGCTTCACCAAAGCCTCCATCAGACAACTCACTGACAGTTCAACTGATGATCGCTATCTGCCATATTTAAACTGCTTATAATCAAACATGCCGTATTCTCAGTCTGTATTTTCACTCCACATGTTGAAGCAAAGACTTAAATCTCACAACACTGAATTTTTAAATTCATGACCACTCAATCTTTATTAACCTTGAACAAAAAAATAAAAGTCAGGATAAAAAAATCGGACTTGAACAAGTCTGCAAAGAAAAAGCAGACAAGCGTGAATGAAATCATGTTTCTTTTTTCCACGTGCTCCAAAGCAAGTAAGACCCAGATCTTTGAGGGGTTTTTTTTTATCTGAATGTGACATTTTTAACATGACAAACACAAATTAATTTCAAACCACACAAATCCAGACCAATGGTTTTCAAAGTAATTTTTTAAAGGCCATATATTTAGGTGGTATTTAAAACACACTGCATTCGGTCATTAAACCTCACATTTTTTTTTGTTTGGATTGTTTTTTTGGCATGTGCTGTGACCAGGTTATCTAATAATCAGTATCATTAGTAATAATGTCAGTTACTCAAAGTGAAATCAAACACTCTCCTAATGCCCCATGGTGCCTTGAAATGCATAAGTCTGAGAATTTGTATTTATATGCACTCCAAGTCCTCTGGTGATGATGTATTGAAACTGTCGTGGAGAACAAAGTAGAGGTTCTCTGCAGCTTGAATAAACTTAAAAAGAAGAAACTAAAATTTGTGTCCAGCTGTATGTTTGTGAAACATGGTTAACACCATCAGCTCCAGGGGAAGCCCCATCGTGTTTGTGGGGAATCAAAGTTCATAGAAAGAGCAACTCTGAATGATCTGATATAGAAACTTGAGGAGCAAGCTCTGCTCAAGTGTCATGTAGCGTGTTAATCACAGCCGGCTGCTTTTCAACACCATCAGTGACTTGAATAACAGCCTCACATCTCTGACCCACATGGCTGACGATATCTTAATCACATTTTTCCACGCTGGATTCAGTTTACAGCTGACCAAACTCTGCTCTGTGAGGCAGTTGAACATCCTTGCACACTACTTAGGTCTTTTGGTTCACAAAAGTACAGTTTTAACTCACACACGCTGCTCTCATAGCACTGTTTTCAGCATGAGGTTAGTGCAGCATTTAACAGCTATAGAGCCAGATATACTAAATACATATATTTAAATTGCTATCCATGGAGCCACACTGCTAATATGGCAAAAAGTCATTTAATGCAGGTTTACGATCTTCAGTCATGTAAGTAAGTTCAGCACTGAAGCTCATCCATGTTTCCCAGTTTCAGATAAACAAACAAACAAAAAAAGGACAGAAGAAGACCATGACACAATATTCCACATTTTATTTTTGGATATTACCATAGCTATATGAAACTTCTGACAACAGGTATCAACTACAATAATACACTGAATATTTCTGTCAGTTCCAACTCCTCTTTTTTTTTTGGTCCAGTAACATTTTTGTGGCTGATTCTCTTTGCTGTGTCACTGAAGGTCAAACATTGAAACACATGCACATCATTCACCTGGATACAGCTGAGTAAGACAACAGTCAAAGAGACCTGACAGTATGAATAAACTCTGTTGCTTTTCTCACACGGCTTTATTTTTAGCTGAGACACCCATACAGTATGACTATCATAAGGCTAGATTACTGTACAGCTATGCACCAAAGGGTTCACTCGGCTGTTCTAGATAAAGAGCACCGTATTTACAACTTTATTTACATTTGGTTTTAAAAAGTAAACTCAGACAACCAAAGAGAGAGAAAGTATTTAAACATAGCTTTCCTTTTTTTCTTTTCAGTCCAATGTGGCCGTTGTAAGGCTGCACAAGTTTGGAATTTAAAAAATGAAACTAATGAAAATGTTTCTGTACAGATAGCTGCAACACACAGTATAGCTTATTGCAAATGCCCTTAAAGAGTTTCCCCATCCTCCTTTCCTTGTCATTCATTTGTTCATCTCTTGGCCGGCTCCTTTAAAGCTGTCAGTCACAAGCTTTCTGTCCTGCACAGGTGAGGTGGTGCTGATTTACTCGGAGCAAACATGTTGACTCTAACCAATGAGACTTCACTCAGGCCCACATCGACTCTTCCAAACAGCAGATTGCTCAAAAAAAAGGTACAGGTTTAAAAAATAAACTTTACTTTTTAACATACTGTATATACATACTTGATACACAAGTCAACACACTGCACCTTCATGCACAGTGAGCTTTGGGTGACATGTGGGTGCAGGTGGGACTTCAGGAACGCCAGCAGAAGTCAGAACAGAACAGACTGCTCAGGTGTTGGCAGTGTGTGTGTGTTTCACAGAGCCAGACACGACTAATGTTCTCTACCAGCAACTACATCAACACACGACACAGCAAATTAAAAAATAAGAATACCTCATTTTAAATACATGGTCAGCAGTAACATTGGTGATAATAAGCATCATCTTGCTACAATATCATCACCTGCTTGCTGCCACAGCAGCAGCAGCAGCACAAGCAGCAGGTTTCCTCTGACTGTCCCATTCATGAAGCTAAAACTGTGTTCCCTCATTAGGAGACATTTGTCCAGATTTAAAGGGTTTCGACAAATAACATGCTGTGAGTGCATGGAGCTGAACTGATTTGAGTAAAAAGAATTTTAAAAAACGACTAAAAACAACATGAAACAGATTGTCTGAGTGCAACATTATGACTGGAGGCAGAAGGAAAACCTCAACAGAAGTGGTCAAAGATGCCTGCATGGATTCATAATCCACTTTATAATCCAGCTGCTAGCTAACACTGAGAGAGGAGCAGGAGTCAGAGGTGAAGGAGGGAGGAAAGATAGGATGATGCTGACTGGAGTGTTGCTGTGTATTAACATGGAGAGCTACTCCCTCCTCCTCCTGTTAGCAGCGTGCTACAGTACAGCAGCTCTGAAGTGCTCGCCCTGCTGCACTTCAATCACCTACTGACAAATACAAGAGTACAAAGGCTACTGTTAAGAGAAAGCAATCGATCAAACAATAAAAATGTAATATTTCGAGAAAAAAGTAGGGTTTAAAGAAAACACTGTAATTTAAAAAAATAAATATCACAAGAATAAAGTCAAGCTTACAAAGTCATAATTCAAAAGTTATAATTTCACTGGATTGACCATTTAATAATGAAGTTATCACTGTGTAAGGAAAAAGTGATTTTTGTGGAATAATGTCATGACATTAACATTATCTAACAGTAATGTCACAAAATAAGAAAGTCTCATTAAGAGGAAAAGTTGATTTCATATCTGTTATCGTGTTACTGAAAACTTGAGTCTTACCCAGCTGTGACTTTTTTCTCTTCACAAAAACTTCAGGGGTGGACGGTATAAAAAGGTACAGAAAGCACACTGATATGACTTTAAATTAAGAAATTTTGATTACACCGTGCTGACCAGTGGAGCCCTCATTTTACCTGACAGTTTTAAAGTAAGTTGTAGCTAACTGCATGCATGTCCACATTTGAAAATGACCTTGTAACCTTGCTGAAACATGTTTGTATCCAAACACGTACATCAATTCTCCTGCCAGGGGCCTCGAGCGAGGTGCTGCCTGCTGCTCAGCAAGGGCTTGAATGCAGACATCAAGTGTCAGTGCATTATGTTCAGTCCGACAGTATGTAACAATAAAGACTAATCATCTTCACGTTAATGTCATCGTAGCTCAATTTACCACCTGTAAGTTGACGGTAAACTGTGTGCAACAAGTTTTTTGAAAACATGCTCGAATGCTGTGTTTTAAAATTTCAAAAAGATATTCGCAAATCACCTCATAGAGTTTAAGTATGTCCTTGTAATAAAGTTTAGTGTACAGTAATACATAACATGCAGTTTCCATACAAGTGCTTTACCTTTTTAGAAACATTATTTGAAATTTGAGAAAAGTGAATATTCTTTGATATATACTGTTACCGCTCGTGTTTCAAATGACCACATGATAGAAATTTGAGGTTATACTGCCCAGCCTTGCTATAACTAACACAAGTTTAGTCAAATTAAAACTATCCCAAAATATCAAAAAGTTTATGAAAATTTTGAAATATGTTCTTGAGGGATAGCAATTTATGTAAAAATACTACATTACCATGTCCTTTTTTTATCTTCTACAACCATCTGTATTATTTTCTCAGTTTTGTCTTTATCCTCATAACGAACACTTTTTTCAAAATGTGGACTTTCTGACAAATTTTTTAAGTTTTTCCTTGTATTAGAAAAACTGAAGTGTACTTCTACCACTGTGTTTTCTATGACACATCCACTTACCATCAAATTCAACTCCAAATGTTCTAAAACCTCTGGCGACTTGTCAAAGGTGAACCTTAGCCTCGCTGTGGCAGCTGGGATTGTCTCCAGCCTTCCCAGTGATAAGTAGTAACGGATAATGAATGAATGTTCTAAAACCAGCATATTGTTATCAAGACTGTAAAACAAGATTAGTTCCACTGAAGCTGAAGGGCAGTTGGGGAACATAAAATAAAGATAAAATGAAAAAAATTTAACACAAAAATAAACAGTTAAAAAAAAGGATGAACAACACAAATGAACAGTAAGCAGAGCACAGACCACAAAATCAATGTGAGGGTGCAGTTGAGTCACACAGTGCTGAGAGCTGAGACAACAGCAGAGGGCAGGTCTGCCGATGATGTGAGGTCAGCTGACAAAGCTCCACGGAGGAGGATCAACCACTAATCCAGAGCAGATGAAGGGATCAAATGTGCAGAGGGACAGAGACAAAACATGAATGAGAGGGACGCCCCACAGTAGGAATTGGTTTTGGGCTGATTGTGGTGGGTGAAGGCTGATGGTCCATACAGGCATGGGGGCCTCAGATGACCTGGCAGCAGCTGGCTGGAGCTGAGGTACAGAGCAGACCATCCCTGGAGCCGCCGCCCCGCTGGATATTGACAGAGATGGTCTTTTCACACAGAGGTAGTTGAAGCACGCCGTTTTTCAAAGCGCTCAGGTCGCTGCCACTGGTCCCCACCTGCATGCCGAGGGGGCTGTGAGCTGCTGTTTTACGGTGGTGGTGCTGCGTGGCATGGTTACGAGGCAGGGCGGTGGTGGTGGGGAGGGTGATGGTGTCTAGGCTTCCAGTGGAGCTGATGCACATCCTCCATGCTGATTTTTCTTGGATTTTCACACTTCCTCCAGGGAGGCTGCTAGGGTCTATGATGAACTTCCCTCCTCCTCCTCCTTCTCCTCCTCCTCCTCGACCCCCCCGACCCCCGCGGTGGTGCTGCAGCTGGGAGCTGAGGCACAGACTCATCAGCTTCAAGCTCTCCACCAGCTCGGTCCTGCGGCTGGCCGTGCGGGACGAGCGTGGCAGAGAGCTGAACGAGGGGTTAGTAGTGCTACTGTTGTTACAACAACTGGAGGGGCTGTCTTGTCCTTTGTTACCCCCACCTCCTCCCCCGCTCTCCCCTCCACCACCACCACCCCCTCCTCCTCCATTCCCGCCCCCTCCAGGAGGACTTCCCCGGTCTGGACCAGAGGTTCCCCCTCCCTCGCTGGGAGGTTTACCCTGCCCTGAGCTGCTGCCTCCCCCATTGCCCCCCGAGCTGCCAGGTGGCCCCTCACTGCTGTCCCTTCTGTTCCAGCAATAACCAAAGCCCGAGTCTTTATCCAGACGCCTTCGGTGGCTCTCAGAGTCGTCATCGCTTGTCTCAGAGCTTGAACATGATGAGCCCCTCCCCTGGCTCTTGCGCCGGTGGTAGCGCTTCTGTGTGGACCCCGGGGACGAGGAGGAGCCGGCCCCGGAGCTCAGGTTGGCTGCGTTTCCAGCCATGTTCATCCTGAGACGGCTGAGTTTGGGCGGCAGGCCTTCATCCATGTCAAAGTCATCATCCGACTCCCCCTCCTCCTCGAAGATCTGGTTAAGTACTGGTGCACTCTTCCTGGAGGTGAGGCGGTTGGTGATGGAGGGTGGCTTACGACGCAGGATGACCTGGGTCGGGAGGGGAGATGGGTCCTGCTCCTCCTCCTCTTCTTCATCTTCTTCCACCCTGATAAAACATGAGGCATGAGTGATTTGAATTTATTAAAACATCAGAACAGGATCACAAAATCACACTGTGCAAGACTATCAGATAATAGTTGCAGCTTTACTTAAAGTTCCAATCTATCTTTATATTTTCTTGATTAATTGATTGGTTATGGCCTGTAAAATGAACAAAAACTGTGACAAATAACAACTATTGTTTCTAAGGATCCAAGGGGATGTATTTGTTTTGTTCGAATTTAAGACCTCCAATCATTTCTGTTGACATGATTTCAAAGAGAGAATGGTGTCAAATCTTCACATTTGAGAAGCTGGAACCAGGGAAATTTTTGCTGTCTCCTGGACAAATAACGCTTCTGAAAACAGATCATCATTTTTGAAACCTTCTCTGGTTCTACACCTGTTATCATTTTTATCATCTACTTCTCTTTCTTTCAGTGATAATGGATATTAAAACTTTGTAAAAACAAGAATAACAACCGTCCATTCCTGAAAACTGAATCTGTATTTTTCAGACCTGAACAGGCAGGTTCGCTGCTTGGCTGCTGCTGAGGTGGGTGTTGTCGGGGCCCTCATGGTTCCAGAACCAGACCCAGGAGCAGGACCCAACATGGCAGCACAGGCTCCCTGGAATTAGATGGAAGATAAATAAGACTACAATTAACATGTAATAACATCTTTTTTTTTAAAAGTGGATATCCAATGCATCCACCAAAAGAAACTCAAAATCATGCATGAATGCACATTGGGTGTCCTAAAAAGATACAATGCACATAGAGCTCCTTTGTGGCTTAAACACACTACATGACCTGCAAAGTCATCCGATCTCTTGACCGTTCACACTGTACTACTGTCTGTCTCATATCAGAAGTGTTTCAGTCATCGAGGTTTTCATGCTACATGACCGATCACCGACAAGCACGTCCACACTACAAAATCCTTTCACTGGGAGGGGCCCACAAATACAGCTCCAGTACAACGTTAATTTTGCAGCTTAGCACCTAAAAAGTCAGCAATAGTGAGCACTGCTGTTGTTGTAAAATATAACCTATCTTGTTTTCATGCTCTCGGCTCTGTGCTGCAGAGAGAGAGAGAGAGAGAGAGAGAAGCTCTGGTCAAACAAGCTTA
>JAPQLA010000024.1:25416409-25428192 GCA_029822935.1 Naso vlamingii | reverse complement strand
TATCGGTGCAAAATCTATGCACAATCCAAGGCCTGTTTTCATTCCAGCTCAAAAACTCACTATATCGGTTGCATATCAGCTGTCGGTGATTGCACCCCCTCTAATATCGGCTATCCAAAAAATCCCTATCGGTCGGACACTAATCGGCATAGTGCAGTGAAACAAACAGGAGGAGTCAGATTTTATGGAGGCATAGAGACAGAACAGTGTGACTGTTATCAGAGTAATTGCACATGGCTGTATGCTGTGGGAGTAGTTGCATTGATTGTGTGCGGATGAATGTGCGGATGGGCATTATTTACAGCTGAACCAACAGAATTCCCGTTCAGTGATTCTGTACAAGGATTTAAAATAATTTTGTTGTGTAACGAGGAACATTGTATCGCACTGTATTGATTAACTGATGTGGGTGTGTTATTACAGATGAATTAATTCAAAATCTCAATCTCAAAATCCATTGTGTGATACTAAGCTGTTACGCACACTGACTACTGATAATTATATCACATAAAGTGCACATAAAGACCCTGAAAAAGCCAATGCATAATGTAAATGAGGCCTTGTGTGGCCCAACCTCAGCAATGTGTGATT
This sequence comes from Naso vlamingii, assembly GCA_029822935.1. Lineage (NCBI taxonomy): Eukaryota > Metazoa > Chordata > Actinopteri > Acanthuriformes > Acanthuridae > Naso > Naso vlamingii. Next base: position 25,427,601 of record JAPQLA010000024.1, on the reverse strand, counting down.
CAACACATAGCACAGCAAGCATACCAATGGAAAGAAATCAAGTAAAATAAACAGGACTCACACAGCAGTCAAATCAGTTTAGCCAGGCTCAACTCAGTTTGTTAAAGATATACAAGAGCACAGTCCTAATGGATGATTTTGTAACATGAACAGCATCTTTCTAAATGACAAAACAATTTAGGTAGGAAGTGGTGAAGATACCACAAAATGACAATTATGGTGGTACTGAAAAAATTACTGTTGATGCACCTATTATAATGTTACATAAATATGAAGTAAGTGCTTCATAAATCATTGTCAGTATCTTTCCAGTCTTGCTTTGTTGCAGTAGGCAGCCTGAATGCACCTTAAAACTGGTCACAACCCGGTGGCTTCCGGAAAGATGGCGGAGAGTAGGCGCATAGTTATCTAGCTCTCCACACTCGGGTAAAATATGGCCACAACAAAAGCGTAACTCGACAAATATAAGTAAGGTATGAGTGGGACAAGCAAGAGAAGAAGCCGGAAAAACATTAAAAAGCAAGACCAAGTTGAAGAGCAACCTGTAATGGAAGAACTCTCGAAAAACACGAAAAAGATCCAACTGAGAAAATGGAAGGACAAGACAGCACAGAGACGCTGCGAATCGGACTTGCTACCATTAGCAGAGATATTAAAGCGGTCATATTCTGCTTTTCTGTCTCTTTCAACCTACTAATGATGTTACAAAGTCGGACCGCTGTTTTAAATGATGCCAAAGTATGAAATAATGAGGTAAGGGCATGTAGCAGTAATCCCTGTGGGCTGTTTCTAATGGCTCTGAACGCTCCGTTCTCATCAGTTTTTTTTAAAAATCTCAGACCACTAGTGTGTCACAGTGTGCTGGGCTTCTCTATAGGTTCATCTGGAGGGTGTGTGTTTGAACTGGCCAATCAGAGCAGAGTAAGCCTTTAGAGGCGGGGCAGGAGCTAAAACAGAGCGTCTCAGACAGAGACAAAAATCCTAGAAAAAAACAGGGCTGCTGCATTCAGCCGTTTGAGAAAACAGATGAATTTTTTGAGCATCAATGCATGTTAACCCGCTCTAGCAGTAACCAAGAATAAAATATCAACCCAAAAAATGAGCATAATATGGCCTCTTTAAAGACCTTAAACAAGAGCTACACCATGAGCTGACTGCATTTAAAGACGAGCTGAAGAGAGAGATGAAGGAAGAAATAACCAATCTCCGACAAGAAATAGACCATAAGCTAACAGAGAACAACCGAGAGCTACAAGCTCAACAGGTGAGCATCAGCGAGGCTCAGGCATGCATAGCAGAAGTTGAAGAGTGGAGGACGGATGCTAATGATGCGCTAACAGAGATGATGGAACAAGCACACCGAATGCGAAAAATTAACCTCGAAGGGAGATCAAGGAGAAACAATACCCGAGCCTTCGGTCTTTCAGAGGACACGGAAGGGAGCTCCACAGCCAGATATCTGGAGCAACTTCTAGAAACCGAACTCGAGCTTCCTCAGGGGACCAATCTCCAGATCCAGCGAGCCCACCGAGCCCTCGCTCAAAAACCGAGCCTGAATGCTGCTCCCAGATCAATCGTGGTAAACTTACAATTTGAGATGAAAGAAATGATTCTGCAGAAAGTCTGGCAGAAAAAGATACAAGTAGGGGGCAAACAAATCTACTTCGACCATGATTATCCAACAGAAATTGTCCAGAAACGAAGGGCATATGCGGGCATTAAAAAAGTACTTAAGGAAAAACGAATCCGCTTTCAGACACTGCTCGCCAAAATACGGATACACTGGAACAACGGAGTGAAGACGTACAAAAGTGCCAGGGGAGCTACGCGGGACATGAAGGAGAGGGGCTACGCTGTTGACGAGCCAGGAGGGGACACCGCACCTGTGGCGGAGGAGAGGCAGCGAGGAGCAGCAGTGTGGCAGAGAGTGAAGGGGAAAGAACGGGGACCCGACACGGCGCATCGAGCGAGAGAAAAGCTGCAAAACTATCAGTGGAGATCTTAAAAACGTTTTGCTTGAGGAAGGAGGTAACACTGTGGACAGTGGAAAAACTGGTATGGAAAAGGACCATTACAGAATATTCAACAAAGACTAATTATTGAACACTGTACGGAATTATGTTCATACAATGGACAAAAATGACTGACATAAAAAAAGAGATCCACAGTGTGAATATCTGAAAATCATTCAGACTTCTTAAGTTTACATAATATATTAAAAAACGACTGGGAGAGGTCGAGGTATTTAAGTTGGACATGTCTAGACGATATGGTACCCCACAAGCTGGGTGTAGTCCTAGGTCTAGGGAGGGGCCCTTATTAGAGATGAGGATTTCCCCTCCACCCACCAACGGGGACTCGGGGAGGAGTGAACGAATACCCCTTTTTTGGAAGTCCACAAGTTCTTTGGTTTATGTTCGGTTAGTAAATGTTCATGATTTTTCTGTTCTGAATTGTTTGGGAGCTCATTTTCAGGGAGTAGTAAACCATAAATATGACTAACAACATCAAGATAATGTCGCTGAATGTGAATGGTCTGAATGCACTGATGAAAAAAGAAAGGGTGATGAAAAAATTGAAAAAGGAAAAAGCACAAATTATATTCCTACAAGAGACTCATTTATCCAGATCAGAACATGAAAAATTAAAAAGGTATGGCTACAGGAATTTATAGTACAGCACATATAAAGAGGGGCACAGGAGAGAAGTGGTAATATTAATATCAAACACAACTCAATTTGATTATGAAAAAGAATTCAAGGACAAAGAAGGAAGGGACATAATAGTGAAAGGAAGAATAGAAAATGAACCAATTACACTGGTAAATGTATATGCGCCCCCAGAGAGCGACAAATACTTTTTCAAGACTCTTTTTGACATTATAGCAGTAGAAACAGAAGGACCACAGTATGGATACAACGAGTCACAAAAGAACTAAAATGCAGTTAACAAGATTCTTAAATGTATCACTAGAAGAGATGGGGATGATGGATATTGGGCGAAGCCTACATCCTTTAGAAAAAGACTTTACACACTACTCAGCTGCTCATAAAGTCCATTCTGGAATAGACTATTTCTTAATGAATGTAAGTGACAAGCACAGAGTGAAGGAATGTAAGATAGGAGGGGCAGATGTGTCAGACCACAATTCACTCTATTTGAAAATATGCCTAAGTAACAGGAAATGAAACACTGTATGGCGACTGAATGTGGGAATATTGAACAATGAACAACAAAAAGAAAAGATAAAAGCAAAAATAAAAAGATATATATTAGAAAATAACAATGGAGCAGTAGACCCGACAATAATATGGGATGCAATGAAGGTAGTCATCAGGGGAAAATTGATAGCTGAAACTACATACCAAAAAAAAAGTTAAATTAGAATCCTATAGAACAAATACAGAGAGACTGAGGGTATTAGAGCAGGGTTATCAGAAAACAAATGATCCAAAGATATATCAAGAAATCAAGATGGTAAAAACAAAGATAAACAACAAATTACTAGATGAGGCTGAAAAAAGGAACACATTCCTGAAACAGAATTATTATGAAGCAGGCTCAAGGGCAACTAAATCGTTAGCAAAGCGTATACGTAAACAACAAGTACTTAATAATATACATAAAATCAGAGACCCTCACACAGGTGAATTAACAGATAAACCAGAGGCTATAGCGGAAATCTTTCGGGGATACTATGAGTAACTATATACACAACCTGCATCCGCACATGAGGGGGAAATGAGAGCTTTTCTAAATTCACTGGATTTACCATCAATTGGTTATATACAAAATGAGACACTAACGGCCGATATTACAATAGCAGAAGTGAAAGATGCAATAAACACATTAAAGAATAATAAATCTCCAGGTAGTGATGGATACCCTGCAGAGTGGTATAAGATGTTCAGGGAAGAGCTGACGCCACTACTCTTGGCTTCTTTCAATTGGACACTTCACAACAATAAAATACCTCCATCATGGGCTGAAGCCATTATCTCAGTCATCCCAAACCCAGGAAGGGATAAGGAACATTGTGGGAACTATAGACCAATTTCACTATTAAACGTAGATTATAAAATATATACGACAATTCGATTGAATACTTTTATAGCAGAACTGATAGAGGATGATCAAACAGGATTCATAAGAGGACGTCAAACACACAATAATATTAGAAGAGCTCTACATATTGTAGATCAAGCACAAAAGAAAAAACAAAGTACTATATTAGTAAGTATCAATGCAGAAAAAGCATTTGATTTGGTAAATTGGGAATTCTTATATAAAGTGTTAGAACAATTTGGTTTCAGTAGTAAGTCAATACAGTGCATAAAGACATTATACCACCAGCCCACTGCAAGAATCAAAATAAATGGAAACCTGACTGACAAATTTAATATGAGATCAACTAGGCAAGGATGTTGCTTATCACCTACCCTTTTTGCTCTCTTTATAGAGCCTCTGGCGCAAGCAGTAAAGCAAAATGAAGAAATTAAAGGAGTTATTGTAAATGGCAAGGAACATACAATAGGACTTTTTGCTGATGACGTCATAGCCTTGCTTGAACAACCAAATAAATCACTACCTGTATTGATGAATCTTTTAGAAAAGTACGGTTATTTTTCGGGATATAAAATTGATGTTTCAAAAACACAAATTTTAACACTTAATTACACCCCATCAAAAGAAATTCAGGAATCGTTTCACTTCAATTGGAATATAATGAAAATTAAATATCATTATTATATGATTATACAGCTAAGTGGAAAGACATGGAGAAAGAGTTTGGAGAACACCCAATTCAAAGCATTATTGGAGATGAAGACATATAAAAAGATTAAAAAAGGTATGGATTCAATTACAGTGTTTACACGAACTTTGGTTCAGAGTACTAAAAAACTACAGGATAAAGAAAGAGACAAATGCACTTAAATGGGTAGCATATGACAGTAATTTTAAACCAGCAGTATATGATAAAGGATTCAAACGGTGGGTAAACAAGGGAGTCACAGCATGGTACACTTTACAGAAGGATGGGGAGCTGGAGAGTTTCCAGAACATGAAGGACAAATATGATCGAGATAAACATGAGTTCTACAGGTACCTACAATTAAGAGACTATTACAAAAAATAAATCAGGATGGATCCCTCCATGGAAATGAATGGTGTGATTCAAATTATAATAAATTCCTACAACGGAATAAAAATTAAAATCATATCTACCTTATACCAAAAATTGATGATGAATAAACACTCAACTAAGTACATAAAAGAAAAATGGGAATCTGAATTTAACGGGAAAATCTCGGATGAGGATTGGCAAGATATGTGGAAAACTCATCAGACATCCACTAATTCATGGATATGGAAGGAGTTTTCCTGGCAAAATGTGATCCGTTTTTTAATTACACCCAAGATCAAGAGTAAATATAAGGGTACAGACTTGTCATGTTGGAGGAAATGTGGCGTAGTGGATGCAGACCACTCACACATATTTTGGAAATGCTATAAAGTACTGAAGTTTTGGAGAATTGTACACGGAACTATACAAAAGATACTGGAGTATGATATTCCTATGAGCTACATGGTACTATACCTCTGGATTTTAATTCTATTAGAGAGATAATAAGAATAAGGGAAAAGTATTTGATCAAACTACTGCTGATAGCCAGTAAGAAAGCTATTACAAGGAAATGGGGTAAAGAGGATCCTCCTAGTCAGGATCAGTGGATTGGGATAGTAGAAGAAATATACACAATGGAAAAACTAACACATTGCCTGAGACTACAACAAACACAACTAGAAGAAAAGTGGGAGAAATGGACATTATTCAAAACCAAAACAGCGACGAAGACTACAGACAAAACCAGTTGATCTAGATGAAGACACTAAGGATGAACTACTAAAGATGTAACTCCCAAACAAATATTATTTTATTTTGTATTGTTTTGATTGTGGGTTGTCCATGTACGTCTTGTATGTATGTGGATGTGAAAATTATCAATAAAAAAGTAAGTGACAAAAAAAAACTGGTCACAACCCACTATGAAACTGAAAAATTCAGTAAGTGTAATACTTCTTTTTTATATGTAGTGCTGGGGGGTATACCGGTTCATACCAAATACTGGTATTTATTTTCCAGATGATATGAATTCTTCATATACCTCGACACTGGTGCTAATGGTCGGAACGTGCGAACAGCGCTCTGGCACTGTTTCAGAAGGGACCCTTTTCACTGCTGCACTGTCAAAAGGCATGCTTGAAGTAGCTCTTGAGCAGAAAGTGATGGACAGGTCAGATAAAGAAGTTTTAGAAACTGGAGGAGACCATGATGACGAAGAAACTGTGCCAAAGAGAGGAGCTGTTTCCGTTTGGTGGTTTTTTCAGTTTTAAAAAGTCTGACGTAGAACAAACAACTTTTACTGCAAATGTTGTCAAGCTAAAGTTGTTGCTGGAGGAGGCACACTAGCTCCTTGCTCCGCCACATAACCGAAAGTCATGGAATAACATTACCAGAAATGTATGAGATACGGATTGGCTTCCACAACATCAAGTACGCGAGTGAAACAGTAAAACCAAAGTCAAGTCCGGTATCAACTGAAGACGCGTTTGCTCAAGGGACTGCCTATGAGACGAAAACTAAACAGATGAACGAGATCACAAATTTAGTAACAATCCATCCGGCCAAAGACTTGGTCCCACTAAGTACAGAGGACAAAGACGGCTTCAGGGCGATGGTTAAAACACTGGATCCCAGGGATGTGTTACCAGGTCGAAAATACTTTTGACTGCATCTGTTTGATGCACTCTGATTCCTTCACCACATAAGACTCATGAGCACCACCTCCTTGTAAACCTTACCCTTCTGTGGGGCCTAGCAAACCAGCATAAATACATGTGATTACAAAATGTCTATACTGTATGCTCCTCCTGACTGTAGAATAACACGCCATTATTAACCAAACTCATTCAGTAATTCATCACCCAGTCTGTAAAAAAAATGATAAAATGCCCGGTCATGCAAAAAAATAAAAGTACAGTGATATACTGTGAAACCTTTAAAATTTTGAAAAATACCATGATATAGATTTTTGGTCATACCGCCCAGCACTACACTTGTGTACAGTTATAGTTACCAACTGCGTCAACATCTCTACTCTTCTATTTTAAGCGAAATAGACAAAATGCATTTGTCAAAAACAAGACCAAACAGACAATAAAAGGTTAAAGATGAATCTGACTGACAGCGTCATGTTTTTCAAAATTTAGTCACAGTTACAAAGCATATGCACACAAAAACATACACAAACAGAGCTGAGCAAGTGGTGGCTCGTCTGTCACTTCTTGAAAGCAGTCTGCAAGTCTTGCTCATCAGATTAGCAAGTGCAGAATCTCCATGACCAGTTTTGACTGACTAAGAAAACAGCTGCAAATCAGCTTGCAACAGTACGGTACTTTACTCTTTACTAGAGTTTGCATTATAAAGTAAATGAATGAGGACAGGCAGGGTATAACACAGTCTAAAGTCTATATGCAAGTGATGTTACAGAGCAATGTCAAACAAAGGCTCCAACATTACAATCTTACACACAAGAATTAAAGCACATCTTTGAGCTTAGTATACCAGACAAACAGACAAACAAAGCACAGCTTACTCGACTATGGCCTCTCGGTCTGCTATGTCTCCTAGCACCATGCGCTGGATGATGCTGTTGTGTTCCTCCTCTGACAAATTCTTGTGGGAGACCAGGGGAGTGTTGTACTTGGTGGCTGGGGATGGGTCGACCCCCTGCAGCCAGGCATGTCTCTCAATCTCCTCCAAGGAGGCTCGTCGCTTGGGATCCCTCTGAAGCATACGGTCTATAAGACTGAAGCCAGGGGGAGAGGAGAGGAGAGAGAGAGATAAGGTACAAACTTAAAATTCATCTGAATTTAATAGTCACAGAGATCCTGTGAAATGATTTCACAATATCAGTTTTATTGATGCAAGTGTGACTGAGGGATGAGGTCTCAGTCAGATCAGCTTGGTTTCGGTTGACACTGTTTACTATGACAGGTAAATCGATGATCCTTGAGGATCTGGCCTGCTTTGGAGTGGAATGGAGCTGTAACCAGTCTTAAATTCAACGCGAGAGCAGATTATAGGAGTGACAAGGCTGGGATAACATGTTGACGCAATAGATTACATAAATACATTGATTTGAAAATGGGCATCGAAGTGTCACAAGCAAGTCTTAAGAAACTAAAGATAGCAGCGCTCACAACCAGGGCATTTCACCTGGAGAACAAACTGAGAAGAAACATCACCCAGGATCCTAAAACACAGTCCTCTGTAAGCTGTGCAATGTGAAAATGGCTTATCACAGAAGTACAACTGCAATCCACGAGCACTTGAAGCAGAAGCAACCCGGAGTGCTTTGTCAAGACAACCCCACCATCGTGTTTATATTCTGTCCACACCATAAATTTACCTTCATACATTAACAGCAGCAGCGCACAAATTACTTTCAACATGGAACCGAAGACGAACATTTAACATTAGAAAATCATTTATTACAAAGACAAACATGTTGTATGTGTTGATAATGTGAATACATTAAACTCTGGTGTGGACAGAATATAAACACGACGGTGTTGTCATATTGACAAAGCGCTCTGGGTTGCTTCTACTTCAAAATGAAGGTAAATCTGGTGCTTAACAGGTGAGCACCTGTGACAGTGGAATTTGTAGCTGTAGAGAATAGTCACATGTATGACAGTAAATTTAAAGTCGCAGAAAAAAATGCTTTGGGAGCTGCGAACTTGTAGATTTTCTCCCCTCTCCCACAAACACACAACAACAGTTAAACCTTCTCAAAGACTTAATCGCAAGTGCACAAATCCCATTCTATGAATCAAAAATTTTGAAACTCATACGCTCACATTTTTTGCTACAGTTTCTGCAGTAAATATGGGGCAAAACTCATTTACACACCTGTATCAAATAATGTGTAGTCATGGACAAAAACTGCACATATGCAAATCAGTCTGTGAATTCATGCAATGAGAGCTGCAAACCTGTAGAATATTTTCTCACAAATAATTTTTTTTTGATATTTTTTCAGTACAAATACCAGTGTTTCCCATACGTTCATTTATTTGTAGCGGTGCGCCACAAATAAATTCTCACCGCCACAAATAGATTCGCCCCCCACCCCCCGCAGCTCCGCTTGACCCCGGCCGTTACAATAACGGTGCAGTAGGTGGCGGTATGCACGCCGGCTATAAAAGAAGAAGATGCAAAAGAAGGAGTCGTGGTAGCAGAAGCGTGGTGGATCGAAAAACGAAGGTAACGAAGGTCTCGGTACAAATGTGAGCAAAAAAGTCCCAAAGTGGTCCGGACAACTCTAACTCATAATGTTATATCAGCCTGTGTCTGTATCAAACCTGGAAGCTCAAAATGTGCAGAGACATTAACGTTAACTCGTGCTGTTAGTAGTGATAACCGTAGCCAACAAGCTACCTATTTCACCCCACCCCCCACCCCCCCGGACCACAGCACCGCTCGCACCGCACCAAGTTGCACAGTCCGACAGTGTACCTCATGTGTCAGGTATGTTTCTGATACCACCCAACAATATACTTTCATTAATGCTTTAGTTTGTGTGCCAGTCACCTGCGTGGGTAATCAATATTTCTTAGTTGGGTTAGCAGGCCCTAAATGACAGCCACTAACAAGACAAGGACAACTTTTGGAGACTGCAGTGTCCAACTGTATGTTTTTTTTCTGGATAGTAAATGCACCTAAAAATAATAATAATAATAATAATAATAATAATAATAATAATAATAATAATTCCTTCATTAATCCTGTTGGGGAAATTCATCTTCAGCTTTTAACCCATCCTATATGCTAGGAGCAGTGGGCTGCCACAGTATGGTGCCCGGGGACCAACTCTAGATCTAATGCCAGTGCCTTGGTCAGGGGTACTGACAGGAGTAGTGTCCACAGGTGGATTTAGAACATGGCCGAGGGCACAGCCTCTGTATGTGGGGTGCCTGCTCTACCAACCGAGCCACCAGTCGCCCCTGATCATGTCCATGCTGCTGTTTTTTGGGCAGAAGTTTTGTTGTTGCTGTTTGTAAAAAACAAGGCACACAGATCAAATCATAAGGATTCTATTATCTGACTCTTTGTAAAGAGCGACAAAAAATGTTTGATTTAAAAACATCTTTTTTTTAAATGGTAACTTAATTTAAATGCTTAGCACTGGTTAGCATTGTCATCTAACATCAAGAAGGTCCTGAGTTCGATTCCCGGCTGGGGCAGGGCCTTTATGTGTCGAGTTTGCATGTTCTCTCCATGCATGCGTGGGTTTTCTCCAGGTGCTCTGGTTTTCCCCACCACCAAAAACATGTACATACAGGTACAGTTCTCCTGCCGTGATCGCAGCAGTGTTAGACAGCTGGAGTTGGTCCCTGCGCGCTGTACACTGGCTGCCCACTGCTCCTACAATTAGGATGGGTGAAATGCAGAGAACAAATCTCACTATGTGCAATAGTATGTGTGACAATGAAGGCGCCTAACTCTGATCAGCTGCAGTTCTTTTCCCTTTGGTCATCAGCAATCTGTCCAATTTTTAAAGCCTTTCAGAATTTTGCACAATAGTTTATTTTTAAAGTGTTTTCAATGTATTTCTTTTATGTGAGTGCACAGCGGCAGATGCTGAAGGTTGCCTGCCCATATAAACAGCAGTGTCATTGCCTAGATACTGACATCGCTTCTGTACATCTGTTCCCTCTCACACAGCTTTTACCTTGACTGTCTTGTGAGCAGATGAATGCATCAATGGAATTTTGTAATATTTTTAACAGGCTGCTTCAATTTGACCTGTCCCTAACAGAGAACTGACACTTTGGTTTACACCACACTACATTAAAAGACAAACATCAAGTCCACCATCAGTTCAACTTTGTGACCGTGTTTTTACGTACACTTATCTGTGCCGTTGTGCATCATCTGTTTCAGAAAATACTGAAGTCCTGATCTGAGTCCTTTGAGTATCTGCCAATACTTAGTCAAATCTGATACTTAATTTATCTAAATGTTAATTAAACGTGTGTCTGAAATATAATTATACAACAAGTGGTTCCAACCAAGCAATCTGATTGGTCAACAAGACATTTAGAATGTGCTCAAATCAGCATGA
>JAPQLA010000024.1:25394545-25416309 GCA_029822935.1 Naso vlamingii | reverse complement strand
GACCAGGTCACATGAGGTCAAATGAATGTAGATCTGCCATTTGAATTGAATGGACATTTGACTGTGTCTGTCTGCAGGTACTTCTCATCCTCACTCACCTGACAAAACACGTCAATCAAACTTTGACCAGTTCACTTGGGTCTGCTTGGACTTTCAAAATAAAAGCCCCAAACTCCTTCAAAATAAAAGTCCTTATTCTTTAAAAATGTCCCTAAAAACCTTCAAAATGGATATTTTATTAACATGTAATGGGCTGGAGGCCATGACTGGGCCTACCCGACGGGCCAGAGGGCGAGGTTCCAACCAACGCTGCTTGCACCTTTAATTTTGATGAAAGTAAGGCATGTTTTTGGACACTCCCATCCTCAATTAAATGAAAAATTCCTTCACAACCAAGTAACTGGGGGAATTAATGACTGCTAGTTGGCTGCTAGCTAGCAAATACTCGATGTAAAGGATCACTAAGTAGCCAAGTCGATAAACTAATAGCTTGTCTGACAAATCACACAGGACAGGGAGCTTATTAAAAAGTAGGTGAGATTGAAGGGGAGTATTATGGGCTGGAGGCAGAACTTTAGGAGTGAGTACTGAATTATGTAAATTTACCGTGCATGCTTCTAATTTGTTAAGGCTATATTTTTGGCGATGTTTTTATGTTCAATGAAACAGAAGTTTCCTATTCTGGAGAAAGCTGGATATGTAAACTAGACAGACATTTTTCCTGGTTTATCGCTGTACAAAATGTAGTTCATACTTAGGTCTCAGGAGCCGCTGGCAGATGGACTTAAAACATGTACAACGTCCCAACGGGGCGCAATTGCAAATTTTCAAAAAATCTTTGTGCCCTCAAGAGTCCCACTGCTATCCCAGCAGGGCGCAGTTGAAAATGCTCAAAACATCCTTACGCCCCCAAATGCGCCACTGCCATCTCTCCATCCTAGGGGAAACACTTTAGTTGACTGAATCTGGAGGCATTTTCTTCACACATAGGCAATTATGAGACCAATTTCAAACTTCCTGAGGATTTACACCACGCGACGAACCACCCTGCTGAAAAACAAGCTTAACTGAGCTCATCTCATTATTCAGTTCAAGAGCTGGACTTAATCCATGTTTGTGCCATTACTGAGGCACCTGATGTGAAAGACAGCATATCAGTGATCAGAGCTCCAGAATAACTTTTGCCACAGCGCTGGTGCTAATGTAGCTTATCAGAGGACGACCAGCACAACACTAAGTAACATCACTTGAATCAGTATGCAACACAATATTTTCATATTTTCCCTTCTCAAACACACAACGTGTAATTTTGCCCATTAATGTCTCCTGATAGAAACAAAAAAAAAAAGGTACTTTGATGAAGTTGTGAATTACTGTCAGATCTTAGGAGTTGTTTTTTTATTGTAAAAAAATACTACTACGAATCAAAATCTATCTGACATGACAGAAATATTTCTGGATGAATGAACTGAAGTTTTTATTTCCATTATGTTTAGTCACATTTGTTGATTTACTCACTGGTATTACCTCAGATGATAGCAGCAGGCGACAAAGTGAAACACATCTGGTTTGAAAATTGATAGAAATGATTGGTATAACGTAGGTATGACTCGACAAAACATATATGAAAAATATATAGTTGTTTCTAGATATTATAAGGTGCTCAAGAAAGAAGAATTTTCTGCACACTTAGATCCATGCAAGTATTGTTAATGAATAGACAGCCATTATTAACACTGTTTTAATTTTAAAATATATATATGGGTGAGTACACATTGGTTGACTAAACAACATAAACATCCATATAATGTCTGTATTCTTTGTACACTGCATTTCTATTACCTATGATGATCGGGTCAGGTTCACCTCTAACCTGCATCCAGGCGCCGTCTCACACACACACACACACACACACACACACACACACACACACACACACACACACACCCCCGGAGCAGACTAGGCCCCCCAGGTAAACGTATTGTGCAGCAACTACCTATCTACCCAGGATTTGAATTAGATAAGTTATGACAGAACATTTTGTTTTCTTTTTCATTCTGTCTCCAAAAGTAGTTCAAATACGACTTCTTGAGCCCTGCTCATGGAAGGACATCCAATTTGTCTATTTTTTTGCACACTGTCAACATTCACAGAAAATCAGTGAAGCAGTTAATCAAGTGCTAGATACACCTATAGACATCAGTACTAGTAGAGCTGACCTTGTAGCACATGGCCTACAGCAGCCTGCAAAATGATCAGGGTCAGGTACCGTTAACAGAATACTGCAACACCAACACACACCTTATTTTACAAGAAGTCCTAACTCTGCATATTCTGTTGTACAGGGCCCTGACAAGGTTAGAAAACAGCGCCCACTATCGGCAAAATGTGGGTAAATTTGGTGGTGGCTGAAGTTGATTAACCTACCAGCCACAGTCATGAGTAAGGAACGAATGGCTCTGTGAAAAAGTCAACTCAGTTACCAAATATTTAGTCAGACAGGCGATTGAAAGCATCAGGACAAATCATCAAATAATATCAGTCCCCTCGACGACCACATCGTATGCCAACAGAAAATAGCAGCCCTGCAGCAAAAAGCTGAGATGGGATCAAATCTTGGAGAAACATGATCTGCTGTTGTTTTGCAGTGGATGACGTTACCAGTCAATTACCTGCGAAGTGAGACTTAACACTGGCAGCAGAAAGGAGAGACGGCAGCCCAGTGAGCATGTTACCACTTCAACTGTTGCTCAGGGTTTTGCAACTAAAGTGGTAAGAAAGAAGACACCCGGGGTAAGATAAGCAAATCTGGGTTTTGTGGGTTTGGGTGTGACATTTGTTAAATGAAAGTTCAACTTTTCACAGAATTGATGCGCTTGTCAATGTCACTTTTCGTGACCTGACAAATTGCAGCCTGGATGGGTAGACATTAAAAAAAACAGCTGGTGGGCAGGAAACTATCAAAATGTTTAACTTATTGTTATACATCATGGTTATGATTACTGACAAGAAAGACACACACTCTGTGTGTGTGTGATTATGTTATGAAGGTAAGAGAAAATAAAATGAATAACCATAGGTGAGGTGAATTTATTACATTGGTACTTTTTTTTATGAGATAAATGTGTATTTGTTGTTGTTGTGTTTTTTTTTAAGAGAGACAAATGTTTCACAAACATTAGTTCCTAAAGTCTGATCAAATTCAAGTTGCTGGCTGGTAAAAAAAAAGGAAAAAAAAGCATAAATACCTGTAGAAAAATAGGAACAGTAATATCTGTAGGGAGAATTTAGAATACACCAGCCACTGTTGATGATGACAGAAAAAACTGATTCCCAACAGTGGCCCAGGCCCAAGATCATGAGTTGTTACGGATAAAGGCTGTCTAAGCACAAAATAAGCCATGGTGAACAAGTGTTCAGGCTCTGTAAGCAAACTTACAGCCAATGTGTTACAGCAAGTTGTGACAAAAATGAGTGACAGAGATGCTTGATGCACTGCCAACCTCATTACGACACTGTGCTAAAGGTGGGTTTGAATATGACTTTGATAAAGATATCCTGTGTAGTTTGATGCCACGAGCCTGTGTTCTGATGCAAAGACATGCTTTTTGGGTGGTGAGATAGTTAATCGGGGGACTGGATACTGAGTTGCTGCCATGAGATACAAGACTGGTCCATTCAACTTCAAACAATCAATGGATCGTACAAATACCAACCGTAGCACCAGACTTTCAGAAATGGGCTGAATCAAAGATCTAGCTCACATCCCATCTGGTGCTACTGGACTGTGATGCTCTGTCATTTTCTAATTAACAGTGTGACTCATTTCATTGCTTTAACACCACTGATCAGCCTACATGGTTTCCATACCTACAGCTGGAGCATCATACTCATCACCCAGCAGTATTTCCGGAGCAGAGTATGCCAGAGATCCACAACTGGTTGTCAGCTTTTTCCCCGGCTGAAACTTGTTGCTGAATCCAAAGTCAGTGAGCTTGACCAGACCTTGTTTCTCGAAGAACACCACATTCTCTGGCTTGAGGTCCCTGTGCACCACATGCAGCCGATGGCAGTAGGAGATGGCATGGACAATCTGGGCAAAATATTTCTTGGCCAGCTCTTCATTCAGACCCTCCTCATGTTTCATGATGTAGTCAAACATATCTCCTCCATCACCAAGTTCCAAAATGAGGTAAAGCTTAGTCTGAGTATCTATCACTTCATAAAGGCGTACAATGTTGGGGTGCTGGACCAGTTTCATGCAACGCACTTCTTGAAACAGATGCCCTGTGGCTACTGTATCCAGTTTAGTCTTGTCAATCACCTTCACTGCGACTTTTTCTCCAGTGAAAACGTGGCGTGCTAGCTTAACAACAGCAAAGTGACCACGACCCAGTGTCTTGTCCAGGTCATAGAGGCCCGCTATCTTGCCATCATAGCCCCGCTTAAAGCCTGCCATAGCTGGAGAGGGAGTTGGGGAGAAGGGATCCCCAAATGTAGGCAGGGGCAGGCTGGCTGAGTTGTGCAAGTCCAGCTTAGTTCACTTCAGCGATGGATAAAGGAGAAACCCATGGCTCCAGCTTCCTGAACAATGTTTGACACACAAAAATATTACACTTTCAACAAACATTGATTACATTATACAGGAACAGTTGATAACTTTGATAAAAAACATGAATGAGTCCAAATCAAGTTTGACACATTTCCCATGGTCAACTCATTGTAATATCTGACTCATGTACCCCCCCCCCGACTCACACACACACACACACACACACACACACACAAGAACGAAGCACTGAGCAGAACATATTACATAATAGAAGATGTCACACTAAACAAAGCGGTTCTGTGAGCAATACCAAAAAAATAAGTTGGCGCATTAAATTTCATATCGTTCAGTAACGCTCCAGCTGGATGAATATTAAGAGGAGGCGTTGGGCTCGTTTTAACAGGATGGCGGCTGCAATAACGTTTGCTGATTTATCCTTATGTGCCACCTCCTGCTGTTCCGGTGAATTAGGCACATTTCGCCAAGTCAAAACTGTAATGAAAGGCTTCAGCTAGACGCATATGTCGTCAGCTGTTTTGTTCGCGCAGCTGAGTTTGACAGTCGAGTCGAACGGGCCCAGCGGTTGCACCTACAACTAAGGCTAACGTTAGCCTACCGTTACCAGGGGCTAGCTCGTTGTTCATTGATTGATCAACGTTAGCTCACCGGCTGTATCACGTTAACTGTCTACGTTAAACAATGCCCACTAATACCCAAACCCACCCAGCGACAAACTTCACATGAATATGTTTAGACGTATGACAACGCGTTGGTCTTGCAGGTACACAGGTGCTGCTTTAAATATCACACCGCTAGCTATGGTTAGCATGTAGCAGGCTAAAGTTACAACGGCTTGCTCAGCTCACCTCTTCAGCTTCTCTTCGGTAAACATAAAGCCCCAAGTTTGGTCTTTCCCGAGTGGCTTGGATCTTGCGGGAGCTCTCTAGGGAAGCTTTTCGCAAATTATCAGAGAAGACGAGGGGTGTACCGCGTCTTTGAGACGACCGTGGCACTCGGAAGGTGCCTATGCCCGGGGTTCATCCGTAAAACGAGGCTTTGCATCGTTGGCAACGGCAGCCCTAATCGGAATCGTTGTATCCTCCCAGCCGAGGCGGCGGGGCTGTCATGCTACGTTCACGTGCTGAACAAAGTGTCGGGCTTTTCGACACGGCTAGACTTTTTCCAGGGTTACCGTACAACGATATACACGTTCGAAATTATTTTCACCGTTCGAGATATCCATTACACGTGTTGAGAAAATTAATGAAATCATACTATAAAAAGCCGAACTTTTCCAGGTAACTAACTATACGACAAAGTAAACGACCAACAACAGCTGACACAAATATTTTTTTCATTTGTCTGTTTTGTTGTTATAGAGGTGCTTAGCAGAGGGGCAAGTTGTATATAGGCCTATTCATAATTTTCGAGCACAAGTCATGACGAGGAACACATGAAGGCAGCATATAGCATCACCAACCGCATTTGATTCTGACGTCGAAGTCTTTTGACTAGGAAAGGCTGCAGAAACAAAACATCCGTTTACAAAACAGCAAATAATGTTGGGCAGAATAAGTGTCTGATTGATAAAGGTTTGCCAGTTTGGCTTAAATAAATGGTTTAATTAAAGTTTTAAATTGGAGTAGGCTATTTTGAGATATCTAGACAGGACGTCCAATGTCACTCAAATAGCCTAAAATATAATAGAACGCGACAAAATCCGACAACAGTTGGTGTGGCAATCATCATTATTTGTGTTGCATATTACAAGATTTACACAATCTGCGTTTTTCTGCAATGGATCCCTTGCATGTCAGTGTTGACTTGTCTTTAGTGACATCTAGTGACAGAAAAAACAGACCTTTGTTTATGCCTCTCCTTGACTTAGGCTACTGAAGTATGTTCTTTCTCTAATAAGGTAGTTGAACTGAGTCTAAAAAAGAAAATGTGTGGTCTGAGATGGAAAGCTTCACTGGTTCTTCCACGTAGAAAGTAAAAAATGAGAAATTTCACCATTCACCCACATCAGTGTTGCCCATAGTGCATCTTCCCTAGTCTAGTTGTTTCTGTTTCACTTTCACACAAAAGGAATTTGCTTCCTTGTGTCCACTCACTTTTAGCATGACATGATAAAGTTTCAAAAGTATCTTTGACCCTAAATGTTTTGTACTGTGTTTACTTTAGTGAACAATAACTGACACATGCAGGAAAAATTAGAAAGGTTGTTTATATTTTAAACAATTTAAGTATTGCATACAACAAACAGGGTATAGGAGATGTATGTACAGAAAACAGCCTCTATGTGAGAGTAAGGTTTTATGAGGGAATCCAAAAATTGTGATAAACTGAATGATAAATATGTTTTCAGCTGTCTCCAATACTGGCTGCCTTTTTACAGTACATTTTGACTCTTCACAACACCAGCCACGCAGTCATAATTCACAAGTGCATTGAAGGAAAATAACTAAAATAAATTACTGAAGAAACATATTAAATGCAGGTGCATCCATTACTGTGTTATAACATCAGCCAAAAAGTATTAGTCAAAAATATTGTTTGGAAGAAGAATTACCATCTTTCAAGTAAAGTTCATTAGAGTTCTTGAAGATTCAAGGCGTACTGAAGGTATTCTGGAAGTTTCTTGTTTACCTATACCATGAGCCTACATTTTGTCATCCATCTGTAGGCATTTAGGTTTGTATGAAAGTATGAAAGACAGGGACAAGATGACCCTGCCACTGTCATTATACAAGCCATGCCTTTGATATTTAATATATTCATATATATATATATATATATATATATATATATATATATATATATATATATATATATATATGTGTGTGTGTGTGTGTGTGTATTTATAGCTTGGTTGTTTGGCTGCTTTTCCTTTACTTAACTCAAGATGGGAGTGTTGCTTTCTTTTTGAAAAGTCACCACACCAAGTGCACTGTTCTCAAACAGCAACTGATTTTTACCTTAAGCATCCTGAGGGTTCTTAGGAGTCCAGAAACACCAACAGCTTCAAATAGGCCTATCTGATTACTGTTTACCAGTGGCTGCCTTAAACACTATTTTAACTTTTTTTTTACGCAAGTCTTTCTTTGACAAAATTTTTCTGTGCTCTGAATCACACCCAAATCTTTTACTACTTGGATGATCTTTCTTCAGGTTTTTACAAAATAGGCTATAGACTGCTTTCAAGTATTTTCCAAGACATTATTCACGCCTTTAATCATCTAAAAGACCTTTCCTCCTTTCCCAAGGCCATTGCATGAATTGTTTAATAATATAGGCTAATGTGGAACACAGTCTTTTAGTAAGTTTCCCATTGACTGGGAAACTGATAAACACACCCGAGATTGACTGTTAGGCCTAAAATGGTAGGACAGTTAAAACAGGTAGAAACTTGAACTGGGTAGCCTAACAAAAAACTGACTAAACAAAACTAAAATTCTTCTAACTACTTGACACCACACCACCTTAATCATTTGAAACTTCAAGTAGGCCTAGCCTATATGTTAGGCAACTATTATTATTACCCCATATTGAGTGTATTTCGATGACAGGCGATACATTTACAACTAAAATTGTCATGGATTTTGTATTTTCATTGTGATATTAATTTTTAAATCATTGATATAAATAATCTCAAAATTTCTCTTTCGACTGTGTCAGCCAAATATCTACAAGATGCAATACATCACGCACCTAGAATTAGAAAGGTCGACTGCCCTCGCGAGATCTCAGCGCGGGATTTCCGTCGGCAGTAGGTGGAGACTGAACACAGCAGACCGGAGTCGATAACCAGGCGGCTGTGCCTTCTCCGCTTTTTAACAGCAAGGCTAGCTCATAAACAACACCGAAAGCCCTGCTTGCGTCTCGGTGAACTGAAGAACTCAACACACCGTCGTTTTTACGTCTAGTCTCAGTATCCGCCGGCATTTTTCGTTACATTTCCAAAAGCTGCATGTCTTGTGTTCCTGTTCAGGACCGTCTTCAGCATACTGAAGCAGCGATGGTGCCTGACGTTAAATGAGCTAACGTTAACGTTAACCTCTTAACTGTCTTCAGAGACAACAGCAACATTTTACTGGACCCGAGGTAAGAACTATTGTACAGGTCATTGCTTTTACTAGTTTTTATTGAGTAAAAGATGTTATGTCATATTGTTTTAGCCTGACTGCCACGGGGCTTTGCCTTTGCAGGTGTGTCGGTAACGTTGTATCTCAGATGAGTGTGTCCTACCTCGTTAAAAAGCTCATGGACACTTAACGGCATAGTTAAACGCATATAGATGATAATGCGAACATGCCAAATGTAGTCTAAAAATGAGTATCCAATTCATGTATAGCTGTAATGTCATTTGGCTCCTGAAGTTTTAAAATCCTATAAATTATCCTTGAAAATACGTAGAATGAATTAGTGATTGAAATAATGAATGAGTAGCCGCTTTGCAGCTGGGAAGAAGCTGAATGTCCTATGTCAAATCATACAAGTTTGGAATATTAGGACTATGAATGTGTTTTTCATCATTGATTGAGTCAAACATACTTTCAAATATATTTAAAATTATTTAAGACAGTGTTTCTGCACTAGGTGTAGGCAGTGATGAAGTCGTTATTCAGTGAATGGGTTAAAGCTGACTTCCAGTCAGGGATTATTTAAGGCAGATTAATATGTATAAATTGCTTTGTTTTTTGGGGTTTTTTTTTGGAAAAAAGTCACAGTTCATCATTCATACCCCTTTGTTAGATTCTCCATTTGATTAGAGTAACTACATGTATTCTATTTACTTTATTTATTTAATTTGTCCTTTATCATTTGAGGTATTCTAAGAATACTTGCTATTATGGTAATCATTTTGATCAGTGTGCAGCTGCATTGCAAGTCAACAGTAAATGAAAACAAACCAACAGATTTGTTTTTAAACACATATCTCCTTGTTTGTGCCACAATATTGACACCAGTGCTGTGAAAATGAAAATACCATTATGCTGCCTGTGTGGTATTACTGGTACATCAACTCAAAGACAAGACGTTATTTCATGTCCTTGGAAATTCTTATACTCTTTAGAGTTCTCTAAATTAAATAACTACAATTTTAAAGAACATCCTGAAATCTCCTTAGAATTTGAATGTTACTTTATATTTTTTTTGTACTTCATTTTAACCCTTCTGCTATTCAATGTGGGTCATGACCCAAAAATTTAAAAAGACATAGTCATGCAAGGCCTGTATGTATCTTGCTTCTAATACTCTGGTCTCTAGCTTTTGACGGCTGCACTAGCTCAGGTTAGGAAATATTTGCTATAAGAGGTCAATTTCTGTGTTTTCCCATCCTCTTTTTTTGTCTGAAATGAGTGAGGACGTAAAACATGGTCTTGTGTTACAGACCTGAAGCTCTCCCCATATTACTGTCTCTTTGATCTGTTTTTCTGCTCTTGTCTGTGGGAATAATTCAAAGCCATTCTTTGCAACTTTTCACAAAACTGAAACACTGACTTTAGCAGAAAAAATGAGTTTGGATTACCCTCTGTGAATACTGTTGCACTTTCAAGGGGAAAACATGCTTGCAGTCTTATCTCTAAAATAACCTAAACCAACTTTCATGTAGTACCACATTCCCTAACTGCCAAGCAGAATTGACTTGCATGGCTTTTCAGAAGTGTCACAGTGGATGGATGCATTCACACAGTATGGGGTTCAGTACTTTTGGAGAAAAAATAGCTTATGTAAAGGAAAAAGCTCAAATCATACTTCTCCAAAGGTACACATTAGCATCTCTGTGGAGAGATATCCTTTAAAGGCCCTTTTTCAAGAAACGTTTGGAGTAGCTAATGTGGATGCCTCCCACATCCCTAGCCATGTGTCGCCCCAAGTCCAAGGAGGGATTTCTAGCACATGAGATCAAAAGGAACTAAAAGAAGTGCATCTAAAAATAATGGTGCTACAATCAGGATTTTTAGGGCTGATCACACATTACCAATTACTGGAAGGACTTTCAGCCCGTACCAATCACTTATGAAAATATAGTTTACTTTGGTGTCATTTAGGTTATAGCAGACAGTTAAAGGGGAAATATTATGGTTTTCTGTCTCTTTCAACCTGTAAATGATGTTCCAAAGTCAGATTGCCATTTTAAATGATGCCAAAGTCTGAAATAATGAAGTACAGGTATGTAGCAGTAATCCTTGTGGGCTGTATCTAATGGTTCTGAACGCTCTGTTCTCATCAGTTTTTTTAAATCTCTGACCACAAGTGTGTCACAGTGTGCTGGGCTTCTCTATAGGTTCACCTGAAAGGTGTGTGTTTGAACTGGCCAATCACAGCAGAGTTAGGCTGCTGCAGTCAGCTGTATGAGAAAACACATGAGTTTTTTGTGCATTAAAGCGTGTAAACCTGCTCTAGTTCTAACCAAGAATAAAATATGAACCTAAAAAATTAGCATAATATGGCCTCTTTAATCATTAGCAAATAGGCCGAGGTAATAAAAAGAATTAATAGGGCTCAGAAATTAGCAAAAAGTCTGTCTCAGTCTTCGTTGTCTCAGTCTGAGTTCCTTAAAGAAATATTTCACGGCTAAATTCTGTTTTTGTTACAGCAGTTACTCACCCTTTGATGTATTGAATTAAAGAATTTCTTTTCTTTCCAGTGTTCCTTCACAGTAAATGGGTGATTTCAAAAATGCACGCTCCTTTTTGCTGTCAGCTTAAGGGAGTACACTTGTGAAAGCTTCAATACTGTTTAAAAATGTCCATCTAGGGGTGTGCGATATGACCATATAAGATCGTGAATGATTAGAATGTGTCCACGATCCGCCATTACATAGAGATCGTTTGCATCGTGTATCAGTGCATATTCTGCCTGTCAGACACACAACAAAATCACATGATTGGCTACTCCATTCCATCCCAGTGCCTCCCACAAATACACGCAGATAAACTAAACACAGCAAACATGTGTCGCCTTCTTCCCTCCCCTTTCACGACGCAGTCTTGTAAAACAAAACGAAAAAGTCGAACACATGGTAAAAACAAAAGGATCATTAACAAGACAGAGTTGAGCCTGCTTATATTAGCCAGTCAGGAGGGGGGACTTGATGTTTTCTGTCTTTAATCATGGCTGATATAGCTGTTTTTGTTGCACTATATTAGTTGTGGAGGCCCTAGACAGGCTGGAAAACTTAATGACATGGTGTCTGGGCCAACAAAATCATTCGCTGGTCTGGTAAGTTACAGACAGCCACAGCTGGGACATTAGCATTAGCTAAAAAGGGTTAGCATCAGGAGGAAGGGGGCCTTGTCATTTCTTCTGTCATTAACTACAGTTAATGGAAGTCCTAGAACCGTTGGAAAACTTAATGATGTCGTGTCTGTGTTCATAACATAGTTGTGTGGTGTTTAAAGTTGTGTTGTAGGAGCTCAGAGTGTTCACACACCGCACTGTTTTGGCTGCCATGTCTGATTAAACATCCAGATGTTTGGCCGTTCGTGCCTGCAGGACATCAGTGATGTCAGGAGAATGTAAATATTGACTGGCTGTCATGAAACAGCGTCACGCGACTTCACCTGAAGAGCTCAATATTTTTTTATTTGATTAGTTTACTTTTGCAGAGCCTGCAGTTAGTGTATAAAAAACTTTACATGTAATTTTCAGAATTTAATAATTCATAAATCAAAACAAAATTGTTTTCAGGACCCAGTAACCAAACAGAAGCAGACCATATGTTTGTTATTAAAACTGTTGGCCCTGAATTTGCCGTAACTTGTAGAACTAAAGAATCGTTATAAAATCGAGATCGTGATGCTGCCATGAAAAAAAAAAAACAGGATATGATATGATATTTTTGCCACATCCCCCAGCCCTACATCCATTCTAAACTCTCAGTAGCTCCTTGTGATAATCCAATTCTTCTTTATCTTGTTATATGCTCAGTACTTCCAAACCACTTTTATTTTGGCTAGAAAGCTGCTAAATCCAACACATCCGATCCAGTGTGTTGTATCGTTGGTTACAGTTTATTTGAAATGTCAGTGTACTCTGGCTTAAATAAATATGGTTCTGTCAAAAACTGCAGAAACTCCTCTCTAATTGCACCAGCCATTTTTTTCGCTTACAAGTTCTGGATAACTTCTTGGTTAGGGGGGTTAAATGAAATTGACATCTAACAGTAGAGATGCATCAATTTATGTGCCCTGCATCAATATAAATGTGCTTTGAATCAGATGATGGCCCAATTTTAAGGTTAGCAATCGCTTTACAGGGGCTTAGCTTAGCTGCAAATGGTGTAGAGCGTCTCTAAATCTTGTGTAAGGTGAAAGTTCAGAGCAAGACTTTGGCATTACTTTTACAAGAGTATTTTTGGTCATGTTAGCACACTGCCCCCATTGCTAGCAATTTTTGTGAGGGATAGACAAAACAAGATGTCTGTCAGCCCTGACAGAACACCATTTAGCCTTAAGTTTGGAAGACATACAGCAGGGTCCAGAATTAACTCATCTGCCAATGGCAGGTAACCTGAGAAAATGTACCCGCCAAAAAAATTTTTTTGCAGCCAAAAACTGCATCGTGCATTATTTAACTAAAAAAAAAAGAAATACCTAATGTGTTTAGCATCAAATTCGAGTGAAGCCCTTAGTGTTACTTACTATGTTTGTATGAAAACTGCTATACAAATAGTGTCTGATTAATTGAATTAACAGATTGCAGAATTAGGGGTTTTATTGTGGTCAGAAAGCAACACAATAGCACAGAAGTAATGTAATTTTGAGCATAAAAAAGTAGTTTTTACACACGATGTGTGTAATGTTGGAAATTATCACTTCACATCTAATGTTATTTACACCATAATGCTCTGCCAACATAGACCTAAGTGCACAGTTTAAGAAGAGGATTTGACATGCAAACTAATCAAAAGCACATTGTAGACAGGAGACCCTGTTTAGACAGCGCTAGTTTTCGCATCAAACAGTGAACTTTTGTTGTGGTTCGGCCTTCCTTTTACACAACAACAGCATGTTGGTGCCCCTGAAACCACAAACGTTTGAAACCGGGTTCCAGAGTGCGATCTTTTGAAACCACAACCTTCTTTCGAGCTGTGTAAACTGGCAAACTGCAAAGCCAGCAGTGACTAAGCTTATGCTAATGCTAGTGCAAGTCAATGCGTTTTGCAGTAGCCACCACCAAACTCTGATTAAACATTCCACAGTACACCAAAAGCAAATGTGGCAAATTAGGACTGCATGATTCTTGCCAAAATGTGAATCAGGACTTTCCTCCCTGAGAACTGAGATTAGGATGCTCTCACACGATTTTCATTTTTTCAAAGAAAGAAGAAATAAAGTACTATACACAAATAAACATGCTGTCTACACAAGGCTTTCAACAGGCATGACATACAATAAAGTGCTGGACTCAAAAGTCTCTTGTCTGGCGGCTGGGATTTTGTGATGTGGTTCCCTTGTTCTTCATTGTAGAATCATACTGGATTTTGTGGTGACGTTGGAAGTGGTTACAGAGATTCGTAGTGTTGCTGTGCTGCGACAATGCCAAAGCATTACTTGCAAATTAGGGATCCACAATATTGGATCCACAATATTGGATTTTGTTCCGCTATCAGATATACTGATATTTCACAACTCATTTGGCTGATAATTGACTCCGATACTGACATATATACTTTTTTTCCCCAAACCTAATTGCAGAGATCATCAAGTCTCTTCTGTAGTGAATTTACATACAGTATTATTATTCATACTGTTACTGTGCTGGCCCACCGACAAGTTCAGGCATAAAATGCAAATCTTAAAATGATGTAATAGTTATTCCTTGCACAAAAGAAGCAAATTACTTAAACTTAAGGTATGTAAAACTTGTCATATTTATTTATGACAATTGCTTTTACACAAAATAAGTTTGAGACATCAGTAGGTTTTCAGCTTATATCCTATTTAAAGTGTCTCTTCTCCCTGAGACAAATACCAATAACATGACGACAATAACATGTCTCCCTGTTGCACATTATTACTCTTTGTGCATCGTGAACAGGTTTGAATCTGAAGAAGTTTCACATGGTGAAACCTTTTTTAGGCACAAATTACATAATTACTTTCACTGTCACCAATGGGATTTTCCCATTTCTCATTTTTTACTTTCACGTGTAAAATGATGCTCAACTTCGTTACATAAACTGACTTCTGCCTTCTTCCTGCTTGTCTACACGTGACATCACCAAAGCTGTGTCTTGTTACTGTAGCAATGGTGAGTGACAGCGGAGCGCCATAAATAAGGAAGAGAAATGAGAGGCGTATGGCTGAATCAGTGGCTGATCTCTGGCTGAATTAATTGCGTGTTTTGTTGAACACTGTGAGTGTAACTGATGTAGTATCTTGGATTGTTGTAAAATGAATAAGTGGACAAGTGAATGCAGCATGATCTGAATGCACAGGGAAATACCAGCAAGTGAAGTGTATGAATCGAGATTGTGATTTTTTTTTTCCAATTAACTGTGCAGCCCTAAGGCAAATTTGAGTGATGGCAGCATAATTGTAGAAGTCAAACTATGGCTGAATATCTTTAATTTGTGGCTGCTCAGGACTTAGGAGCAACAGAAAGTAAAATAGTTCAGGCAGCTCTGATGGTATGTCACATGGATCTATTATTGGAGAACTGGATGCAGGAAGCGCCCCGGATTTTGAAGCCAAAAAGGCATGCTGGCCAAACTGTTGTACTGCAAGTATGGCGTTGGTCACGTGCTTCCACGGGGCCCAGTGAGACTTTTTCCCATAAACTAACATTGTGAAAGAGACATCCATAACTCAGTGGATAAATCGTTTGTAGGTACATAAACTTATTGGTCTGGACTTTTTTCTCATTGAAATCATTGTGTTTTTTTCTTCAATTTTTTTTTTTTTTCTGCAGAGTTCTGGCGTATTGTCTGCATTTTGAACACGCATCAGAGCCACAGGACTGAGCCTCTCTGCACACGTCTGGACACGGGTGTAGCTGTAATCCACTGGTGTATTTGCTGAACTTTTCACAACTGTCTCTTAAAATAAGACAGTCACTCATGCATTGATGTATTCACGTTAATATTGGTAATATTTTGATTCGGTTTACTGATTGTGAGAAGCCAATTACGTTTTCATTGTTCATTTTTCCGATCCTGATTAAATTTGTATGCCAGTAACTCGCCAGTTAGCCTTTGACTGTTAGCCGAAATATAATCTCATTGCTGTTATTTATTTCATGCAATACGTTCGATTATCATCTGTTTGAGTTAATTTGCTTTGTGAACATAATGATTGAATCTACTAATTTTGATAGGATTTATCTATAAATGTAAGAGATGAGTTTTGAGCCCAAATGACAGATAAGCTCATTTACTAATGAATAGACTGTCAACAAAACAAAACATTAGGCCCATACTTATTGCAAGTTTGCCAATATTTAAAGTGTATGATTAAAATATATAAGGTGAGACTATACAGTCATAAGTAGGATATGGGACAGCATCAATAGTAATAATTGATGCAGGTCTAATGGTGCAGCATCATGATATAAAAATGGTTTACAGTGAAAAATATATATATAGTTGTTAGTATAAGAGAGAGTTATAACTTAAAACACAAAACCCCAGTCAACCAATTTGAATTGTTTGCAGCACGGATAAAATTGTCTTCCTTTTTTCACCTGCTGTCGCAATAACATTACTGTTGTTCTCATTTATGAAAATCAGTAATAAAGATTGTTGTATAGCTTTGATTATCACATATAATAGATGTATACTGTATTATGATATTAATGTAGTGTTCACAGATCATCAAGAAACATAGTGACTGAGACGAATTTGTTTGATGTATGCCACACAGCTGAAAGATGGATGAATGAACAGATGTAGGATGAGCTCTTTATGCACTCCACCAAGGTTGGGGATACCTGTGGAGAGAAAAGTCATCAGGACTGAGAGTGACAACACTGGGAATAAATGTGACAGACAGATAAACTAGCTAAGTTAAAAAATTTAAACAGAATGTATGAGCTAACATAGAATTAGCGTTACATATACAAACATGAGTGTAAACATTTAACAGAGAAATATATTTGTGTATTAGGATAGTAGACTAGGCTAAGTTACTAGACATAAATCAAACCAAAAAATACAATCAAAGACAAACCAGCTGGCCAGTCAAGAAGTTGGTTTCTGCTTTATAATGTCACATTCATGAAATATAACGCTTTATACTGAGTGAATTCATAAAGTTAGCTAGTTATCTGTAGCTTAATGCTACCTTTGTACAATAGTGACATTAATGTTACACCTTACTACATCAATATTAACTTATCTCCCATGTGTGGACACCACTAATAACATCAGACGTGGAGTTAGTAATTATCTATGAGATTAAATTTATTATTTATGTAAATCTGCTACCTCCTTCACAGTCACTGTTGGCAGCGGCTCGGCTACTACAAGCCCTCTAACAAGCTCATGAACGCGCTGCTACGGCCACGAAAACTGTCGAATGAGCCTGGTAAAACCCGAGCAGTAGTTTGGTGGACTTTAATGAAATGCTACTTCACAATCTCTGCCACTATGGGGCTATGGAGCGTGCACAGCATGGTTTATCTCGGACCCAGAAGCGTAGCGTTTTTGGCTTCATGCACCACTGAGCAACTTTCATAAGAATGAACGAGGCCAACATGGCATCCAGTTCTCCAATAATACATCTATGGTATGTCATTTCAAAGTTACACCGCTGACTACTGGCCTGGCATGCATACTAGCGTTTTTTGTTTGTTCAAACGCAGAGCTTTTAGTAAAGATGCAAAGGAAAGACTTTTCCGTTTTTAGTGGGCTGCTCTCGTCCAAGCGTGGCCTGAGCCAATGAATTTTAAACTGACGTTTAGGCTTGCTTAGGCTTGTGTTCCTGGTGTTACAAAGTTGTGGGTCATACACCGATTGCATTGCTTGCCCTCCAGTGCTGCAACTGCACATCTATGCAGCAGCAGCTGAGTCACTGCACAAAGTTGCTAAGAACACAGTGACATTTCACTAATAGTTAGACAAGAGTAAGGAGAGTTGACCTTACTTGATGATGGTGCAGGATTAGTTGTTCAAAGCAAAATGTAAAAAGCATGTAATGTTACTTCACAATAATTTGGATGCTAATGGAGAACTTGATAAGTTGATTGACAGAGGAGTTTGTCAGCTCACCAGTAGCCTGCAGCTCTTAATCTACCAGCTCTGTTCTCGTTCCATTACTTTCACTGAAGGAATGAAAATATTCAAAAGTGATCTGCTGTAAACGAATGCTGAAAATAACCGTTGTTTTGCTCTGAAAACAGGTTTTGAGGATTGATAGCGGTTAATAGCAGTAGGTTTTTTAAGCTAATGAACACATTGTATCTCCTGTGAGTAGCCTCCTTCAAAACAAAAGTCAATTTGCATTTCACCAGTTAAATGCTTTTAATGTAAAGCTGCAGCTGTAGGAAATGTTTTGTTTGCATTAGCAGTAACTCAACGCTGCGTGCTACAGATAGTGTTTTGGTTTTTTTTTAATTTCATGTAGAAAGCACGTGTACCAGGGATTATGCTTTTTTTTTAACTGGCCAGCTGGTGGTGACCTTAATTTATTTCTCTTTCGGCCTGGTGTTCATCATTTCTTGAAACCATACCCTCTCTTTGGAGTTAACCTTTCCTCTTTTGTTTACATTTCTTCCTCTTAAAAATCAACTCAGAGAGACCCAACATGCCTCTTCAAAAGGAATTTAAAAAAGAATAGAAGAATACAGTAGTATCACTTCAGACCTTTGTCTTCCTTCGCCTACTTGCTTTCCTGGACCAAATGTGGCCTGACAGGTTGGATCAGGCTGCTCGGAGCTCAGTGTAGCACTAGAGAGAATTAATGGCCCAGCTGGCTGTACAAAGACAAGTCTCATACCTTTTCTCTTTCTTTGCATCCCTTTCACAAACACGTTTGGACAGACAGTGCGTGCGCACACACACGCCAAGTTCTGTTAAATAAATGCAGTGCAATGCCATCCAGTCTTATGTTAAAAATAGACTGGCTGCTTCATAATGAGTGGCAGTGAAAAGCCCCTGGTCTGTGTTAGACACATTACTCATTTGATTGACAGTTTGCTACTTAATAACATTTTCGTCTTCTATGGATTATTTGATGAAAGGTATTAAGGCCACACAATTATGGCAAAAAAGATAATCGCAATTATTTTGATTAATACTGACACCATGATTATTTAAATGCAAATATTCAGTGATTTTTGGGACAAAATATTTTTTTTACACTTTTGCATTAAAATTTCAATACATTACAATGACATCTAACATTACAATGCAGTTTGGGGTTCAGTATCTTGCCCGAGGACACTTCGACATGTAGATCAGAGGAACCTTCTGATTGTTAGACGACCCGCCCTACCTACTGAGCCACAGCTGCCCCAGTGATGGTCTCATCACTCCAAATAGACTTTTTCCCAGACATTGTGAGGCTTGTCTAGGTACTGTTTGGCACATTGTAAGCGGGCTGTATTGTGGCATTGATGTAGTGATGGCTTTCTTCTGGCAACTCGATCCATGCATTCTTTGCATCCTGAACAATTTTCCTGGCAGTTGTGGCTGAAATTTTTGTTGGTCTACCTGACCATGGCTTGGTATCAACAGAACCTCTCTTTTTCCACTTCTTTATCAGAGTTTGAAAACTACTGATTGGCATTCTCAAATCTTTGGATATGTTTTTATATCCTTTTCCTGTTTTATAAAGTTCAACTACCATCTCGCAGGTCCTTTGACTGTTCTTTTGCTTTCCCCATGGCTCAGAATCCAGCAAAGTCAGTGCAGCACTGGATGAAATGTGCAGGGGTCTGTTAAGAGCCCAGAGACTCACTGACTTTTTATACACAGACACTAATTACAAGCAAACAGGTCACAGGTGTGAACAGTTACCCTTAATAGCCATTTAAACCTGCATGGTTCAACTTGTGTGTATATTATCAGCCAGAACTTCAAGGGTATGTAACTTTTGATCGGGGCCATTGAATGGTTCCATTTGTCATTATGATTTAAAAAGAGCGAACACAATTGTGTGATAGTAAATAGCTTCGCCCAACCACTAACCCTGAAAGAAAGAAAAGGTTTTTGCATGATCATTCATATTTTCTGGAAAATGGACAATATTTCATATGTAAACTTATGAGCACAACTGTAAATAAAATGAATGATAAAACTATAAAATGCCTCCATACTGCTCATGCAAAGTAATTCAAGTGTCCCAAAGCCCTAACATGCCACGTTGTTTTAAAGAACGTCACACACTCCATGTTTGGACAAAAAAACTTCACCCACCCTTCCATCTGTTTGAGTGTGAGTAGATAATGACTGAATTTTCATTTTTGGGTGAACTGTCCCTTTAAGATATTTGGACCCTTTGTTCTGCGGTATAAAATATGCATGTATAAACCGACTTTTTGAATTTTTATGTTTTTTTTTTTACAAATCGACAGTGGCTCAGTGAGGTGAGTGTTTGTCGTAATGTCAAACATCATCATGTGAAAAAGGAACAAAATATCTAATATCTTAGAAAAAAGGATCTGAGAATAGCAATTGACGTAGCCATGATCACTAGCTAGATCAGGTCATGCAGGAGAAGGAGGAGGGGCTCTTTCTCTCTCTACCTTTTGATAAAAAATGCTGTATTTGCATGAATGTTTAGTGAATAATATTGCAAAAGTCAAAGATAACTGTAGAAAACAACTTTAATTAAAACTGCAAGCAGCATTGAACGGGCCCTCATACTCGCACGCCCGTCAGGGCATGAGGCAGTCAAGGAGTGCAACAAAGAGTAGCTATGCCTTTCGTTGAGGACACAGAGCAGGGGCAACTGAGCAGTTCAACATGAACAGGCAAAAAGCCTCACATCATAGCAGAGAGTCAAAAACAGCAACACCTCAACATTTCCCGCATTCTGACAAAAAAAAGTCCTGTGCGCTTCTTCTTTTCTGAACTCAGCTTTACATTTGCTTTGAATGTGTTTTGTTATGTACACATTTCTGGCTGCAGTGTTATTTGTGTTTAAAAGCTTTTTAATTATTGTAGGAGCAGAATGTGAATGAATGAATTTGTGTATGGTGTACTGGGTATCAGTTCTCATCGGGGTAATTAGTGGGCATTACTATATATGGTAGGAACCTTTCTTTGTCGGGTCAGGTGTTCCACCCGGAAGGTTAAACAGCTTTTGACCGCTGAAGCAGCTAGGTGTAAGTGGCGTTACACGTGTGGATGTTTGTGAGTGTTTTTTTTTTTGGAAACCTGATCGAGTTTAATGGACACTGAAACGTTTGTGATGGAAAATAAATGGACAATGTGTTCAACTGGCAAGTTTGGCTCAGACTTTCATTCATCAGACACGGTAACAATCAGCGCGTCAATTAGGTCATCCTGGTGCAGCACCTCAGTGGCTTAAAGCGTTGGCTTAGCCTCTACAATTCGAGT
The DNA here is from genome assembly GCA_029822935.1 of Naso vlamingii. Taxonomy (NCBI): domain Eukaryota; kingdom Metazoa; phylum Chordata; class Actinopteri; order Acanthuriformes; family Acanthuridae; genus Naso; species Naso vlamingii. The sequence goes on along the minus strand of JAPQLA010000024.1, from coordinate 25,395,244 downwards.
CAAAAACTGTTTTGCAAATTCGCGAACTGTGCATCGTTGGAGTTTGGGCACGAGTTTCTTCATGTTTGATGGTGTTGGCGACGACGAGGGAGTCAGACGGAGGCTGTGTGTTTGGAGCGGCACATCAGCTGATTGGCCTCAACTCACCTGCTGCCTGGGGCGCCATCGGAGAGGAGCGACGCTGGTGGAGGTTCAGTTGGAGAGGTTTGACGCCGGTGGAGGTGAAGTCGGAGAGGATCGACGCCGGTGGGGCCGCCGTCGGAGAGGAGCGACGCAGGTGAGGACGCCGTGGATCTTCTCGCCGGATATGAACAACGTTCATCTGAATTAGGTATGTGTAGCGCTACCACCGTTAAAGATGGCCATCTAAATCCAAACGTGTACACATATAATGGCGTAATTCCAATGCATTGGTTGCTGAAGTGGATGAACAATTAACTTTGTATCAACTGATTTGTTGCGATCTGTTGACTGTCGGACCTTTAAATATGGAAGATTGCGTGGCGAAGGTGGACACACCGTCTGGTGCTAGTGTGTCCGTTGCTGCTGGCAACCCAGGAAAACGATACAAGGTTTAATGCAAAATGGTAAGCTTTCAGAGGTACAAAAATCTCTTGATGGGTTTGTTGAATTGTGTGATGAAATAAGGTATATGCATGATTCAATAATGATTTTACTGCCACATGGGGAAAAAGAAAA
>JAPQLA010000024.1:25378038-25394445 GCA_029822935.1 Naso vlamingii | reverse complement strand
AGCCTGTTGGCTAACACTGGCACATTTACAGCAATGTTAATTAATGTGCACTGTCCTTTTCAAATAAATAAATAAATAAATGAAATGAAATGAAATTTCTGTGTATGGTAACTGATATTTTCACATTTGGCTCCTATTGTATTCGTTGTATTGAATTGTTATGTCTTTCTGCCATAACAATCAGGGGCCGGTGTGTAGGAGCAGAATGTGAATGAATGAATTTGTGTATGGTGTACTGGGTATCAGGTCTCACGGGGTAATTAGTGGGCATGACTATATATGGTAGGAACCTTTCTTTGTCGGGTCAGGTGTTCCACCCGGAAGGGTAAACAGTTTTTGACCGCTGAAGCAGCTAGGTGCAAGTGGCGTTACACGTGTGGATGTTCGTGAGAGTTTTTTTTTTTGGAAACCTGATCGAGTTTAATGGACACTGAAACGTTTGTGATGGAAAATAAATGGACGACGTGTTCAACTGGCAAATTTGACTCAGACTGTCATTCATCAGACACGGTAACAATCAGCGCGTCAATTAGGTCATCCTGGTGCAGCACCTCAGTGGCTTAAAGCGTTGGCTTAGCCTCTACAATTCAAGTCAAAAACTGTTTTGCAAATTCGCGAACTGTGCATCGTTGGAGTTTGGGCACGAGTTTCTTCATGCTTAGCCTCTACAATTATCATATGACGATAGTCATTCACTTATTACATACTGTTGCCAGAGGCAGAAATGTTACTCACTAGTTTTATTATTTAGGATCAAAAGGTCGTAAGACTGCATAGACAAAGTTTAGGGATGATGAGGTTAAGTTGCAGAGGTTGGCAGAAGCAAATACTAAACGAAAACAATGTTATGTCATTTTGCCAGTAGATGGCACTAACTTCCTTTAAAGTAGTTTAGTCCATATTTGAAGTGGAAATGGTGATCCGAAGAGCAGCTGCCCATTAAAGTGTAAAAGAGAGCTATAACTATTACATAAAAATGGCACATGAATGTGGAGGACCCCTTATAAAAGTTGTGAAGTTTGGTACAGATTAGATTGTGTAGTTGACTAAAACAACTACTTTCTGATTGTTGGCGAAACATGCAAATGTTAAGCCTCACCATGGCCACGCCATGGCCTTTTAACAACTTGTGATCCTCAGGTCCTTTTCTACAAGTGGTGTAACTTTGAGGTGAACTGGATAAACCCCCAAGAAGGAGTTCATTCAAATAGGATCACTGTAGCAAAATCTCAACATTCAATTCAAAATGGCCAACTTCCTGTGGGTGGTAGAGTTTTGCTTCCAAAGGGCTTTTTTGAGTCTTGGCATATTGCAACTACCTGCCAAATTTGGTTTGTCTATGTGAAAGTGAAAGTGGGGAGCTTTGCACATAGGTGGCATTATGGAGCCATATTGCCATGTCCATGTTTGAAACCTATAATAACTTGCAATTTTTGCCAAGCTGGATATGTGTGCCAATTTCCGCGTGTTTTCACGCATCCTAAGCATCTTAAAAATGTCAGCAAAGTGGAAAAAAATAAATAATAATAATAATAATAGTAATAATAACACTTCTATGGAAAACAATAGGGTCCTCGCACCACTCGATGCTCGGGCCCTAATTGACCTTTCACAAAGCTCCGCCCTCTAATGCGAACAGGCCAATCAGAGCATAGCATCTGTTTATTTTTTTCACGTCGTTTCCTTGCTGAGTCACTCTGACAGCCTGAATATGTCCTTCAGCTGCATACTGTAAACCTCTCTGTCTGCTTCTGTCTGAAATCACCTTTTTGTTTTTCCAAAAATTACACAATATTTCTCCAGGGAGTTCAGTTAAAGACAGTGGCAGCACCATGCTGACTCCGACAGCTTGTTGGACTTAGCAACAGTAACTAAGGGGGGCGTGGCTTAGCAAAGGATGAACTACAAAATTAAACGTACAGCATAACATTAACAGTCTTAGGCTATCCAGTTAGTCTTTTAAGTTTAAGCCTAATGTTTTGCTCCTTAAAAAAAGGTTGTAGCCAAATGGTTAACATACAAGTCTAATATTTGTATTATGTGTGTATTATATTTCATACATAAAATTTATTTATTAAGGTTAATGAGACACAAAAGGAGAGAAAGAGAGACTTGTAGATTATAGAGTTATATTTATTTATAATATAATATTTATATGAGTATGTGTGTGTGTGTATTTACAGATAAAATAGTGTTAATAATCACTAATAGGTTGTGAATGTGTGCGCATGGGTTCCTGTTCAGCAGGTTGGTACTGTGTAGAGAAGCTGCCTGCCATTTCTGTGTGTATCAATGTATGTGTGAACGGGTGTTGAAAGACCTTGGGGTAGTCAGAGGACTAGAGATGCAGTCTTGACTCATTCACATACACACATACCATTAAATCATTAAATACATCAAATCATTAACAGCAGACTCAGGTCCATAGAGATACAATGAGATACTAGACAGACAGCAGGGCTCCAGACTAACTTTTTTAGTGGTAGTACTGGTGCTACCAACTTTCTTAGTTGGTCGCACAAGCACATGAATTGGTCACAGCCCCTTTTTGGTTTTGTTACAGCGTGGTATTAATCAATTAGCTTGCATGGTGATGAATAATTGTTGTCGAGTTTATTTTTCCTTTTCCCCAGCATCAATGCCTGCCCCAACTCGTTGAGGGCCTGAAGACTAACAGAGAACGCTGGACACAACTCAGCTTGTTTCTTGTTCCTTCTGTTTATTGTTCGCGAATGCAAGAATGGCAGCAGCAGCAGTAACAGCAGTAGCAGAAGCAGAAGCAGAAGCAGTAGCAGGTTGATAACCTCAAGGAAGATAAACAGAAAACCACTGTCATTAAATCATCTCACAAATACCCATAATCAATTCATGAATCAACTAATCAAATCTATACATTTTAACACATTTTAACTACTTAAATAATCCAAAAATATATTTCACAACTTAATATTTATGTTCACTTTCTCTATTTACATCAAAACCTAACTCAAAGATTAAATCTTAAATCTCAAAGATTGATTTTATAAATTTAAACAATGAAAGGGATGAACAAACAAATTCTCAAAACATGTCAGACCTCAGACCACCAGCAGCGCTATCTTTGCATTATATTTCACTTCAAATGCACAATAAACATTAATACAAACATAAACATCACCATCTTTATCTTTTAATCATTAAATAAAAGTTACTTTTCTTAGTCAATGTGATTAAAGTAAAGCTTTCTTACCACTGGCGTCTCTAAGGTCTTCCATGCAGTGATGCCACCAAACACTCTGGCTGTCTGACAAAGGAATTACACACCTGCTCCTGATCCTATTAATTGATCCTGAAACCATCCTGAATGCCCTTTCCCCTCTTCACCTGCTTTCGGGAGTCTGATGTACAAGGGATTCTATCACCATCTGGTGGAAAGGCACTATTAAAGAAATTAAAATCCAAAATATAAACCCAAATGCACAATGTCCTTTGATTGTCTTAACAATTGTCTTAATTTACATGCCCCAGTTTTGCAGTTGTGTTAAGATTGACAACAACTCGAAACTTGGCATTTGCAAAATATTTTAATCTGAATATTAACTTTCTCTGCCACAAGCAGTGATTAACAAAATAAGTCATCTTCTATATTTGAATTTGTGAACAGGAGTTCCTCTTTTACTATGTTATAGGCAGTGTTGAACTTTATGCCTATTTCATTCTCCTCTGCTGAGGGATTACTCTTGTTTAACTGCTGAAAAGAGGTTGAGGGGTTCTGCATTGCGAGTCATGCATTGGTCCCAGCAGGTTTTGTGTCTCTTACTGTCATTGTGCAACTTCAAAGTTTCAAGCTTAGACTGTGTTGAGCCGGTAACAGGTTTGGAGTTGCCTGCAATGGATGGGCCACATTGCCGTCAGTACTCACAAATCATAGCATTCCCCTCGTACTGCAACCACAGGTACTGCATTAGCCATTGTGGCTGAAAGTAGTGCTTTTTTTAAAATCACTGCTCAGTCAGTCTCTCCCTGCCTGCTGCACTTTCATCATCAGTAGTGTCTGAGTCAGCACCTCTCGTTGGCTCCTCCTCTCTCTCCTCAGTTTGTTTTTTAAAATAATCAACTATAGACCGTTTCATTTTGGTAGCAGCTAAATGTTGTTTTGCAAAGTTTTGTGTGCTGGATTTTGTGGCGCCCTCAACAGTGTGTGATGCACGTGTACAGAGACGAGCATCCCACACGTACAAAGTGTGTCTGCAAGTGCAGAGGTTTTCCACTTAAGAGGGGATAGTGCAAGAAGGAAGAGAAAGACGGCATCAGTTAACAAAAAAAAGGGCTGATTTCATCCGCAAAGTCTAAACACTGCTCCCATGTTACCAAACAGTAATAATCATGCACTTGCACAAATGCAAATGCGTAAAAATTTAACTTGCACATTCCAAAAAAAAAAGTCGCATATGTGACCGTTTTGGTCACAGCCTGGAGCCCTGGACAGGAAGCTCATTTTATGACAGTGTGCTTGTGTTTTGTTTTTTTAAAAAAAAATTGTTAACTTGATTTTAACCTGCAAGTTTAAAAAAAAAAGAGTGATTTGTGCCAGAACAGAGCTCACAGTGCCCAGGTCTGTTTGTAGTCTGTTAAATTTGGTGACACAAATAAGAGTGTTTTGTGCATGCTGTGTCTTGCAGGGGCTTTGACAGCAGTTTGAAGCTTCGGCTGCTTGGCTCGAGCAGATTGCAGAGGGCATTCACATGCGTCCCTGTGGGAGCCGGTGTGCAGTAAGAGGGATTAAGTAGCACTGCTGGCACTGTTAGACTCATGCTGCCCTTGTCCTTGTGACTGAAGGAGCATGCAGGATGCCTGCGTAATGTTAGTCTTGCTAACAGCCTCCTCTTCACATTTCATTTCACTTTATTTTAGCTGCTGCATCAGCATCAAGGCGATGCCACAGTGCTTTGAGTCACACTTGCTGTCCATGACATTTTGTTGAGAAAAATTACATACTTTCATGATTGACTTAATATGATAGAAGTGATTTTTGAGAAAGTGAAGATAGCCTTTTTCAAAGTAGTCTTTATGACTGCATTGCTTTCTCTTTGAAGTTTTGTGTTTATTATTACATAGATGTTGCTTATGAAGATTCATGTCTTTTTTTTCTTGATCTAGATTCCTTCTTACAGCTTATTCAACTACACACAATTTAAGGCTACATCCATATTGCTACATTTGAGCTTTGTATCCTCACTAACTCAGCGTCTTAGCGGTTCAAAGACGTAGCAGTTTAGGGACAATTGAGTCCCAGTTTTATTATGAAAGATGACCTGTATGTTGTATTAACGTTACTTAAAGACCCCATTAAACTGATGTCAGATTCCCATTTACACGGTGAATTTATGTATTTCCTGTAAAAATGATAAGCAAGGGTGGGACATGTCGCAGATAATGATTGGCGTTTAGAGTAGCCAACGTACGTTACGCTCCCGCAAAATTTTAATTTGACAGCAGCTAGCAGTGTAAACATGGAACACAGTCACGAGGAGAGCTGTCTCTCTGCTGTGGAGGACTTCTCGCCACAACCATCACCAAATCCAGATGATTTAAGTGACTCAGACAATGATGAAAGGGAGGAAAAAGAGTCACTTGGTTTTGGAGTGAGGCCGCACACATTCGAGCCGCTCTCTACAGCTGAGAGAGAGAGAGAGAGATCATCCCCGTGACGTGTGGTCCTGTGTAACGGTTGGTAACTGACAGTATGTATATGACAGGGGCGTTGTTTTGAGAAAGAATTTTATTGGATATAAAATTGATATACGCTCCCAAGTGCAGTACTTTTAAACCGTTTTCCAGGAAATGCTTAACTGTAAAATAAAATTAATCAAAACTGTATAATTACTTTTTGGTCATTATTTGGCCATATGTTGTCATATAGGCAAGGATAAGATCAACACATAGCTGATTGAAAAACCTAAAAACTGATTTTCATGCCATGGGGACTTAAAGTGATGAGGGAAGACTTTGGAAAACTGCCAATGTTTGTGGTTGTCATCATCTTCCTGGAGCCAGATTAACGTTACACGAAACACCGCATACAAACCCCCAAGTGAAGAAGCTTGTCATCAGTAGTTTGTACGGCAATGCCTGGGAGCTGTTGACTGCAAACACATTGAAGTAAAACAACCCATTGCTAATTCCACAGACTAACAGAAAGAGTAAATATTCTTTGAATGAACAGGTGCTGTGTGACGTTGAATGGTCATGTGATATGCTTCTTATGGTGTGTAGTTTGGCTGGAGAGTAGAGCTGCTACAGCGCTTTCACTGCACATGTGGACAAGCATTGTCTTTGAATTAAGCCTCCGTCTTAAATTTAATACGCAACAGTATGGTTGTCTATAGTAGCCTAAATAACACATACTGCTCTTCCTCACTCTTGTCTGTTACCCTCACTCTTACTCTTACCATCCACAGTCTGTGCAGTCCCACAGAGTAAAGGTAGCGGCATTGCACAGCACAAAAATGATCATAAAGTGCCTCTGTATTTGTAAACACAGCATGCCTGATGTGCACAGCTTTCCGCAAAAGCAGATAAATGGTCAAGTCATACTATGGAACCATATATGAACCTGACAGTGCAATTCATCTCTAATGATTTCACCATGAAAAGCTGATGCATTCTTCCTAGCGGATCACAAGGACTAAAGGAGATCCGTACCCTGTAAGAGAACAACTATTTTTAGCTAAATTTTCACAAATTGTTTTTAAAACCATTAGTATTATTGTTTATTTATTCTAAGACTGTACCTTTACATTTTATTTTTTTTATGTTCAGCAGCATTTAAGATAATCATTTTGATTTGAAAAGTGTTGTAACAAAACATAACTCAAGTCTCTTTTCTTCTTTTATTTTATGAGACTTTCACCTATCAGTTCAGACCTTTAATTTTTAAGAGCCGCTAAGAGTATAACAAATGTAAATGTTGAAAAAAAACCGAAACAACAAGAATCATAGAATGGTGATCTCAATTCTTAAGGAGAAAAATCTTGATTCACATTTTAGCAAGAATCATGCAGTCCTATTCCAGTGTATATAGAATTTTGTCAGTGTTTATACTTCATGAATTGGTGCACTGTGAGTGTGTGTTCACCTAGACTCATGTTTTGCTTTAACTTGACCTGATTTAATTTTACTTTATGCCAGAAGGCTATAACAGCGAGGAAAAAAGTCACTCTCTGAATCCAGTTTTGCCATATATTGGATAACATACCAAAGCACAGACTTGAAATTATCCTTCTCTCTCTTTCCAGATTTGTGTCAATAATTGTTGACATGTGCATGCACCTCAAGCTCTCAGGACACCAAGAAATAAAATAGCAAGCAATTCATATGAAACCTTTGTTTTTTTTTAGATAGTGAGGCTAGCCTTCTAATGGGTATTTAGCATGCTAGTTGCCTCGTGTTTGCAGGCAGCTGTTGGGCATTAACTGTTGGTTTGATTTAGAGTCTCTCAATGACTCGCTTGTTCTCTTGGTTTGGTGATGAATAGAGTTAAGAGAGCAGTACTCTTGTTCTTTACTCTGTGCCTTCTCTCAGTGAAATTTGTCTGGACATATACGGGGAGGTTGACCCGGGAAGTAAGGCTGGGAAAATGTCCTACTTGTTCACCGAGGTAAACAACCACAGTTCCCAAAGATAAGGGCTAAAACCTGCTCTGTTGAACCACTGGATCGTATCACTTACATTAAGAGCAACAGTATAGACTTGACTATTGATTTGGTAATTATATTAGATGTGTTTAGTATCTGCTTCACTGGTATCTAGACTCTCTGGTGTGTTTTTACAGTCACTTTATGATTAGTTTGTTGTTAAACTTATGTCTTCACTATTTTTACTTCCTTTCTAACCCCTACCTACCCTATCTTATCCATCCTTCCCCCTGTGGTCAACCCCTGCTCTCTACCCTCTTTGCCTTCTTTTCTCCTTTTATCAGGTTGTTGTGTGGCAGTTGATGTCTCGTTGCCTGCTTCTGACGTCGGAAGGCAGTCGGGAGGTTGGTCTTCAACAGCAGCTGTGATGAGGGCTTCAGCGGCAGGCTGCAGGATGAGTGTGGGTACACTCCTTAATGGGCTGCTGGTCTCTGTAGTTGCAGCTCTGCTATGGAAGTATTCCAAGCTGAGTGAGCATGCTGCCCTGCTGGAGGAAGAGCTGCACATGACACAGCAGTCCCAGGAGGTCTCACAGGCCCGTATCGACTACCATGTTGCCCTACAGGCTCTCCAGGAACACGGCACGCGCATGGTTTGCACCGGCAAGATGCACACTGACCGCATCTGCCGCTTTGACTACCTATGCTACTGCTCTGAGGCAGAGGAGTTTGTGTTCTTCCACTCCAATTCATCCGTCATGTTGCCTAACCTTGGGTCAAGGCGCTTCCAGCCTGCCCTGCTGGATTTGTCCTCAGTAGAGGATCACAACACGCAGTACTTCAACTTTTTAGAGCTCCCAGCTGCTACTTTAAAATTTATGCCCAAGCCTGTGTTTGTACCAGATGTGACACTTATTCTAAACCGGTTTAATCCTGACAACCTAATGCATGTGTTCCATGATGACCTGCTCCCAATCTTCTATACAATGAGACAATATTCAGACTTAGATGATGAAGCTCGTTTGGTTTTTATGGAGGGCTGGGGTGAGGGCCCGCACTTTGACCTCTACCGACTTCTCAGCAGCAAGCAGCCACTCCTAAAAGAGCAACTTAGGAACTTTGGCAAGTTGATGTGTTTTACAAAATCTTATGTTGGTTTGTCCAAGATGACCACCTGGTACCAGTATGGTTTTGTCCAGCCACAGGGACCCAAAGCCAACATGTTGGTCTCAGGGAATGAAATCCGTCAGTTTGCCAGGACCCTGATGGAGAAAATGAACCTCACCAGGCTAGAGGAGGTGGAGAAGGGTGAAGGGAGTGCTGAAGACGAGAAAGAGAAAGAAAAGAAGGATGAATACATAGTTGTGTTTAGTCGTTCCACAACAAGACTGATTCTGAATGAAGCAGAGGTAATCATGGCTCTGGCCCAAGAGTTCCAGATTAGAGTGGTAACGGTATCTTTGGAGGAACAGTCTTTCCCCAGTATTGTCCAGGTAATCAGCAGTGCTACCATGTTAGTCAGCATGCATGGAGCTCAGCTAATTACCTCACTCTTTCTTCCCAGAGGAGCTGCTGTAGTGGAGCTGTTCCCTTTTGCTGTTAACCCAGAGCAGTACACCCCATATAAAACCCTAGCGTCCCTTCCAGGCATGGACCTTCACTATATCTCCTGGAGGAACACTAAGGAAGAGAACACCATCACCCACCCAGACAGACCTTGGGAACAAGGGGGCATCAGTCACTTGGAAAAGAAGGAGCAAGAGAGAATACTGGCAAGCAAAGATGTCCCCAGGCACCTGTGCTGCCGCAACCCAGAGTGGCTCTTCCGTATCTACCAGGACACTTTAGTAGACATCCCTTCCTTCCTGGAAGTCCTCAAAGAGGGCATGAAAACAAAGCCCAGCTTGAAGAAGTCAAAGCCAGCCAGCACTGTTCACCCAGGTCGAGTAAGAGAGCCCCAGTGTCAGACCTCAGTACAAACCACTAATGAGGCTAAACTCACGGTCTCCTGGCAGATCCCATGGAATCTGAAATACCTGAAAGTCAGAGAGGTAAAATACGAGGTGTGGATCCAGGAGCAGGGAGAGAACACCTATATGCCTTATATCCTTCCCCAGCAGAACTACACTTTTTCAGAGAACATAAAGCCTTTCACCACCTACCTGGTGTGGGTCAGATGTATCTTCAACAAAAGCCTCCTGGGCCCCTTTGCAGATGTTCTAACATGCCGGACTTAGACAAGCACCTCAATGTTTGTTACTGTGCAGTTTTCGACAAAGGCTGAGTCGTGCTTGTTCCAGACAATGGGTTTGAGAAAAGTCGACGGTTTGATAATGTGATATGGCATATCTCTACAATCCTAGCACAGCGAGCACAGCTCTTGCACTGTTGTTTTCTTTGCCAGCACAGAGGATATGGAACAAACCTTTGGATAAAGGACCTTAAATACAGGGTTGGAACTCAAACAAAACAGATTTACATAAATGAAGGATAAATTGAATTCCTGTGCTAGACAGTGACTCTAATGGGAATACCATAATTCAAATCAGCAGATATATTTATGTGGAAAATAATATAACATGTTTTTAGTATTAGTCAAAACACTGGTTCTTCACCTTTTACGGTATGCAATATAGCTTTTCTGTGGAGAGCAAGAGAGATTTTAGAATAGCAAGATTTTTTATGTTTTTGTCTTGTCCAATGTGTACAGTGTGTATGACAAGTGAGTGGCTTAGTTTACATACCTATTGTTGAATTACATACACCGTTATTTGCTAGGGGTGTAACAGTACACAGAAGTCATGGTTCAGTACATACTACCTTGGATTTTGTGGTGTGGTTCTATACAAGCTCGGGTCAGTGCAAAAAAATTTAAAAAAATAAATTCAAAAAAAAAATCCCAACTGTTTGGTTTCTTCTTATTTATTTTCAACAGACAGTAGAGCAAATTACAGCCTAGTACCATTTAGTCCTTCCTGAAGCTGGTACAGTACAGTACAGCCAACTATGTAGTAAGAAGCAGGAACCAGCATGCACTCTTCCACATCAAATTTTTATGTAGGACTCATAAACAACTACAACAGTAATATATATATTATTCCAGATGCCGAGTTTGCTGATGCTGATGAGATGGCTCATAGTGAGGTGGCTGATGCTGTGCAGAAATCTGTGGCAGGAGCCCTTGAGGACTAAATGTTCTTAAAAAGTATAAAACAAAAGACAGAATTTTAACAAACATTTCTGTGTGAAGTTGTTGTGTTGTGCAACAAATGCATAACCTTTAAAAGTGTGTTTTTATTGTGTTATATTGTGTTGGACTGTTCCTTTTGCACAAATGTAAAAAGCAGTTTGTGTTGAGTATATTAAAGTGTATTGTTGGGATGCAAAATACTGTGTACTTGTTGGAAAGTTAAATCCTTTCTTTACTTTATATTTGGAAAGAAAGAAAGTGAAGAAATAAATATTACTGTCTGCAATGATGCCTCCCACAAGAGTCTACAGTCTTGGACAAATAGTTGAGGAGTTATGGAAGGGGGCAGGGTTAAAGTGTAGGGGTGGGACAAGCCATGACCAATGAAAGAGCGTGTGTGTGTGTTTCTACTGTTGCAGTTTGGATTGGCCATATTCTTCATTTGACTACATGCACCAAATCATGACATCCGTACCATGATTGTTCGGAACGAATACATGGACTGCTACACCCCTGTTAATTGCAGATCCTAGCCAAAACCAAAGCAACATTGCCATATTATGTTCGCATGTTAATAATTTCTTATATTTCTGTTTGCTAAGAGCTGCATTTTTAAATCCTGTCTTTAAGGACATTGTGATGGATTTATGTAAAACAAATGTCAAGCAAGAGCCCTCATGAATGTTACATAAACAGTGTTATGATGCCCAAAGCAAAGATTTGTAGTGGAGCATTTTGTCATGAAGAACATTGTTCTTTAGGCATCTCTATAAAATGTTTCTCTAGATGTTAAAAATAGAAGAACACTAGTGTTGTTTCCACAGTGCCCAGCAAACAAATGATTTACATCCATTTTACTACATAAATGAATGATATTTCTGTAATTGGCACTAGTTATAACCATAAGGGTTTTTTTTGTTTGTTTGTTTTTTTGTAGAGAGTAAATCTATTACACCAGGCTATAATTAGAGTAGAGCAGCAGAATGCTACTGGACAGTTTGATTTTAATGCCCTCTGTAGAAGCATTTTCATTAAGATAATGTTGCAGTGAAAGATTCCACTGCCTTGTGTAAAACTCTTAATTAAAATAAAAATTTCCAGCCATGTGTCCTCAGGAGGAGTCTAATGTTGGATTTTGTCTTTTGCTAATAAAATGCTGCTTGTTTGTAGCTAGACTGCAAAAATGTGATTATTTTTTAGACATTTGAAAGTGTTAGTATGTGGTATTAGACATGTAGCATGAGAAAATAATAGACTTGATCATATATAACTACAGTGACCAGTCTTCTTAACATTATATGCTCTTTGTAATATTTGGACTTCTATTTGCAATGAAGCTTCTTGAGATGTTAAACTTACCATGAATCCCTTCTTTTTTTCCAGCTTGTCAATTCACTTTTCCCCCAGGTTCTCAAATGCAGTTGTTTGTTGATGCATGTCTTTGAGATTATTTGAAGATTGATTGTTGTGTGTGCAGGATGTGATGGTTTAGGTATGTGTATGTTTGTAATCTGTGTGCCCCTGCCCCCATCTCAGTGGAGACATCATACTGTATGTGCTGAATGAAATGAGAATATACGTGTCTTTTCTACATTTGCAAACAGTTGAAGTTTCTTTTTCAGAACTGTCACTGAATAAAGATGCTTATTTCTTACAGTATCTATTTTGGTTTTTATCAGTAATAAAATAATGGTGCTTAACCCCAAATCATATATTAGGGGCTAAGCAAAAAAAAAGAGCTAAATAAGAAACTTATTAAATACCATTCTCCAACAACTATTATATTTATGATTTTCTACTCTGATTAAATAGTGTCATCTGCATTTTCATGTTAAAGAAAGGTTGCCTCAAAGTGAGTGTGTAGTTTTCCATCAAGATCTAGAACATAGTTTCTGACAATTGTCAATGGTGTTAACATTGTCAAATACACTTAGTCACTTTCTTGCTCACATTTGACAAAGGCTGATATGACTCATATCCACTCATCTGTCCAGTAAATATAATATTACAGACAAACAGCATTGTACATGTTCATGCAGTCTCCTTCATATTCTTGCCCTTGGTTGTTCACATGAAAAGTGACCAAAGTAGTGTAACAAATTAAAAGGGGAAAAACAGCTCATTTACACATGCCTGGGCAATCACAATGTGAGAAGTGGCACAAATTTCCCATATAATCCTTCTTGTAGGTGTTTTTCCCAACATGCTGAAATACTATGAAATTTCTTAACCCCCAAACTCAATGCATGTTACAATGGTCAGTTTATAAATAAAAAGTTAAAAATGTGAAACTCTTGGGGTCCTTTTGGTCCAAGAGTTTATTGAGAACTTTACAATATCACTGACTTGAAAAGGGCATTAAGTTGGGTTGTGCTTTATGGCCTAATCTCTCCCGATGAGTCAAAATCCAATGCAGCAAAGAAAAAACTGCACATTGGCAAAAACAGGGACCCAGCAACTCATTTTGTCCGGGGCCAGTCCAGCAGTTTCATCCAGTCATTTTGTAATTCATTTGCCACACAGGTGAAGAAAGCTCATGAGGGAATTTTTGTTCTTACAAATCACTTCTTTACCTACATTAGTATAGCTGGGTGGTGTGGTGCTTAAAATAAATGCTGCTTATCTGGAAATCTATTTCCAGATAAACCATTACATACCGACTGAAAGTCATACAATTATTTTTGCAGGATTTGAAACATTTCTAAGAATCGTGTGTTTGACTGACTTACAGCTCCGTGAAACAGAGTAGTGTTAACTACATTCAGTATGGAAGAATGCAGTCTAATTTGGTGATGATAACTTGTGAGACCAAGGCCAGTGTTTTCCATGATGTGATATCAAGCTTTTTTATGACAAAATTAAGAAAAAAATACTATTAACACCCAGTCTTAACATAAAAGGCTCTATTTTCAAACCAGTGCAAAGCTGCTCTAAGTGCAGGTCCAGGAGTATCGATAATTTGGTACAGCGCAAGTGTTTTGTTTCTACATCTGCACCAAGCTGCTATTGTAATAAACCTTGTTCTAGAACAAATGTAGAAAGCCTATATAAACAGAAGATTTCTACTGTGCACACATTGAAGGATGAGGAAAACTCACGGTAAAACAATAATCTGTAATTATCACAAAACTTATGTAGCAGAGAGTAGGCATGTGCTGATTGGGAATCGGATCCGTAATTGGCGATTGAAGGGACAGATAATGGTTGTTTTTTCCAAAGACAATATGATCACTCACCTTCAACTAACTCACTATTTTAAGACGTAATGAAAAATAATCTTTATAATTTGCACCCTATCCCATGCATTTAGAGATGTTATTTCTAGTGGAGTGACATGTCTGCCAGGCAGAGCAGCTAACAAGTAGTTTAAAGTGAATTAAATCCTTAATTTCAACTGACTGATTTTGCCTACCATGTCACTTTTTCATGGCTGACACCTCGCATCTCCATTTTTCATATACTCACCAAAACTTTGCTCTTCGCTCAATATGAAGAGGTCTATTATGTTATGAATATGATATGAGTATTTTGAGTATATTAAATATAGCATAAGATGATGTTAAACACCACATGCTGTGATGTCACACTGGGTTAAGCGCCCCTTTGTGCAGAAATGACGCTGACACTCACCATGAACCAACAAACACACTTCTTAGTGTCTTAGTGAGTGACCTTACCAAAAACGGAGAGTAATGCACGATTACCTGCTTGTATCAAGCCTATCTCTCATAGCATTTCGCCTTTGAAAAGGATCTTACAAGTTCAAAGAATGAATGGAAAGACACCTAAGGGAAAGGATGTAACACCCTATAACACTGACTTCAACTATACTGAGACAGAGGGAGAACAATATTTAAAGTACGTTCAGATTGTGTGTGTGTGTGGGTGTCAGAAGCACCCACCATGGTGCTTATTTAAAAGAGTGGTCTGCTGTTGCTATGTAACCTACCTCTGATCTTCGTTTAGTGCTTTGCATAGGCTGTCCCATGTTAACTCTGCTTTATATTATGACAACTAGATATACCATGTCAGCATCGCAGTAGTGTGACTTTCCATAGATGTGGGCTGCTTTGCACTTGGTGTCAGGTGTTATATTTAATATGTTGTCTGGTGACTTGTGTATTAACTCTGTGTAATTGACTGCTTTTAATTATGAGAATTCTGAATCTCTCTGCTGGTCATTGGTAATGTTAATCATCTTGAATAATGTTCAGGTTAAATGGCTCCTAAATACACGCAAAACTTTTATTTTAAAAGTTTTAACCTTGTACATTAAATTGTACTCAATTTAGATGGTTTTCTAAGTGTCTTGCTGCTTATAGTCCAGTCGAGTTGTCGCAATTACAATTTCCGTTTAACCGTCAGGGATATTAGTCACCAGCTTCATCCCTAGTGCACAGTGTAGTGTAGTGCACATGTAGCCTAGGAATTTGCATTTTATGATATTAAAAATAAACTAGCAACAAAGCATTTGAGAGAGCAAATACTGTGGGAGGTGATAATACCAGACCTTGGCTCGCCTTTGGGCAGCTGTAGCTCAATAGGTAAAGTGGGTTGTCTACCAATAAGAGGGTCAGTGGTTCAATCCCTGGCTCATCAGGTTTACGTGTTGAAGTGCAAGAAAGTGAACCCCTGATGGCTGTGCCCTTAGTGTGTGAATGTGTTCATATGAGTTCTTGATGAGCAGGTTGGCGCTTTGTTGAGAAGCCACCTTGCTGTCAATGAGTGAATGCTGACTTGTGTTGCAAAAGCGCTTTGAGCAGTTGAAAGACTAGAAAAGAACTATATAAATGCAGTCCATTTACCATTTTATTGTGCTTTTCCACAACTATCAAAGTATAGGGCATGTCTTTGGGAAGAGAAGGGATGACTTATATTTTCATGGGTGCAAGATCTTTCTCTACCCATACTTTCAGCACATCCCTGGCCTGAAGACACGCAGCCTTCAATTTTGTCAAAGCCAAACTTTACAGTGCGAGGTCCCGACCAACGCTGCTTGCAGCTTTAATTAGGGACATAGCCCATAAGTCAAGGACTCCTCTAGCAAGGCCTGGAGGGCAAGGACCCTATTGTAATTGCTTCGTTTCTAATCCAACAGGAAGTCCACAATTTGCATTTCAAAGTAAAATTTCAGCCGTAATTTTGGCCTCAAACAAAAGCTATCTCCTTTGAGGGCGTTTATCATATTGGCTTCAAACGCTAATAGATGACTAAGGAGACAGTGCTGATGAAAAGTTCTGAACAACTTTGCAATAACTCAAACGGTTTGGATTTTATAAGCCGTCAAAATTCGAGTCCCAAATCCCGTCGTCTGCCTCTTCTAATCTAAATGAATGGGGAAAAATTCTCAGAGGCACAGAAAACTCCCTGATCGCACACCTCGAACAACTGGCGATTGTGGCTAAACTGTGAGTTGCATCGACAAAGCGACCGGACGGACAGCTCCACAAAGACTTGCCGAACAAGGCGATCTAAGTTTTGTGGGGATAATTTCTTAAACATGGCCGCCACAGTGAGAGACAAAATTCCAGTTTTTCAGTTTTTGTCTCGGCCGAGCTCCACTCTAGAGGTCATGTGACTCACTCTAGCTTGGACAACATTC
>JAPQLA010000024.1:25327587-25338678 GCA_029822935.1 Naso vlamingii | reverse complement strand
TAAAATATGTATTTATGAAAGCAATATTTGATTTTTGCTAATAAAAAGCCAAATAAGTTACATACTGGGCCTTTAAAATTAATCTGATGTCAAAAAAAGAAAGATTAGCACTGCTTTGCTCCACAAACATGTTGTTGATGATCGACAGCATTAAGCTGGCAAAGCTAACTGAGCACATTGTATTTCCTGTGTGCTTCACAGTCAGGGTTCCCGCAGCTGTTGCACTCGATGGCAGAGGTGAATCAGGATAGGTAGTGGGTTTGCCATGGGCTACTTTTGCAGACTCTGTTTTGGTTGGGGTAGATGCCTTCATAAACTGAGGGACCTCTTACACAATCTGTATTGCTCCAGGGTCTCTCAAGACATCTGACATCTATATAACCTTTGATGATTGAATATATAAATTTGGTGACAGTCTCAGGAGCAATACAGAGATGCATCCTACATCTTCATCTACCAACAGTGCCCACCCATCCGTTGCTTTCTTATGTGAAGGTGACCAGATTTCTGAAATGAAAACTGGGGACATGTCCAGTTCAGCAAGAAAAGTCATTAAATACTATTATTATGGAAAAAAAAATGGGACAATTATGGTTTTATGTATTTTGAGGACTTGCTGCAAGGATGCAGTGGACCACTGTGTCATCTTGGTCTGGGTAACAGGTATGTAGTTTTGTTTTGTTTTGTTTTTTTTCTTTTTTCTAATCTGTCATTGAAATGACATTTCTGCTTCTTTAAAAGAACCATACCTCCTCTTGCCTGCTTTAATCTTCCTTCTCTTCATGTTGCTCTTCTTACCTTCTTAACTTTTTCTTCTCCTTTTCTTCACTTTATCTTTTCACCCCATTCTTGCACATTCTCCTCCCTTGACTTGTTTACTCCGTTAAATTTTTTTCACACTCATTTTCTTTTCCTGCTGTTTTCATCCTGTCTCCTTCACTCCTCTTTTTATCTATTGATAATTCTCCTCTCCTTAAACAGAGCCATGTCATGAAATATTGTAATGCTATCACATGGTCATTTTTACAATGAACTAAACCAGTGACGGTAAAGCTGCCGTCAGACCAAATCAGGTGATGCCACAATGCCACAAGGTTGTCCAGCAGTGGGAGTATCACTTAATTAACATAGCAGGAGCCACTGTGTGACATCAAATTGTGCCATCTATTCCTCCCCAACTTGAAGAGTGGCAGTTGATTGCTGGAAGACATCCTCTTTATGTGATTGGTTGCTGCAGTGTAACGTAGGGATGCGTAGAGTTGAGTAGAGCTGGTTTCAACTTTTTTTGCCTCTGTAGCTTGGACTGCCACAGCCAAAACAGACAGGCTTCATTCAAATGAATGACGAAATCTTCATTTTTACCAGATCACCTGTTTTGGTATGAATGCGGCCTTACTGTCAGTGAAACAGGTTTTCAGTCAATTCCAACTCTGACTTATTTCTTCTTCTGCCCTCATAATTAAGAGAGATTGCTTCTTCTGTCTGTGGAGTAAATGAGTGAAAATACGAACAGCGCGACTCTGCCCAACCCATGTTGTGATTGAAAGTGGTACTGCATTAGTCTGCTCGCAACCAGGATCACAGCTGCAGCGTCTGTTTCACTTAGTTGAAATCAGGGACATTTCCAGGGACAGCATTAATAAGCTAGACTCCACATGGAAATGAGCAATGGTACTGCAAGGATAACTTTCTCTAATAATAAAAGTTTTGACTTAAAGATTCTTCTTTTCCTGTAAAGCAACACTTTTAACTTTAATTCATTTCACCTTAAATACAGCTCAAAAATCATTTTGAAGACACATAAACTTGTAATAGGGTCGGGGGAGGGAGTCTGTGTGTCTGTCACTGTGTGCTCCGCTTAAAATTAAAATGGATTATAATTTAAAGAGAAAATGCTTTCTGGTTTTGCCTCTGATGTTCTTCGACTTCAGAGTTTTCAGGAATAAGCTGTAACTGTTGCTACTGTAGCTGCTAGTTATCTCTGTTAGCCGTTAAGCTAGTTGCCTGCACTGAACACTAGGAGTGTTTATTTTTACACCATATCACAGGAGCTCTGGACCACAGTGAGGAGGAGATTTTTTTTTCTTTTATGTTTGAGACTGAGGAGAACCCAGTGGAGAATGCTGGTGGGGAGAAGGATGACATGGACAAAAAATGGTGAAGGCAAAGACTGAGGGAAGGACAATTAAGGAGCAGGCTAAGAAGAGTAAAAGAAAATAGCAAACTGAGAGGAAATGTTGGCTTTAGTTTTGTTTGTAGTTAAAAGTACAACATAACTGACGATACTGTTACATCAACCGGGGATTTGTATTTACCACAGCAGTCTTGCAGTCAGAAACTGTGGGGATGTCAAATCACAAAAAATACAAATTTTCATATGGTGCTGCTTTAATGAGGGAATTCAAGGACTTGACTGTGTTTATTATACTTCTTAGGTGGAAAAACAACATAAGACACATGTTACTGTTCCAGGAAGAGTATTTTTTTTTTTCATTTTCATTATCAAACAACAGTGGTGTGATACCTTATTAAATGTTTGCTGATCTTGTGGAATGTGCCTACGTGTTCACATTTTATTGATTTTCATCATTGACCTGACCTTTAGTCAGAGTTGTAAAATGTTAAGAATTGTAGAATAGAGAGTCTTATTTTCATTCTCTGTTATCAATAATATCTTTAGATTATGCCACACAGGCCTTGCATATTGCACACAAATTGTATCTTGAGCATATTTAGAAACTGGTTTTATTAATGAACGCAGCCTGTGTGAAGCATTTTCTGGAGCTGGTCAGAACTCGGTCAAACCTGTAGAAGCTCTAATGTTTCAGAAAGGTTTATGTCACCTAAATGTAAAGCTGTTTACTGTCATCATTTCCAGTATTTGGATAAGTAATTACACTCACAGAGAGAGAGAGAGAGAGAGAGAGTCGTCCCTCCCTCCTCCGTTTCCTGTCCTCTGCGTGTGTGTGTGTGTGTGTGTGTGTGTCTGTACACAGTGACTCAAGCTGCTGAGCGAAGTGGGGCGCACAGCGAAGTAGAAAGACCCAAATCAAAATTGGTGTGGACTCACTTTCATTTTCACTGAGCTTTCATGTGAACGCGGCAGTCCGGAGGGACAAACACGGGGGGAAACATGCAGCGCGGTTCTTCATCCTTCCGGGGAGCTTTATTTCTCTTTCTCTTTACGGTGCAGCTGGAGCTCGGGACTGCCGGTGAGTTACGCATATCCTGAACTTCATCAACACTCTGCCTGTGCGCTGCAGTGAGCTCACTACACGTCTCACTCACCAGTGTATTTAAACCAAAGCTGGGCTCTGTCGTCGCGAGCCTGAGAAACTTTTCTTGAGCACGTTTCACACGTTTGAGCCGAGAGCCGACAGGGGCCAGACGCGACAGGTGACTCAGACTCAGCTACGCTCCTCACATTCGGTCACGGTTTGAAACGGCACGCGTGTTTTTACACATAGTCGGTCACAGAGAAAAAGACCTCTTAGACAAACTTCATTTCAAAACAACAGTGACGGGATTAAATCGATCAGGCTGACTTTATGGCGCCATTAGGCTCGATGATGGTAGAATTAATCATCTGCTTCTGACTGTTTTCAGTGCATCCACAGGCTCATTTTTAAAGGTTAACTAAGAATGAGTCCCTTTCAAAAATAAAATGAAATGTTGATATTTTAACTGCGAAATGAAGAACTTGTGAGGATACTAATTTTGCATTGGATCCACTTGGGTTTCACACATTTCTCTTATCTGCATCTTCTCTATTTTGTTGAACTCCTTGCATTTAAAATAAAAAATAAATATTTAAAAACCTTAAATTAAGCTCTTCCACGGTTGTTTCCCTGAAGTCGTTTTGAAGAGATAACTCATCTTACTGCAGAAAACTGTTGAGCCGGAGTACATTGTTGGCTCTGAAGAGTCATCGAGGGGATCTCACTTTTGATGTTGAACTGACAGTCTGTGTCATGAAGTGAGGACATGCTTGTGGACAAAAACGTCATGAATGTGACACTGAGCTGAGTTTTAGATGTGTCTCACATTTACAGTCTTCTGCTGTTGCTTCAACATGTGAGTCAGGCAGCTTGTGTGAAGTGCAGGAATAAAATACATGTTTGCACAGAGTGAAACATTCAGTCCCTTCACACTGCATGCTTTTATAGTTGTACTGTTCATATTTTACTTATTTTACATCTTACATATTTTAATTTTTTGTACATCTTGTGAAATAAGTTACCCAAAAATTGAAGCCATCTTTGCCATCATTTGGATCTCCACTGGAGTTTCAAACATATTTCTGCAGACTGGAAAACGAAGCCTGGCTGCACAGTTTGACTTTGTGTTGAATGTCTCTCCTAGTTACTCTGTTGTCCGTACGTGGTCATAGTGGAGAGATTTTTTTTGGCATATCGGTGCATCTAAGAAACCATAACAGCAGGAATAGACAGGTGTCTCACCTGTTACAAACTACCTTAAAGTAAAAAAAAAAAAAAAAAGCACAAATATGAAACTGATGAGGGAGCAAACGTTTGTCCGTTGATGGATTGTGTGTCCAGTCTGTAAAAGAATGCTCCTTTGTCTGACATTATAAATTTGACTTCTGCTCGTTCTCTGTCAGTCTGATGAGCATACAGTGCGCTGTTCATTTCATGCTTGTCGTGTTTTATATCCAGTGTACTGTTACTTGTGATACATTGTCTTTTTGGTGGAAAAAGCTGATTGTTGTCATAATTAATGCAGTATCAATCTAATGTGTTGGTAAAATAGAAAACATTACAATGACTACATGAGATCCTCTGTCTGCCGCACCCTGTCATTCATATGTACGACTGTGATCCTCTTCAACAAAAACTAAACAAACATCTCTGGAGGAAAATTGACCTCAGGACAAGAAATGACTTCATGTTTGAAGAATGAATGCAGTCGGATCAGCTCAGTCTGATGACCTTAGCCATGATAATGTGGACCTAATGTTACAGGAGTTTTGATTGTAGACCTCATTTTGAATACTTACATTTTATGGGGGCCTATTTTTGTGGAATGAAGACTTACTTATCTGTACATTCCACTTGTTGGGTTATGATGATTTTGGCTTGAAGGAAATTTTGCTTCCCTGTACCCGATGCTCTAAAGCCGCCTATGGTTTTTAGGGTAATGTGTTTAAATCTTCTTGAAAGTTTGTGTGTTTGCAGTCCTACTTCTCTTTCACTGAACCACAGTTAACAGTGACAGTGACGGAGATATACCAGAACACCTCCCATTATAACACCACAGAAACTTCTTCCATGCTTGTTGAAAGGTGGGCAGACAAAACGCTGCATCCTGATGAAAATCAGAATTCTTAGTTGCTGTGAACACACACATCGTAAGTTGTCCCAATTTTCCTTTCTCCTCCTACAGCAGGACCTATTTTGAACCTGGAAATCCCACATACCAGAAGCACTGTGTGGTCTTGTTGCATTGTATGTGTCACAAATAGACATGCACACCGACACACTCACACACATGCTCAAGAAGACATACAAACTCCCACCCACATGTACCCTCTGCTCCAAACCAGCATCATTACCACACACACACACACACACACACACACACACATCTTGTTATTCTGGCATGTCCAGAGCACCGTGGCCCAGAGGAAGCTCCTCACCACTCTTCCAGTACCGCAGCAGCTTGACACTGTGGTTATAAAACCACCAGGGCCAGACTCAGTTGTTTTTTTTCATCTTTTTTTTTCTTTCAATCTGTGTGGATAACCATCTGCTCAGTGGGCTGTCACAGGAAGGTTCCTTCTTCCTTCCTTTCCAGGGAATCGTTAATGTGCCCGGGCAGAGGCCACTGCGTGCCTGCACATTTCTAAATCCTTTTGCTTTGCCAGGATAGTGCCCAAAACAAGCTCTTTTAAAAGTGCCAATCAAAAATCATGGTTGAAAACAAAACAAGAGGTATGAAAGGGGAAACTGATTACACATTGTCCTGTTCAGTCACACAGAGCCCTGAATCCTGCTGTGTTTACACCGACTCTGCTGGGCTTGAGTGAGCAGAAGAAGAGAGGAGGCAGCCACGTTAAGCTGCTTGTGTCCTCCTTTGATTTTTACCTTATTAGTCATTTTCCCCTGGTGCTCTGTCTTCTTATCTCGCATCGGCGCCCAGACAGGAAAAAAAGAGGGAAGGTTGCAGATGTTTCAGAGGAAGACAGATAAAAGAAGAAGAAAACTTGAGAGAGTTAGGGGAGGAAGAGGAAGAATGAGAGGATTACAGCCAAGGTGGAGGGAGGTGGATTAAGGGGGAGTTTTGGAGGTGGGAGGATAACTTTCAGGAGCAGAGGGAGAGAACTGAGCCGCCTGCTGTGGCAGTTATGTAGCCCTGCACAGTCTCTTGCCAGTTGTCTCCCCTCATTTAAGTGACAGATCTTGACAGAAAAGATTCCACAGAGACATTTTCAATTAGTAGTGTTTGCCATGCTGCGTTGCTCAAAGAACACTGTCAGCTGTTTGAATGGGTTTCATAGGCTCACATTTGGAGGAGCTTTTGCAACACGTGGATCTCAGTAAGTTACTCTCTGCTTACAGATGCCTGCAAGCACACTTTTACCCACACACGCTCAGTTTTCAGGGCCTTTAAGGGACACTGTCTGCCTAATGTGCAGATTCTTTACTTTTTCCATCCAATCTGAGCAGCTTGGAGCAGTCTTTCCTGTATATGGATGATAAACTGTAGTCAAGTTTCCCATCTGTCCTTCTGTCCGCTGTTAGCTCACATCCTCCTTGGAAAAAGAGGGAAAGGGGAAGACCAGAGGAAAGGAAATAGATGGGAATATTTAATCTCATGGGAAGACGTTCTGTTTGTACCAGTATGACAAGGAGTTTCAATGCCACCATTATACATAGTTCTGCTTTACACAAGCTGTAGATTTTGCTTAAAAAAATGTTTGAGGACATTATATGTGATTGGGTGATAGAAAATGTTAATGCTAGATTTTAATGGGCTGTTATAATCAAGTTCCTGCCCATCTACAGGTTCCAAGTGAGGAATGGATTTACAGGAAATCTTCTGTAACTCTGTCAAGTGTTTTTGTTGGCTTATTTAACCATGTAGAGAAATATGTATTGTTAGAATTATTTGTACATAATATTAGCAGCAATTATATCATGTTGTTTTTTGAAAATATATCTACAAAATATATAAGCATCACTTTTCATTTCAGGAAGTTGTTTTATTGTTATTTACTAGAGCATTATGCATCTTCACCTTTATAGAAAGACACTTGTATTCTATTTCTCTGTAGCTAACAATGTGAAACAGACATTTATCAAGGTTTTCCACTGGTCTGACTGCCAGACAGAAGCAGGTCACTTGCTCATGATTTTCCTCTTGCAGTAACAGGAGCACAAAGAAATCTCACATTTCAATTACAGCCCCTTCAGGAGCCATCAAGAGCACAGTTAATGACAGTCCACACTTTCCTCCTCCTCTTTCCTTTAACTCACTGTGGTCACTTGTGTTTTCATGCCTGGCACAATCTCCAGGAACCTCAAAGTAAACTAACTATCAGAGATCAGCAGGGCTGTTATTTTATCACAAATCCAGAAAAGTAAGTAAATTAATACATTTAGGGTTGGGGGTGTCCTATTGGGTCGATATCTGCCAAACATGCCGGATAGGATTGGACAGCATGGAAAAAATCCAAATTAAGCACTTCGATCCAGCATGCAGCGCGCACGTGATAACAACAACAACAACAGTAGTGCCAGACTCATGGCTAGTCATGTGGACGAGTAGGCTAGTAGGCTAAAGTTAGCAGCTATCTCTAGAGCAGAGATCAGCTGACTACATTACAAACCAAAAACACAACAATAAGACGCCTTCCTGATGGTTGTGTGGAGGTGTGGTGTATTGTAGGCTGATTTAGAGCTAAACCACTGAGAAACAATCAGAAAACAACATTTTATTCCTCTGGTCGCCTGTCTTTCCCTCCCCCAACCATCACTCTGTCTCTCTGCTGTAAGTAAGGCTCGTTCTACCATCGGTGTGCATACAGCTTTGGATAGAGACGTTCACGCACCTAAAATTTAGAATTAACCCTCTGAGGTCTGCGGGGTCGTAAACGACCCCAAAATATGTAATTTACAAAACATTAAATAACTTTTGATAGAAAAAGTATAGTGACTTACTTTTTCTTTTAGCCGAAGGCTAACAGCTGCGCCGTACCGATGACATCATTGTCGTATCCCTTTCACAGTTACGTCCCCTGGAGCTTGAGTGACTTTATACAGTCTTCATACTGTAAATCCAGTATGTAAAATCCACAAGTGAGGATCTTTGGTAATTATTTAATCCATTTTCCGGATCACAGTCAGCTAGCGCAGTGGTCCGTCCTTCCATTTAAACGCAGTATGTCTACTACTTCAGCTTCCTGCCTACCAAAATAAGATCATTACAGAAATGTTAAAGATGTCGTATTTTAAAATTTATTTTATTTAATGCTGCTGTTTAAGTTTAAAATTGAAACCCATTGGTTTAAAGAAACTCCTGGGATCAGCAGAACTTCAAATGATCGCTGCTTTCATAAACAATTTTTCATAAACAGTTTCAGTTTCCCAGGACAAAAGAACCAACTGTAGAACCTGACATGACAAACTTAAGGGTACAAACTTTTTCCGAAAGTAATGATTCGATAAAGGAAAAAATTCTGGAACATATTGGAAAGTAAGTTTATTTGCTCTCTTCCTATGAGCAGTATTAGAAGACCTATACAAATCTTCCATCTGTGCATTAAGTATGGAGCTATAGTCAGGACATGGTTAGTCTAGCGTAGCACACCAGCTAGTTTGGCTATCTCAAAAGGTCAAAAATATATCCACCAACACCTATCAAGTTTACTCATTGCAGTAACAGCTGTATTTTACTTGTGTACTGATTATAGTCGCACTTACTCATGACCTTTCCATGATCTGCTGTGTCTTGCACCTTAGATGTACTTTGGGCAAAAGCATCTGCTGAATAATTAAATGTCATGTATAATTGCATTTAAAGGTTTTAGAAGGTGTTGGATGATGGATTTTTTCCTTGTTGAACATCTGTACCATGTGCTGCTCTAGCTTTTGCCCAGGTTGCCAGATATGGTCAGTGTGCTCAGATTTTGGTTTTGAGCTTGTGTTGGCAAGACTCTAGAACAGGCCTATTCAACTAGCGGCCTGCAGGCCGGATACGGCCCTTTTGAAATTTTTTATGGCCCGCAAGATTGCCAGTAAATCACAATGTTTGATTCGTGTGATATAACAAAATTATGCTACAGTATACTTGTACCTCAACAACGGTTCCGATCTGACTCGAAAATACAGTATCTATGTCACGTCATACTATGCACAGGCGTACACTGTGATTGGTTGCTACACTCGCGCTCGCGGGTGAGAGGTGAAGAGTTGCAAGAGTTGCATGTTGCAAGCTAACACCGCTGTGCAACATGTCGCTCTCAAAGCCAAAGAAACGAAAAGTTGATGTGGAAAACTGCCAGTTCTGGAGCGAATGGACGGACAAATATTTATTTGTTTTGCCTGCCGCGACAAGTAATAAACCGGTCTGTTTACTGTGCAACGACTGCATATCTGTCATGAAAGAATATAACGTGAAGAGGCACTACACGTCAAATCAGGGCTCATTTTCTGCCAGTTTTCCAGAGGGCTCGGAGGAATGGAGAGGGAAAGTACAGTGTCTGCTAACGTCTTTTCAAAAGTGTCAAGTCGCCCTCGGTCGCTTTTGCACGGAACAAGAGAGGGCTATGATAGCATCCCTTCGTGTAGCCTGGACACTCACCAGACAGAAGAGGCCTTTTACCGAGGCGAAGACGGTTAAAGACTGTATGCTTGCTGTCACTGATGAAGTGGTTGTTGATGAAAAAGTAAAGGAAAGCGTCACTTCAGCCATTAAAAAAGTGCGTCTCTCAGACACATCAACACTTCGCAGAGTGGAATTACTCGCAAAAGATGTCTCAAGGAAGCTTTTGGAAAACCTCAAAAAAGCTGATGTTATGTCTATTGCTGTGGATGAATCAACTGACTGTACTGACATGGCTCAGCTATGCATCTATGTCCGATTTCACGACGGAGTGCGCTTTAGAGAAGAACTATTGGGGCTTATCCCGTTGGAGGGACACACCACAGGTGAGGAGATGTTTCAAAAGATTGTCGCATTTTTTAAGGAGCGTGAGCTGGATTTACAGAAAGTTTACTTGTTGGTTACCGATGGCGCTCCAGCCATGATAGGTAGATTACAAGGACTGGTGGCGAGGCTATCAACCGTAGCCCCACATATGCAGTTTTTACACTGCATCATTCATCAGTCTGTGTTGTGTGCTAAGCTGAGCGGTGATCTGAAAAACACCATGGACACCGTCATGAACATTGTGAACTTCATCTGCTCAACCTCCAGCCTACAACACCACCTTTTCCATGTGATGCTTGCCAACATGTTTGCGGAACACATGGACTTGCTTGTTCATAACGATGTCAGGCGGCTAAGCAAGGGAAATGCTCTGGACCGTTTCTGTGAGCTTCAACAGGAGCTTGTGTCTTTCCTTCGTGTGTGTAAACACAAACAGGCAGCAAACCTCCTGGAGCGCATGCTGGATGAACAGTTCATGACAGAAGTGTACTTTCTGTATGACATTTTCAGACACTTGAACACTCTGAATCTTGAACTGCAAGGAAGAGAAAAGTCTATTGCTGATTTGGTTGAGAAGCTTTGTGCTTTCAAGACAAAGTTGACAATTTTCACAACAGACCTAACTCCAACAGGATTGCTGCACTTTCCACGACTGCGTGCATTCATGAACACAGCTCCCAAGGCACGGATTACACCCGTCATGACAGATTTCATGACAAAACTGACTGAGAACTTTACTGAGAGATTCCAAGGGTTCAACATTTCCATTGAAGTATTGCACTTTGCTTGTGACCCCTTTTCTATCAAACCTGAGGCAGACTTCTGTGCAAAAGCAAAAGAGGTAATGTCTAATATTGATGAGAGCATCTTTCAGATGGAAATGGTTGATATGCAATCCTCCTTTGCTTTAAAACAGCACTT
>JAPQLA010000024.1:24972406-24984355 GCA_029822935.1 Naso vlamingii | reverse complement strand
GTGAGCTCTGTGCTGTCAGTCTGAGACAATACCAGCCACAAATTCCTACAGTACAAAGCTGTTCTCCCTCATTAGCTGCCACACACACACTCAGCTCCTCCCTGTCCACAGTAAAGTGGAGTAGACTATTAAAGGAAAGCTCTGACTGGCTCCTCTCCTCTCCTCTCCGCTCCGCTTTATTCTTTATTTGGACAGGTTTGTCCCGTTGAGCACTCTATTAGCGATCCTTCTCTGCGGGTAGTGCTGCCTGTGTCCTGGTTGTGGCCGGTCGACATGTGTTTACTGCGGCCCCTGCTGCGGCGGCAGGCTGGTTGGGGGCCCGTCCTGACCAAGCCCTGCTAATGGGACCAGAAGACCCCTCGTGACAGGGCACCGCTGTGTTGAGCACCGCAGCAGACCCAACCCCTCCCTCCCCTCCAGCTGCGGCCTCATGGCCCATGTCCCCCTACCCATCATGCCTCGGCGGGAGCAGGTGAACGGCGGAGGGCCAACGACGGTGAGCTTGGTTTTCCTGGGAGAGCAGAGCGCCATCGCCACGCGCCTCAGTGGTTCCTCCAACATGGCTCCGGCCCTACGCCACATGGGCTGGCTGGCCAGTCTGTCTGTGTGTTTTTAAGTGTGTGGGTGTGTGTGTGTGTTTGTGTGCGTATGTGGGGGTGTATGGTGGATGCCAGCCCTAATGCAAATGCTTGCCGTTTAAAAAATGGGAGCCTCTCTCCTACTCTGTCTCTCCTCTTTGGAAAGGTCTATTTTGGCCTTCTGGTGCTGGCAGTTATTTTTTTCCTCTCCAGAAGGACAGAGAGCCAGAGAGATGCACCTGTCATACATTTTGAAATTCAACATTATTGATCTTGTCATGGGGAAAGGAATTCATAAAGTTATGCATTTTTTCTTTATTAATACTTATTGATTTGTGTCTTAAAATGTGCATTTTTCTCATTTGCAAAGTCTTTCTGTGCCTTATTTATGAACATGCTAATTTAGTGTTTGCAGCACAGCAATTCACAGAGAGGAAACACACACATATGCACACACTCACACATACACACACTAGTCACCGGTGCAGCATCCCAGCATGCCCTCTGTCTCTGCACCCCTGTAATTCTACATATTGCTTAAAGTATGGGCTAATTAAATTTTCTGTCGGTTTGCAAGAGAAATAAATAATCTACAGCTAAGAGGCCTAATTGCGTTTGTCACGTTGTGTCTCGGTGGCTGGGACATCGGGAGCACAGCCGCTGCCCTTGCTCATTGCCATTCTGTCGTCCTGGCAAGCCCTCGCGCTGCCCCAGGTATCACCACGCGGCCATCTGGAGCCGACATCTGTCTCTCTATTGATCACAAGGGTTTAGCACTTGATCAAACAGACTGCGACAGGAAATTGCTCTTTTCCCCACAGAAAAGGCCAATCGCCTGCGTGAGGGTAATAGAGTGGAACTGAGATGCAGCACCAGCGCGATGGGCAAGCGGGCACGGGCACAGCCAGGCAGGCAGCGGCACGGCAGTGTCAGCCGCTGTGGAGGTGGCAGGGATGCCTAAGTCCACCACCACACCAGGACCATGTTTCTAACCTTTCTGCTACAACAGCAGCACTTGTAATATTACAGTAATCAAACCTTTTTGAAAATATAATTTGCAGTCAGGCAAATATTGAGGTTTTCACTCTGGGCTCCTCACTGACAGTTCTGTGCATGTATGCAGAAGATGAGACCAACGCCTCTGATTAAAAAAACTGTCATCTGAAGAACAGAATTTATCTTTCAAGCCATTCAGGTAAATGTCTATGCCAACAGCTGTCTGAAACTGTTAGAAAAGCTGGATGCAAATGAAATATGCTACATGATAAGTACAACAGATGGTAGGAAATTAATGCATTTCTACTGGAAAAAAAAAAAAAAAAGTCTGAATACTTGAGCATCAACACCAAGGCTGAATTCTGATATTTGTGAGGATCTTTCTGTCAGTTTTTTCAACAATTAAAGTAAACGACAGAGGTAAATTTTCACAGTTCACAAATATTTTCTTAAAAAAAATAAAAAAAATAAAAAAATTAAGGTGTGATGAGCACCTGGGTCTCATGCTTCATAGTGGGAAATCCCTGACAAGGCTGCAGTTGTCTCTTGCTCACTGGTATCCCCAGTGGAGTTCAACACACTATTAGTGCCTGAGGTGAACAGCTCCTGAATGTGTGTTACAGTATGTTAGCTAAGGCTGTGGTCCACACCTAAAATTGTGGCTTCTCTTTGCTCGGGCATGCTTTCGAGGCACTCACTGTAACACCATGTTTAGCAAGTATGGACAATTTGATACTGAAGGTGACATTTATTCAGCATTGTAGAAAATATTTAATTGTTCCTGCAGAGAGTGAGATATGTTTCCCCTTGCCTACAGTGCTGGGATTGTCCTTTGGAATATGATGCAAATTTGGGATGAAGCAACTAATTCCTTCCTTGCACCCCTGTATCCCCCCACCACCCTCCCTCCCTCAAGCCTCCGCCAGCCTCCATCCTCCCCAGACACGAGGATTCTGATTAATCGTGTGACCGCCCCTCGTTTTGCATTTTACACAATCTCACGGCGCCACGGTGAGATGTGTGAGGTGTTTTGCCACTTTTGGCAAGCTGAAAAGATGTAGCCCAAGGAAGAACAAGTCGAAAGTATGAGGGAAAAAAATATGACCAGGGGACGTGATAAAAAATTATCAGCTAGTGTGTTTTCCTGTTTGGTTTTAATCTACATTTAATTAAATTCTTATCTGCTGTGTGCTTATGGCTGCATTTGAATGGCGAGGCTGCATTCATTATGAATGGTAAAATTGAACTCAGTACATTGTGTGTGGCCCAATAAAGAAACAAGACTCTTATTGCAGTGCATGCACAAGCTCCGACAGACATGCGGAAAAAATAAGTCAATTAAGATCGGTCTTTAAATTACCGCTGTATCAAAACAAGGGGCGGGAGCATGCTCCATAATAGAATCCTGACAGCAGAGAGAGCACAGTTGACTGTTGTTAATATACATCCCATTTGATACAGCCAATTGTATTAGCTTGTTTATGGAATGCACACAGTTGATGCACACTAGATTTACTAGTCTGTCATGATAGTTCATAATCGACAATGCTGGAGGGGAAAAAGTTGACTTCGGTGAATACAGAGGTCAAATGAAAAATGGCTGCAGCAGTAAAACAAGAGTTCCTCATAAAGATTCTTCTGGTTTATCTGAATGTTAGAGGTCAACAGCAAAGGTTGACGACAGTTCACGTGGACAATATGTGGACAACAGCAGATACTGACGAGTTAAATCCAGAGAGGGAAAAAACCCCCAGAAGATTCAGCTCCAAAATTGTAATACTATTGACAAAAGACACAGAGCTTATAACGGGCGGGCGGCACTTCATAAGCTAAGAACAATATCCCATAGGCAGCACCCCGGAAAACGTCGAAAAAGACCCTGAGCCGATACTACAAAGTTGGGCCCCGGCAAAATCCCTAAATCTTCCCGTTTGCTTATTCCGAGCAGCGTGGGGGGAGAGGGAAGCTCCCTGCTGCCTGCCCATGTTTACAGAGCCGTTCTCATCTCTAGGCCTTGCTCATCCACGGCACTGACACACGGTGTCGACACGATTAGGGGTCTGCCTTTGCATAGGGCTGCATGTGTGTGCGGGGGGTGGAGGATCGGCAGATGAATGACTTTGGTGCATCGGAGAGGGATCACAGCAGATAATCGCTCGCGACTGCTGCGCCGCAGCTCTCAGATCTGGTCTTTAAAATAATGTTCGGAGTCAAGTCTCTCCAAAGCTTTTTGCAGGTTATCTGCCACATTTTATGTTTGCTGTTTAAATCTTAACAGGACACAAGCAGCAAGGGAGAGCAAATATGTCTGGAGTCGGAGGAACCGGAGTGGAAATGTTATTGCGAGGGGTTAAGATTAGCTGAAGCAGGGGGCTGAGGAGATGAAACTCCTCTCTATTTGAATGGCTTTCATAGGAACTTGGAATGTTGAATTTAACACTGGGAGGCCGGATTCCTGTGAGAAACACGAAGGGGATAATGAATCTGACCTCTCGCTGAAACTGACATCATTCAAAGGTGTTCCCTCAAACACATAACAAACACCAAATCAACTTAAGTACATTTCAAATCAGACCACCAATAGCACACAGACAGTGTGAATCCAGTACAACATAAATTCCAATATCATAAATACTGCTATCACACAAACAGAGGAGCCATAAAGTACGGCTGCCTGTGTCTGCGACTATAAACCTCTGGCATTACTCATAGGGAATAAACACACATGCACAATTTACTGCACTAGATCCCCCCTTTGTTTATCTTTTAAATAAGCACACTTTATCACCCTCCTGCATAAGCAAATTGCATGCAATGTGTGTTGTTTTAACATTTGATATGCTGTCCAGAAGATTCATTTCTCCCTACGAATTCAATTGTCTTTGCAATATCCTGCTGCCATAGGCATCAGGCCCCATCACCTGTTCGTTATCACTGGCCGTCCTGTTTGGGAGCTCTTGAAACGGTGCCATGGCATTGACTCTCAGTTAACAGCAGGTCTCTGAACTTCTCACGCTTGATAGCGGAGGCTGGAAAATTACGCTAACAACTAATTAACATCATAAAGAGCGTTTAAATGGACGGACGACACCTGCAACCTTCATTTGCACACACTAACGCAAAATTACCTGTGTTTTTATTTTTGCAGATAACGCATGCATTTTTTAACACCTTTTAGAATATTCATTTTTTTCCCGTGGCTGGCTTCAGAATTGGCACCACTGTCCTTTTTACTATGTGCTGCAAAAAAAAAAAAAAAAAAAAAAAGCCAGCAGGCCAAAAATAATAATTGTCAAAAAAGAGGGCTGGCAGAATTCCTAAAGCTGTTTTTATTCTCTCTGTTTGTATGCACCTTAAAAAAGTGCACTGCTATATGCTGTGCCTGAAATAACACATTCCATTTCTAATTTCTATTTGAATATAAAATATTTCCAGGCGCTGGACATGGACCTCCAGTTACTGGTCCGAATAACAAAGTGCTGCCTGTCAGTCTGAGGCACTTTGCTGGCTGGCTGAACTAAGCTGGTTTAGAGTGACAAGTCTTCAACGGTGGCAGCCTCAGCTTCAACTGGCAGGCCTCTGGAGTCCTTCCCTGCTCCGGCTCCCAGCCTCAGTTTTTCACTGGAGATGACCACAATACAGTCAAGTATCCGTGTTCTTTGAAACTGCTCTCTCTCTCTCTGTGTCTTCACTTTAAAGGTCTGAAACAGCCGCTAACTTCCGTGCGACGGTAATGCACTCACACCTCATTACAGAGCCACATTATGGACTACAGCAGTAATACGGCTTTAATCTTCTCCAAATCGTTATAAATGTCAAGCTGGGGCCAGGGACTTCCCAGTCTACTGCACCAATGGCTTAGCCTGCTATCCCCTCTCCTCCGTATTAGCTATAGCCAGAGAATTACACTCACTGCCAGATCCCCTGAAACTTTCAAACCTTTTGTTCCAAAATTCAATGCACCATTAACATACCCTTTGAAATTGCCCCCACCCTTTCCCAAAAAAGCCCCAAACAGCTAAATATGAAAACAGTTGATACCCCTACCCCGCCACATACACCCCTATCCTGCCCGTACCTCCCCCTTCTTTCCCTTAGCCTCTCCTAATGAGACGCAACACCCCTGTCTCTCCACTGAAGGATCCAGACTCTCTGTGTGATAGAGAGACTGCGGCTGTTTATTAATAATGATTTTGGATGTTTGCGTGTGGAATGTTATCAGCGCGCACACAATCCCACCAATAGTTTGCCCTGATGGGGTAGCTGGGTTCCTCATTAGCAGAACATATTTAATCCAGAAGTTTCTTATCAAATGTCACACCTGCATCTCTAAATGGCATTTTCACATTCATTCGCCTGTATTTGGGAGATGAGGCTCCAAGGTGCTTTGCAGAGATTAAGAAGGAGAGAGAGTGCAAGCTTATTTTATCATTTAGCGGGTCTGGAAGGAATCCAAGGAGTTTTTGTCTTGTTGTTGTAATTAGAAAGCCTTTTAAGTGATAACGCCTGCATAGGAATATGAATATGTAGCGATCAGGCCAGTCCCCCCTCCCAGTCTCTCTCTCTCTCTCTCTTTTTCTCTCTCTCTCTCTTGGCTTTTTCAAATTGTTGAATGCTGAGTTTTTGTTCTGTGTACAGCAAGGATTAACTCAGACGCGTCAGAAGTTTAATGAAAGACTTGAAAGTACACACTTTTTCTTGTTTCTGGCTGTGACAATGTTTCTTATTCCTCTGCGAGAGCGGTAATGACATGAGAACAACTTTTGTTTTTATACCTGAAGCATAAAAGATGGACTTCACTTTCTTTAAGGACACATTTCAGCAGAGGTATTCGACAAAACCAAATGTACAGAAATATTTTATTTTACTCCTTTTATTTTACTACTCAAAATTTTAAAAATATATTCAGTCTTTACCGAGCCCATGTACTAATTTTAAAGCAGTGGAGAATTTAATATTTCCTGCAGAAAATCTAAAATCTTTTATATTTCCTGTTACAACATCTCTATCCAGCTGTAGAAAACAGAGCAGGTATGCAGTCCCCCTCTCAGTAGTGGCATTTAGTCCCTGTGTATATCCAGAAAAGCTGTTGCTAACCATCGGGCCAGAGATAAGTGCAAAACTGAGAAGTATTGATCCAGTAATAGTGGTTCACGCTTTGACTCTGACACCTTAACCCTGCAGACATAATGTCATAGCCTCTTATCCCTTCCTCTTAACACAACCTGCCTATCTCCCACAAGCTGTCACCTCTAGTAATACGCTTCTCAAAAGCTCCCCTAAATCACCAAAATCATTGCACTTTCAGACATTATTTATTTTCCCACCTCTTAAAAGTGAAGCGTGATTTACAGTTTGGTAAAAGGTTGTGCTTTTTTTTCTTCCGTCTGCTGCTCCTTTCCCCCTCTTTCTCTACATCCCTCTAGACCTGCTAACGTTTTCTGTCAAGGTAATTCCATTTCTACCATTGTAAGAGCTGCTACATAGCAATTACTATGTTAGGTCTGTGTAATTGTGTTGGCTTACAGTGCATGATGAATACAGTGTAGCTAGACCCTGCGCAGTGATCACAGATGTATGCTGGTTTAGACATTTTCATTAATTGAGAGCGTCACCGTGTAACAGTGCAGTATTGCACTCTGGCAGGTATGAATGAAGTCTAATACAGCTTAATTACTCTGCAGCTAAATATGTATTGTAGGGATCCCTAATGTGGGTCTTTTTTATCTGTTACAAATCACAAGTTTAAACCACTGGAGGGTGATAATTAGCAAGTATGTAGGCATCCAGAATTTTAACAGAAAAATGCTTGTATGAATCCAAATATCTCTCTCACTTACAAAAGGCTGCAAGTGATCAGACGTTTTGCCCAAACTTTTTTGATCGATGCATTTCAAAAGTGTGCCACCAGAGTGTCTAGGCCATTGCTGAAGGATGCCAAACGTTGACATTATATGCAAATTTTGTTTATTATCTTGCAGGCAGCACAGATCCTGCCTTGGTTGGGCTGTTGCAGCCCACAGCAACTTCCAAGCAAGGTTTATGCACGAGGGTTTCTAATTAGCTCTCTGAGGGCCGCAGTTAGTGCAGCAGTTTTCACAACAGCCGTTGGGAAGTTGAACACTAACTTGGAGGGCTCCATATGTTGCCCAGGAGGCCTTAGAGACAGACTGATCCTGCGTGTTTCACATTAGGAGACACTATGTTCACTCCTGAGAGCAGCTTTTCATTCTACTGTGGATGGAGAGGGAGAGCAGCCAAACCAATGAATGGTGTTCATCATTAGTTATGTATCTTTAGGCCGCCTTCATTTAAAATGTATCCTTTTAAATATAGAAGCCTTGATGCATATAAAAATTATTTCAAGACACTAAGGGGAACTATAAATACACAAATGAGAAGTGCAATTTTTGAAAAGTAACTTTAGCCTGCAGCTTTATGTCAGAACAACAGTTTGAACGTATGTTCACATGTTTAAAATTGTCTTCCAAAGTTGCAAATCAATAAAAAGATAAAATGATGTTTGAGCATATGTTCATCAAACATTATTGCACAAGATTTGCACCAAGATGTCCTCTTTTTCAGCAACTGAAAAAGGCCAAAAGGTCCCGTTTTGGATGCGTGAGGAACTCATTGGGATAGGGATTTCACAGTGAGAATTTACCCAAAAGATCACACGTGTGATTCACTGCTGTCCATCTGAATGTGCAACTGAGGGTTTACATCAGCAATATTCATGTAGCGTGAGTGTCTCTCATGAGGGCCTCAGCCACAACTCATCTCCAGGTGCTAACTGAGCTTCTGTTTCAAAGCTCTGATGATCTTATATCTCCTTCAAAAGCTGCTTTCTGCTAAAGAAATCCTGGGTTCAAGCTCCCTCTTTGCTCCCTCTTTTCCTCCCTTCACTCTCAATCAGCATGCGTTCTGCTTTTGACCCCAGCGGCGCCAAAAAAAAGAAGATGTGCCTCATTAACTGAGGCATCACACTGGCTTTTTCAACTTATTGTCTCTCGCACCTTATCCAGCCCTTCATCTTAAACTTGGAATAAATTAGAGCGATAACGATCGGGTGTGTGCCATTAGTCACAAATGAAGTGGTTAACGCAAAAAAAGGGGGAAGATAAGGCTGAGATCTGATGCCGATTCATAAAAGGGAAAGCAGATTGTTGTAAAATGGCAGATAGACCGTGCAAATTGGGTGCCGACATCATGTGGCAATGTTATTACCAAATTAGCTTGTGCTTTTTTCCCGCCCATCCTGATCACAACCTCGGGAGGAATGGCAGAAAAAGACACTATTGTGTGGCGCTCACAGACATTATTCTTTGAACAAATACTCAAGATTATACAGGAGGCACTGATGCTGCCTTTACCTAAGATGTATTTGCTTTTAATTCATACATTTGATTGTGACATTTTAAACTATTTCTCTATTGAGACTCCGGGCATTACGGGCCAAATGAGAGTACAGAGTAAATAGAAAATGGGAGTGGATGGGGTCTTGATAAGAGAATACAGTGTTTGTTCAAGTTGAGTCTGCGGCTATTGTTGGCTAAGAAATGTCTTTTGTTCTCAGGTGGAGCTCGGTCTTTGTCTAATGTTTAGTCATGGCCTTACAACTTAATACTTCTAACATTTGGTAGAATAATTTATTCCAAAAAGAGATTTTCAGAGGAGAATCTTTCCGCTAAACTTGGATAGAGAGAGAGGACAATAACCTAATTCAGTGCAGAGGACAATTATCATGTAAAAAAGCAACCGAGTGACACATCGCAGGCCGAGGTAGCATCACTCTTTTCTGAAGAAGACAAACTGGTAGATTGAAGGTCTCTTGAATCCGGGCTGTCGCTGGGGGTAGGGGAGCTCTTGTAATTTGCGGAACTGCATCCATGGAGCGGGCATAAGGGAATAAGTTGGAAGGGGAAGAAGACAGAGAACAAACCTGGCAGGCACGTTGAGGCCATGCCAGTCCTGCCTGCGCCACGCGGTGTGGCAGGGGGGCAGTGCCAGGAAATGTGGCAAGAGGAGGAAAGATCAAACAACAAGGGCTGCAGATCTCCACCAATCTGCTCTGTATTAATGTCAGAGCCAAGGAGCAGCTGAACCAGACGTGATCCACAATGTGTGACAGCGATGCATGTGTGTGTATGTGTGTGTGTCTATATGACCATTTGCCGCAAGCTGGACCAAATTCATAATGGCCTGGTGGTATGAGAGACGACTCAAAACTATCATAGAGTGTGAAACATTTTTCAAACTTGTCCTCAGAAACTTGAGGACAGCAAACGCTCGAGAGTTTGCTCCCAGATTGCATTTTTAACTTCTTTAATGCTACGTTTAGAACTCAAGCAACAGGGCTTGAGGTTTCATTCTCAAGGTGATTTGCACGTGTCGCTGGATGTCAGACTCACAGCAGCCCATGATGGAGTGGTGGGAACCTGGTGCCTGTATCGACACGCCTCTCAGCTCCAGTGGGCTGCACACCCGGGCCTGCATCCTGCTCCAAAAACTTGTTCTGTATAGCCGCAATAAAGCAAGCAGACGGCAAATGAGCTCCACGCTGCCATCGTTCCCTCCCGGACAGATGGCAAAATTAGACAATATGCTTTCCAAAATTACGCTGAAATCACATGGCCGCGTCTGTCTGCCTGCCTGTCTGTCCGTCCACCCGTCCCGCATGGCATCCCAGCCATCTTTGCCGGGGTGTGGCGCCTGGGCAGGGGCGGTGCAGTGTTGTTTGTGATGATGGGGAAGCCACAGCCAGCCTCATTGCTGTTGATTGATATCAGAGCACTGTGAGTGGATGTAGGGCCAGCAGGAGCAATGGTGGATGTGGGGAAGCGAGGGGGGCTACATGGGCAGGGGGACTGTTGGGGGTGAGGGTGGGGAAGCTGGGGAATGATTCTATGACAATGCATGATGAACAGCCTGCTAGTTGGAGTGCATCTGCAGGAGCCAGTTTGTTGCGCTGGGTCCTTGGAGAGATGTGGGAGGAGAGCAAATGTTTGAGGAGCGGACTCTGCAACTGCTGAATATCCCAGTGCTCCATGCATTTTGGGATTGACACAGAGCATCTTATGACAATATTAGCCTCTATCTCTCCATGTCTTTTTGAATAGAACTTGAACTGCAGACTGATAGTGGTATCTCCAACTGATACGGGAGTCTCTGCTGCGAACTGGGAAAGGTCTGCTGTTTTGAATCTCTGTTGAAAATCTTGTCTAAGGGAAATTACGTTATTCCTCGGCTATACGCAGTGAGAGATAGAATTGCACAAGTTGGCAGCTTGACTATCTTGTCATGTAAATAATTTAGCAGGGGGGCCTTCCTCCTGCTGTCCATAAAAAAAAACCCATAGTACTGTACAAACAGAGCTGTTACATTATAACCTAATTATGAAGTAATACACAGAATATAGATTAATGAATGACTTTTTTGGACTGTAACTGTAAAAAGGAAGAAAAAAATAGAAACATAATGATGCAAATTAACTCTTGACACCTTTAAATACACCTTGTGCTCAGCTGCAACGATTAAAGTATCAATTTTAGAGTGAAAAATATCCTCTAATTAACTAAATAAACATAAACACAGCCATTACTGGGATGAAAGTGAAGCTGCAGATGGCAGAATAGTCTGATTCTGGACTGAGTCATGAATACAGTAGCCAGACAAAGTGAGTAAAAATTAGGAAGTTACAAAGTGGCTGAAAGCGCGGGGACTTTCTGACGAGACTAATGGTATATATTCAGTAGAATGATCACAACCAGCGACTGCTCATTGCTGGCTTTGATTGGCCTCCCAGTCTGTCGCTTGGGAGAAACCTCAGTCCCCTCGGTGACGGCTCTGTCTCCGTCTTTGTGCCCCGTTCAAGCAATTACGCCTTGCTACATGTTTTCATATGGGAATGGATGAGAAAAGGGAGGGTGGTGGTAGAAGAGGGGGGTGTCATGTGAAAAAGTCATTTTGGCTCTGCACTCTTCAGTTCCGGTCATGCTCTGTACCGACGCAAATTAAAACCTCCCCAGTAGCCTATGTAAATATGCTGCCTACTGCGCTGCGCTTTAATGAGCCATGATATGAAAGACATCTAAAACCAATGGAAAATAACTGGCCACTTAAAGGTGGGGTGCGTCTGACAGGTGACAGGTAGAGCCAGGTTTAAGACAGGGTTGGGTGGCGGGGGGTGTGTTGGGTTTGCAGGATGATGGGGGCAGACCAGCTCTGGCATTCAGGAATAATCTGGAGCTGCTGTGAGCTGCAAGCCAGAGGAGAGTAACCAGCTTTTTAGCCTCAGGCATTTCAAAGAATTCTGGGTGGCGGTGGAGAGGGAGAAGGGAGAGCAGGTGGGGTTTGTGTGTGTGTGTGTGTGTGT
>JAPQLA010000024.1:24890731-24904215 GCA_029822935.1 Naso vlamingii | reverse complement strand
AAGTCCTCTTCTGTTCAGACTTCCAAGAATGCAAGAGCACTCAGGAATTCACAAGCTTTACTTTGTAGAGAGAAAGGCTCGCTTGGCTAAGATCATCCCGGCACAAAGACTCATATCTGCTCAATTTTTAGAGGATGTTTTAGGAAACTGCACCCTGTCTGAACTTCCTCTCAATCAGGGTCAGTGTCCAGGTATCCCTGCACCAACACAGCCCTGTCATCCACACCCTCCGCCCTGAACTGTATCATCCGCATTCATCAGACTCTTCCTCTGCCGACTGGAGAGAGAAATCTCAGCCCTGTTCAAACAGTCATGCAGCAGGAGCAGCGGGCAGGAGCAGCCAATGCTAATAGAGACATTGGTAGCTGAATGCAGGCTTGATCACAGTGGCTCTTTTGTTCATGGCATGGCCTCTGTCTGATAGG
Organism: Naso vlamingii; assembly: GCA_029822935.1. Lineage (NCBI taxonomy): Eukaryota > Metazoa > Chordata > Actinopteri > Acanthuriformes > Acanthuridae > Naso > Naso vlamingii. Next base: position 24,903,790 of record JAPQLA010000024.1, on the reverse strand, counting down.
GATCGGCCATGCGGAGTGGAGCTCGGGAGAGGGATATGGTAATGCCCCCGCTGAGTCTATAAAATGGGGTGATACTCTGAGACCATATGATGGACAGAGGATTAATGAGTCACCGAGGAAGGGGAGCAGGGAAGAGAGGGGTACGGACAGAGGTGGTGGTATGAGAATATCTTTCAGGAAAACACTCCATGCACGAGTCTGTGCCTCAGATGGCCAAACTAGAAAATGGAAAAAAAAAAAATCACACAGATGTGCCAACCTTGCCTTGGAAACTCACACTTAAAAAAAAGAAGAGCTCTAAACAAATATGTGTGTATGTGCAAAACTGTATGAGTGACTGCTAATTTCACGGCGTGCTTTTTCAGCCGTCCACAATGTGGGGAGCTTGTGGCTGGGCTGTGATAGCGATACCTCACATTATCAGCAAGCTCCACAGTGTGATGTGTGGATCACAAACCCAGCCTCCTCTATAGCTCCCTAATTAGAGGTGAGGTAATTGAATCTGACAGAACAAAGCGGCAGATCTCTATAAGCACGGAAATCATTTTTTGCTCCCACCTATACAGTTTTTCATCCAAAAGGTCCATTGAAAATGTGTCCAAGCTGGCCTGGGGATAAAACGTAGCACCTGAGACTAAACATGAATGCATAATGCAGCCCTAAAATCCAGCAGGGCCGTGCAGCTCAACCCCTGCCAACTCCGCTCCCTGTGACTGGCCCTTTGTGCCAACACTGATACTGGGCCTTCCTCACTTCCAGGTGAACACACACATACTCCGCAGGACTCTTTAAACTTCTGCGTGGGAGGAAATAAAAAAAATACAGACGTCGTCTCGAGATGCAAGTAGCCGTGCGCTGTGAGCCAGGTAGGCTTAGATACACATGTTTACCTCCACAGCTGGAGGAAAAAGAATGGATAAACACTCTCAGACTGAAAGAATGTGAGAATAGGAGAAAACAATTCATCTCATCTTGCATAAAAGGCTTGAGAGGGAAGAGAAAGAGATGGCAGAGAGTGGAGAGAGGCAAGAAGAGACTGGGGGCCATACTTTCTCCTCAGCTCTAATGACCTTTGGGATGCAGAGGGCTCCCTCAGCCTTGGAGGAGACTTAGTGTATATGTTACAGGGCTCAAGCCTTTAATTTAATCCTTGATCACTGTAATGAAATAGATACCATTTACGCAACTCTTAATAGCTTAATGTGCTACAGGAAGCCTCAAAGGAATTTTTCATTTCAAACATCTTTTTTTTTTTTAACGCTGCGTAAATGTCGTTAAAAAAAAAGCCTTTTTTCAAGTTGTACGCTGTGATCAAACTAAATGTGGAGCTAATGCTGTAACACAAGTGAAAAGTAAATTAGCATTTTGTATGTTGTCTGGGAATGGCTGCTTGTGTGTGATTGTGTGTGTGTGCTGGGAGGAGCGTGGAACAGCTTCAGTGGAGACTGATGTGTTCTCAGAGCTGCAGTCTGTGACCAAGAATAAGCAATGCTATTGTTTAACTAGATTTTCCGGTTGCTAAGCAATGTAATTCTCGTGATTAGAAATGGCTGCCTTCCTAAATTCGGGCACTTACAATCAACAGTCAACAAAACTGCTTGAGAACTCAGCACCAATGCTCGTCTGGAAATTGGGGTGAAAAGAGGGAGGGCGGTTTCATCACGGAGGGAGGGGTGGGTTGGTGGGCGTGAATACATATATTCACATCCTTGTGTAACAAACACACATGTGAACATACACACCCCTCTGTGAGGCTGCAGAGCTCGAGCTGACAAGGCATCTAAATCCAATCTGATGACATCATGCATTTAGATGGCCCACTAGGTTTACATTACTGTCCATTTAAGCTTCATGCAGTGAGACGGAGACACACCCATCAGCTGGAAAAAGTAGCGCTGTCTCCGAACTTCTCACTACAGCTTGTGAAATTATTGCCCATATGCAGCATAACATTATTTCTGTAGGGTAGAGATTTATTTTTGTACATGTTTCTCAAATTCCTTTAACATAATTCTAGTCGAGTATCTTATTCCAATCAGACAAAACGTTGGATCCCAGCATGTTTGCAGAGTTGCTAAGTTCTGTGTTGTTGCGCCCAGTGTTTCTGTCTGGACTGTTGAAGGGGAATAACACGCTCTTACTTCTTTATCCAATGAATTTGAATTGGAATGGCATGAAAACATGCTGGCATTTGACTATGCCATTAAAATGCTGGAGGCACCTCTGAGCGTGCCCGAGGGCTTCAGCAGATGCCAGCCAGTTTCTCTGTGGAGTTAGCTGGGTCCTGCTTCACTCCACTGCCTTCACTTGCCTCTCTGGAGTTTACAGAGACACACACGTCCAAGTGGACACTGGTACAACGTTTGGTCCATTAAAGTCACAAAGCTTGTCCTCCTAATATGGGCTCAGCTAATGCCTCCTTTGCCCGGTAACGTTTGCTTTGCAGGGGCGACAAACAGATTTAAATGCTGTTAAAATGGCCAGTCTGCTGCATTTAAGCATCCTCTAGTCCTTCCTGTTACGCACCCGCTTGTCCTCTGGCTGAATGATTTATTAGTGTCATTCTGTTACTTATAAGGAAATAAAAGTTAACCATGTGCCTGTACACCGCATGTGACAGCTGAAACAAAGCAGGTAAAATATGTGTGGTCTTAATTACTGGTTTATAAGCGAGCTTTTCACTAGAACGTTCACTTTTAATGAAGCCATTGACTGAGGCTCCTCCAGGGAGCTATCATGGTTAAGTGGGGGCATCCATCTTCAGCCATTGGCTCGTCTGCAGACGAGTGGAGGCTCTGTCTACAGCACACTCACCTCATATTGGCTCACTTTATCTCCACTAAGTAAAGTCTGTTGGAAGGTGCTAACACTGGCAAGAAAATACTTTTCTTCACCCGCTCTGATGAAACTGAGGGACATTTCTTCCTGTAGAGGCATCAGACACTTCATTGTGTCTTAAGTGCTTAATAAGATGCTGCTGTTTAACCTGAAAAGCACTGTATTCATAACATTCAGCGGCCTGCTGGTCTGTGGGGGCTGGAATAGCAATATTGCAAATGATAAAACTGCCTCGGCAACAATTAGTTTTTAGTTGAACGTCATTTCAAAGAATTTAATGGGAAGCCTTCGGAAAAAGAAAAAGGAAAATGATTACTGTATCAAATAATGTAGATAAAACAATATTTTCCCATCAAGGAATTTCTATGAAATGGATATATCTAAGATGTCAATTTCATTCCAGTATTATGAAGGATGGGGGGTTCCCTTTGCAATAAATTCTTCATTAATTCAATTCTAATTTTCCTCTGGTTCCTATTTCTACTATTGATAGTTCCACTTCTTAATACCTCGGATAAGGGGGAGAAAATCATTGCAATAACTCAGTGGAGACTGTGAGCAGCAGATAGGATCTAAATATTACCAATGCCAAAAGAAGTGTGAAGTCTGATGAACATTTCAAAAGAACAATTCTTTATGGATCAGCTAAATCTTTTCCACTTTTTAATTAAAAGTAAAGAAAATAGAAGTTAATTATCCTGTAAAGATTAGCTGGTGGGCATCTTTCTGTAAATTAGTTCTAATTAAAAGGAAATTGTCAAATGACATTCAAAGCACTGTCCTTTAAAACACAGACTGAGATGGGCTTTTTTTTTTTCCCTCTCCCCCCTCAGACTCCCTCCTAATTCTTGATCTGACCATGTGAAGCTTCTTGCTGGAAGATTAGGATTCTGCCAGTGCTTCAGACAGAACACGCACACACACACACACACACACACACACACACACACACACACACACACACACACACACACACACTCCATGCTCCCTGGATAGCAGGCTTCTAGCACATTGAGAAATACTGCTGCATCAATGGGGAGCTAGTGGCTGCTGGAGATAAATACTCCTCATTGATAAATGATTGCACTGATTAGCTGCTTGAAATAAGGCTTAAACTGTTTTGTCAGGCTAATATCGCTTTTTATGAAATAAATCTGATGTTGGTCATGTGCTCAAATGCAGCGCAGATATCTCTACAATAACTGCAAATTTAATTATTATCTTAACTTTTTGAAAAGTTTCACAAACTGTTAGGATTTTATGACACTAAAAACTGCCGTTCTAGAAATAATAACCTGGGCTTAATTATACAACTGCAGACGATGGTTAAGATATTTCACATGAGCACAAGAATTTAGTTTATCAGTAACACCATTTCAAACACATAACTGTTCTACTATTACTGTCATTTTTAGTCATCTGCTGAAATATTATATGGATTCATCTTTTGTAAAACATTAGACAATAGTGAAAAATGTCAAATTCCTTGCTTTGTCTGACCAAAACCAAAATACTGTTAATTTACTACAATGTAAAGTAAATGTGGTGAGTAAATCCTCCCATTAGGCTGGAAACAAAGACTGTGTGAAATTTTTTGCTTGCGAAATTACTTAATATGATTACCCCATTGTCAAAATAGTTACATTCATTTTCTGATGTGTTACTTATCGATTAATCGACTAATAATTTCAGCTCTGATGTCTTTTCTGGCCTAGCTTGTGTGATACTTTCCTGCCACCTACACAAAAGAGCACAGACACAATGCTTGAGCACACACAGCGCTTAAGCAAACCTCCACTATCATCACTTCACAAATAAACGATGAATCAGACTGCCTTCTTACATGTGTGTGCTGTAGCTTTCATCTGATTTCATGTGGATTTCATCATTCATTGTCTGAGCTGGGCTCTTGCTGCCATCCACTCGCATTGTATCAAACCAGCTTCCAGCAGCGTAGTCCGACAGAAGACAGAGGAAAACAGTGCTGAAGCCCCTCCATCTGCTCTGGCTAATGATGATGCTCTCGCTGGCCTTGAGCAGAACTGTGTGAGGGAGATTTACACCCATAATACCCCTGGGGCTCTGGCGCTGCACCGCGCTCCAAAACACCGTCACTCCATCACTTTCTATATGATAGCTGGCAGAGCAGGTAACAATGGAGCAGCAACAATGTCTTTTTGTATTACTGACAAGTGCCTTATTTGGTTGACATAACCTGCCTCGATGTCTGAGGGGTGGCACTAAGCACACAGGAAAATGGATGACAGCTACACCATTGAGACATTGTGCAGTTGTAACAATCATACCAGACTATGTTTTTAAAAAAAAATACCCAGCGGTGTGTGTATGTGATATGAGGCAAGCGACAACAGCAGTGACTGAGTGAGAGGAAGCAGTCTTTGCGATGCACTAATTGGAATGATGGCAGGAGTGGAAATCAGGCATCAGCTGAACAGAGCTGCCTTTTCCCATTCACTCCATTATAAAGGTTTATAAGTTGTAATTGCCCTTCAATTTGGGAGCTTTAGACCCACTATAAAGCTCTGTGTGGGACTCGCCTTGACATCTATCTCCTAAAACAAGTGAGTTAAATGGTGAGAGGCAGAAAGAAAGACTCTGTGCATGTGTGTGTGTGTGTGTCAGAGCGACTGCAGGGGGAGATGTAGAGAGCTCCACTCCTCAGGGATTGAGTGTTCACACACAGTAAATGGAAGTGGCACAGCTCTGACCTTTGAGCCGCAGCATGCGAGTAAAGTGAAGGCGCTGTCAAAATATTGCTTCAGAAATGACAATCCACCTCGCCAGTCCCAAGTCTTGACATGGCAGGCAAGTGGAGAGCCGTAACCTGCTGATCCCGACATTACAAATGAGGGGATTATCATGACAACAAACCGCAGCTCGACACATTGCATACCCTAAAGATATTCTGGCATCGGCCTTCGTTATCAGCAACGTCCCACACAGATAGCCGGAGATGACACCAAAAAAAACAAACAAAAAAAAAAACGTTGGGAATGAAAGCCGTTATGTGTCAGAATGCCACATAAATTTTCAAATCAGGCTTTGCAAAATAACTTATTACAGGCAGCATCGACTTTGCTGTTGTGAGATTGCACTTACAGTTTCTGAACTTGGGATTTGGCAGCGGAGCAGCTTCTTTGCATCTTCATTTACACCCATGTAATACTCAAGTCCACAGAGAATAACTCAATCGTAAAGAATACCAAAATATCACAAGCACATTACGAGTGCACTGAGAGGAAGCTTGGGAGGAACAAAGACAGGCAGCCATAATTATATCTTGGCGTGTGTGGCATGTCAATGGGCCACCTTCGTTCTGCAGGGCATTCCCCTGGGCCCCTCAGGCATCAAAATGATGTCCAAATTATTTTGTGCTCTATTGCAGCATGGGGCAATTATCATATTTACTGGTGGTGCATTATGACAACATTGATGTTTACACCTGTCTCTGTGAGAAGGCAAGGTTTACACTCTGTAATTTAGCAAATGTACAGTATGCATATGAGCTTGTTGGCAGGGATTTAAATTAGGTCAGAAATGGAATACATCAATAGCAACCCATATGTGCATCTTTCTTTTTCTTTTTTCTCCCTCCCCTCCCCAGCCTTCTTTGCTCAGAAGCTTGGCGATGAAGCAGCTTGACGACTGCAGAAGTGTGATATGTGCAAATCACATTTGCAGATGAGCTTGAAACTCCCTTTTAATATTCAGATATCAGACATCCTGCACTGAGAAGCCCGCTAAGACGCGATTCGGAGGAAAAAAAGCAAGATCCGCGTCATTAAGGGAATCGTTAGAGGCTCGGTTTACATTTTACATATTTCACGAAAATGTACAACCAAGTAAAAACATCACCACTTATCTGCGATAACAATGCAAATTTTTGTCAGAGAGCGTACGGAGATTCTGTCAAAATCCAAAGTCGCTCAGGTCTTTCTTTTCTTTTTTTCTCTCTCTCTCTCTGGCTTAACACCCTCAGCTTATTGGCGCTTTGATTTCTTTCATATTTTTTCCCCGAGAAGTCACACAGGCTTGTGGAGTCAAAGACGGTGAAAGGTATGTTTGCCACGAGGCACGGGAACACGTGTCCCCATAGCCTGCCAATAGCTCATCAAACACACAGGCCTGTGGATGGATGCAAGCCCGGCTGGCATTTAGGACGTCTAAACAGTATCCGCTCTGCCACACAAACCACCACTGACTCCTGTTTACTTGCCTCAGTCAGAGCCACAAAGAACAGCCGCCGTTTCCTGACCATTTTCTGCACATGAACGCACCGCGATGACAACAACGCCACCACCACCAGGCTCCATTTTCTTTTCATATACCTGCACTTTTGTGGCGTACAGTAGCGCTCTGACAATAATTTTGCTGCTTTTACAGCCTCAACTTTTTCATTGGATGACAGAATGTAGCCCCGGCAATTTCCCCCTACCTCCTTCATTTCCCCGTGTCTTAGCCCTGCGCCAAATTTGTCTCTGTGCCATTTTAATTACAGCCAAGGCAATCTTTATGGTGGTATTCTGCGAGAACACCAATCTGCAAAAAAGGTGATAAGTAGACCCGCCACCCAGCTTTGGTATCAGTAATAAACAGACACTTAATTGAATAATTTGACCTAAGAGGCTGATCCTGGGAAGTAGCATGTTGGAAAAATTATTTTGAATATTGAAGACAGTTCAGTGTTTTGCATGACGCCTGCAGTAGGGGAACACACAGCGGATTTGGCTGGTTGCCCGCCAACTCGCCAATGTGGGCCATGGTGAGTCTTTACGGAACAGATAAGTGAGCCTTTGGTATCCTGGAAGCACTCAGATGTGCGTGTGTGTGTTTGTGTGTGTGTTTTGGAGTGTGGGGGTGACACATGTATGCATGAGTCTGTGTGCAGGCGTGTGTGTGCATGTGTCCGATACGTACGAGGGGGAGGGGGGAGTGTGAAGTGTGCCCACTCGAGGTCCATTTCCAGCTAGCAGCCACATGGGCACATCCCCCTGCTTTCCCCTGTCCCGAACACACAACACACACAAACACACACACACACACACTCACACAGACACACACACAGCAGCTTTCTGCAGAGCCTTAGAGACAATGACTTGCGGCCCCTTCCTGTTTAAGGATAGCTGTCAGAGGATGATGGCTCCGATTCAACACTGCAGCAGGTTTGCACAGAGCTCCCCGATAAAACGGAAAAAAAGCAAAAGCCTCCGCTCTCTCTCCTCTCTCTCTCCCTCTCTCCGTGTGTCTCTGTCTTTCTCTCACTCTCTTCATCACTCTCCCTCTCCCTCCACAGTTCAACACTGATTTGACTGCTAGCATAATTTTGCAGAGGAGACTATTTGCAGATGCAGCAGAGTTATCAATCCGAACAGACACACAATCCGGGTCCAATGTCACTTCTCCTCATTATGTTAATGGTTAATACATGCAAATGAAAACATTCCGGCAATTTGATTTCTTTGAAGATAGTTTGCATATTGTCTTAGCCATAATGATGGTACACTTTCTCCCCAGCTTCGATTTATGCAAGGCTAGTTAGTTCATTTTTATCAGCTCTGAGTTCATTTCTAGGGCTACTGGAATGTGTTTTCCCCTTCCCCTCACTATTTAACTAATTAGGATTCAGGTACCATAAGCAGATTTTTCACGCTATTGGTGTTTTTCTTAATTAAGAAACAAATGAATTCTCCCCAGCAAAATAGATGGAACAACGGGATAGGGTGCCAGGGGCCAGATGCGGCGCTTCTTAATTAGAAGTCACTCCATTGTCTGAGGTTTTTTAATGAAGCTCCAATCTAAATGGATATCAAAAAAGCTTCTAGTGAAGAAAAAACACACACACACACACCGGCCATTTAAAATAATAAGGAAATAAAGATAATGAAAGACAAAAGATATGTACTAGCAGCCCCGGCTCACACCTCCAGTTCAGTGCATGCAGTGCTCTCGTCACCTTTGGATGAGCCCTATTAAAACAGCTCAATCCCTTGCCTGCCCCCGCCTGCCTGCAGCCATGTCTAATGTTCTGCCAAGCCAACAGCGAAACACTCTCTTTTCAACTTCTCATCAAAGGTGGAAGTTTCATTACCTCGTGGATGGTTATCAACTAACTATTACTGAAAACTGTTGCAGCTGTCAACGTCCTGTCCTGCCTTGAAAAACAGTGGAGGCCAGCTGAATCCAAGCTTATCATATCAGTGGCGTTTGCGATAGGCCGATGTTTTGTGCAAGGAAGGCCGATGCAAAATTTCCAATTAGCTGGAACAAATTGTCACCTCAACACAAAATGAAAGATTTTTAAAAAATGGTGGTTTGCAATTAGATTTGAGCACCTGGAATGTATGTACGGTGTAAAACTAAAGAAACTGTGCAGATGGAACAAAAGAAACACTTTTTCGTTTGAAGTTAATTTGCAGGTGGGTTCGTCTCTTTCCTGTGAAGCCCAATCATCTCGGTCAGCCTCACTGATGCTGCTGTGCTTTTGACTGAAGGCGATAACATCGGGGCTGTTTTTGACTGAAATAAAACCCGTAGCATGCCCATATGTGCTGCCAACCCCATCAGTTCTTCTTCAGACGGCATGGCTTAGGAGCTCCCAGAGGATGGGCCAGTGCCCACTGATACCGGCCCAGCAACCGTCTTGTCCAGGCCAAGTATCCCTGCGCCCAGGGGCTGTGCCATCAATGCCATGACTTGTGCCAGACTGGATCCCACCCAGCAATCCATTTCAAAGGCTTTTTTTTATGGATCAGGTATGCAGTGTGATTTTCCTTTCCCTTTGTAATGTGCCGTGTCAAAGGCGAGCTAGGCTGACTTTAAAGTCATATACTAGTTTTTTTCCGCCTTTCATTTGGGAAGGAGACATAATTGATTTCTGACTTTCCAAATGTCAAGTTGGAAGAGATGAGAAAAAAGAGCAATGTCCTAAAAATCAATCGGCCACACGTTAGCTTGCTGGTTTAGATGCTATTTAGAATTTTGGACTGTTTTTTTTTTTTTTTTTTAAAGTTGTTAATCAATAATGAGCAAATACTAAAACTTAAAGTATCTAATAATCTAAATAATTCCCATGGGAATTTGACTTTAATGGAAAACACCTTACTGAACACTGAATGTAATAACAGATTAATACAGCTGGCTTTCAGAAAGATCCCCTTGATCATGTATTCATGCAGGATATTTGAGTGAAATACAATTTACTGATTAAGTTCTCTGGGTTCATGGAGTGAAAACTGATTTTTTTTTTCAAAGAAATAACTTTCTTAATAAAAAAGTCAGTTTTTTGAAACACCTCTATTTATCCACAAATTACCATAATCCTCTGGATGTTCACTCGTGTGCTCTCTCTCGTTTAGAGCATTACTTGTTTATTTATATCTGTGAATGAGATTAGAGGGGAAGATTACTTAGCATAGACACATGAATAGTGATCAAAGACTAGAGGATAATGTAAGTCTTTCAGTGATTGCTCAGCTCTTTTCAAATCTACCGGTGGAGTAGTAGAACAATACAAGTGGCTGTGCTCCATATAGTGTGACAACAATAATACAAAATCCTCAGGGAGTGAACTGCATGTAAACACTCCAGATCAACACACAGTACACTGGCACAAAGTGTCCCTTTAACGCAGCAAAAATTAGCTTTGATCCTGATGAGGGCACTGCAAAGTAGCAATCAGTTCAGTGAAATGACATCACCTGTCGGACAGAAATGTGGTGTGAAGCACGTCTGGCTCGGTATCTGTACAAAGCCCGCACTGCTTCTAGAAGCTCAGCTGGGGAACATCAGTCCCGAGTACACATGCAACATTATGTCCCTCTGATTATTCTAAACAAAAATGTGGACAGAAAATATGACACCCTCTCATCCAGATGATTTATGAAGAACGTTATGACAGCTGAATTGTCTTTTATTCAGTCTGTCAGTGCTGCACACATTTGGAGGAAGCACTGGTCTGGCCAATTATCGGTGGCAGGACAGAGAAACCTGTCACTCGGATATACATGACAAATGAGGAAGGGACAGCACAGCAAAACACCAACAAATGAATCTTAAAAACGCACACATGCATGCAATCCCAACAACAACTACAAAAAAAGAGTCAGCAGCATCAGGCTGCAGTTTTGACGAGCAAACTTTGCAAGGAGGGATTTATTTGTAGCTGCAAATGAAGGGACGGATCTTAGGAACAGTTGGCTAATTATTTATCCTGCTGGCTTTATGGCTCTCATTAATTTCCCCCCCTCTCTCTCTTTACCTTCCATTGAAAGTCTGAAGTCAACCTGCATCTGGTGCTGATAACGGCAGGGTCTCAGCAGCCTCACAGCCTCCCCTCTAACCCACCCACATGCACCTCTTTCATACACCAGATAATAAGAAAGAAACAGCACTCAAATCCAAAAAGATGCGCTCCCTGAACTAGAAAAACATACAGTACAATATATTGGGAATAGGTTGTACTGCTCTCTTAATTTAGTGGGCACTATGGCAGGACTGACGTATGCTACGAGGCACAGGAGGTGCTGCAGAGAAGGAGGTCGACAGAGGAGCACAGAAGCAGAGGCATTAGAAAGATGCAACTGAATCTTGCACTTTTTTTTAAGTACCAAAAGAGAGATTTCAAAAGCAACAAGTATCAAAAGTTGGCATGGAATGCTTGGTCAGATTCTCATCTTTGTGTACTGACTCCTTGATCAGATTTTTCCTGTTTAAACAATGACAACATAACAACTGCTAACTTTAGACAGTGTTTTACACAGTCAGGGTTCTTTAACAGCTTCCTCGTGTTAAAAGACAAATAAACACTGAGAGGTTGGACTGAATGTCGTATATGTAAGAAAAGATATTTAAAAATAATGTTTTTATTTTCCTAATTACGGTATAAAAAAGTGCACTGGCACTGGTATCGAGCAGTTAGCCAACCCTATCGAAAAAAAAACATGAAATGAAGAGAGGATAAAGAGGTGAGTCTGGCACTTTTCTTTCTCTCTGTGTCTCAGATGGTCTCCCTCTCTTCACCCTCTGGCACTTTTTCGGTTTGACTGAGATTGGCCCATTCTTGGTGCTTTGGTGAGATTGCACCCCAGCAGGTCTGAGCTGAGGCTATTCCTGCATCCTCCACCCTTTTCCGTCCGGCTTCCCCATCGTTGCCCATCTCCTCCTCCACCCGTGGCTGTCCATCAAGTTCACCCCATGACAACAATGAACGCCAGACCCTCACTTGCAAGGGCCTCGTTGTCAATTTTGCAGACAAACCAAACGGCCAATTTGAGCCATTTCTTCCAAAGAGTGAACTGATAGACTCCACACTGGTCACACTTTCAAACGCAACAGAGAGACACAGTGGGCGAGAATTGCTGAAAAGCAAATATTGTCGACTTCTGCTGACTTCAAACAGTAGTCAGATGGCAGAGACTACCTAGGCAGTAAAGAAGCAGCGTTACACACAACACAAGAGAAAGAGCCTAAAGAACTCTTGGTGATTTCTTTCATGTTTGTCTTTACAGGGAACTCAGAGCATTCATTTCTCTTCTTCTGTGCACAGGAAAGTAAACATGGCACTCTCTGCAGGCTCGTGAAATTGAACAGTTCTGAGCAGAAAGGCCAGACCTTTTTTCCCCTTATGTTTTAGAATTAGATGTGTTAGCTCTACCCCAGGTTTGGCATATTCTCTACTTTTTTCTTTCTTTCTTTTTTTTTTTTTTATAAAAGCTTCAAAGATGATTTTTGCATTTAATTCATAATGCATTTTCATGCTAAATCTGTCACCATTCATGTGCCATTATTACAGTTTTTTCAAACTGAACTTTTGCTCAAACAGTTCACCCCACACTCGCACAGATAAGGGAACTAATGCAAATACACACCAAAACCTAATGGGAAGGGAAACTTGGCCCAGCTAAGTTCTGTTTCAGTCCCCACATTGCCCCGGTGAAGCTCTCCTGCAGTCTCATTGGACTATCAGTGTTCAGGGGTCATGGGCCTGGCCAGTCAAGATAAAACAAACCCTGATGAAATGAACCATGTGGGAGCAGAGAGGGCTGCTCTCTACTGATGGAAGAAACCCAGTCACTCTGAGAGGTGAGACTGTAACAGTGTCGTATTGACCTGAGTGACCCGGCTCACTGCTTGAACTCCACCACACTGTTTAGAGAGGAAAGAACAGACAACAGGGTTTTACAGACAAACTAAAGATGTGAC
>JAPQLA010000024.1:24707048-24718047 GCA_029822935.1 Naso vlamingii | reverse complement strand
TTAATAAATGCATAAAAATACATTATTCTTAAATATTTCAGCTCACCTTGTTTCACCAGGCAGCCACTCCCCACCCCCTCCCTGCTTCTCTCTGTATGTCACTTATGTAACACTTAACATTCGAACACACTGGTTTATGTGAAACAGCTGTGGTAGGCCCGAGCAAAGTCGGCCATACTGTGACAGCAAGAGGAGAAGACCTTGAGAGCAGCAGCTTTACATTCAGTCAAATCACAGCCACACACAAAAACACCCATACATACTGGAACATACAGTATCTGACAGGCTCATGAGTGCACAAGCCTCCTCCTCAAAGCACGAGAGCTGTGTTAGAATAGATTCATTGATAACACACATAAAACGCAACAGTTCTTTGCACATGCGTAAAGCTCACTGTTTTTGGTTTTTAGAGATTTATACTGAAAATGCAGGGGTTTTATAAAACAAGCCGCTTTATAAAAGAACGTGGTCTTAACTGATTTTATCTTACACATCAAAAACAAAAGTATTTTCTGTCAAAATGATTCTCTGTTTACCCCAATTTACAATAAAGAAAGAACCTTAAATGTTAAGCCCACAAAGTAAAAGCTGAAGAAAAAAATGTAAAGGAAAGACAAATGAGTTCACGATTTTATAGCATTGTTTTTAGCAGATTTCCAGCTGCTGTTGTTTTTTTAATTAAAAAAAATACATATATATCTTTTAATATCTGTATATAAAAGTATTTCTCAAAAATAATGAGCGCTACGCATACAAATAGACATAAAAAACATACAAACATACAAAGCACACATAGAGACTGTAGACTGGGGAGTCTGAAGGTTATACTTGAGTCAACATCTGCAATCATTATCAATATGATTCAGAAACAATAATTAAATTATAATAACATGAAATTTGTCTTTCCTAGAAATAACATATCTGTAATACTAGAAGGAGAAGAAGGTCCATGAATGAATGAAAAAGCTAAAGAGAGCATCAAAAAATGTGCAGTTGCATAAAGTAACACTAAATGAAGCGGAAAGAAAGCAGACTGAGTGAGACTGTTGGTGTGTGGCTCCTACCTTTCTCACTGACTGACTCACTCTCTATCTCGACATCCTCACAGCTGGTGTACTCGGGTGTGGTGGCCAGCTCCTCCTCCGAGCTGCTCAGGGACACCTGCCGCATCTTTCCTCCCTTTTTGGTTTTGTGAGGCTTGGGGGGTGGCGGGCGCACCGACTCTGACTGGTCCGAGCTCAGAGAATCATTCCTCAACATGCTTTCCATCTTTTCCCTCTTGGTTTTGCGGACAGCCGAACTGGGGTCCAAGTGGTGTTGCTGCCTCCTCATGGGATCACCACCTATACCCAGGTCACCTCTCCGCAGGTCCCCAGATCGGTCCCCCAGCACAGGGCTACGGTGCGGCGTCGGGGGGCTGTGGTTGGAGGTTCTGTGTCCTCCAAGCCCTGGACCCATTGGCCCAGGGGAGGAGCGGTCGACGGAGTAGGAGCGCTGTCCCACCATAGGCGGCCGGCGCTCGGTGAGATGCTGACGGGACAATCGAATGGGGCCTGGGTCATCCTGCTCCGTGTAAGCCAAGGAGACATCGCTATGGCGGCGCTCATGCCTCAGGCGTCCCACCTCAGCGTGCATCCTCATCTGCTCCTCGTACGGCTGTGGCTTAACAGGATAGCGTGCCAGGTTGGGGTCACTGCGATAACGCGCCTGGAATTCTTCTTGCCGCTGTCGCTGGAGGTCATAGTCACTGGGTGGTCCATCTAGCTCCTGGTCCAGCGGATATTCCTGGGAGTGCCAGCGTCCCCGCCGCTCCCGGTAACCCATCCGCATCGCATCCACATCTGAGTACATGTGTGGGCCCCGCGGAGCCCGCCGAGGGTCCCCATCCCCATAGTCAGACGGTGATCTGGGCATGCCGCCGTCCGTCGGGGCATACTGTGAGTGGTCGCCCCCTTCCCTTTGGTCGTATTTTTGGTTTGGATCCCTGGATGCAGATGGGCTTCGTTTCCTGCAGATCAATGAGAGGGGACAAAAGAATGTGATTTAAGAGCTGCTCCTCTTTGAACTGAATGTCTTTTTTCTGAGCTTTGTAAAAGCCCATGTGTATAATAATGCTGAGGTTTTTTCTGGTGCATGTTGATACTGCTTAAATATTTTTCCACCGAGTGTGTCTGCCAGTGTGCAGGTGGAAATGTGAGGTATTAGTCAGACATTAGCCTCACAGGGCTTCATCACAGTCTCTGTGCAACTCAGCTGAGGCTGAAGCAGTCAGTCTGTAGTCTATAGCTTCAATTTACTTTGCCCTGCACTGCGTAGGCTTCAGTCCCTGTCAAAACCTGATGAAAGCCTGCTCTATCTCTGTCACACACACACACACACACAGAAAGAAAGAGAGAGAGAGAGATGAGATTGAGCAGCAGGATGCAGCACAACTGCTTCTCCTCACTGCAATATACTGGTAATGCTCTGTAACATGGCTGACTAATGCAGCTGGCATGTTACCTTTAGATTTTACAGAATTTATGTGCAAGGAGAAACATACTTCTCGAGCTGGCCCAATTAAACAGTGTGACGCGTAGTGCAGGTATCTTCAAAAACCTGCATTCTCCAAAACAGGAACTCATTTTAGAAAAATCATGCAGTTACAATCTTTTCTGATGATCAGATTTGATTAAGAAGGTTGCAGTCTTCATGCACACAGTGCACTTTCGATATGTAACTCTTTTTGTGCCATAGGCAATCTTTTATATTTTCATTGTGATAGCAGCTGATCACTTTGCTGATATAGGTGCTCATCATTATTTGCAATGCATTATAAAAAACAGAATGACACAGGCTTAATAATACAGCCTGCCTGGATATGACCTGTTTTCTACTTTCAAATTTATAGTGTGTATGTATATGTGCGCACAAGGGGAGGGAGATGAGGAAGCAGACAGTGTACTGAAAATAGCACTCTGATGAATGATTCAGGGTTTCACAGATTGTATCTGTGTGCTCTGTACAACGGACATGAAGGCATGTAAAGCAAGCAAAGCAAAGTGTCTGAATTCTGTCTAAATTTATTAACCTGAATTTAATAACCCGTTAATTTATCTCACCACCGTCTTCCCTTTTGGTGGAAACATCTACTGTCTCTCAGAACTTCAGAAACATTAAAGGAAAAACACTTAGAAATGGAAAACACTGAGACTGTAATGTCATTCATCTCATTCTAAACTCATTTTCTTTTCCTCTCAAACATGGTCTGTTAATTATGTGTTCTGCTCTTGATAAATAGAATAAAAGATAAGTAAAATCTTGAAACGAGCACAGCCAAGACGGATATTTTTTTAAGGTATGGTTACAGTCCCATATTTCTAAAACTAGCAATCAATAATTTCATCATTGTGTGGCTGTCAGAGAGGAAACCAGTCAGGATGGGGATGAAAAGCCTGGAAGAGGCTAACTGTGAGTTAATGCATTTATTCTTTTGTTAAGAATCAATTATTCATGAGCCACTTTTCTCCTACATTTCTCCCACTTTTCCTCCAAAATAATAATGACATTTTGGTGGAGAAAAAGCTCTGTGAAGCATCACTTTAATTTTGTTCATGACAACTTTCCATAAATTTCAAAGGGCTTCATAAATCACTGCTGCCAGCCTTGCTCACTGGCCAAGGTAAGGACTCAACACGTCTGATTGGCCAATTCCCTGAACCACAGAGGAGGTTTGGTCTCTGCCCGGTGGATCACAGCCCACTTGAGTCAGTCTGACTATGACGATAGATATAACATGTCACTGTGGTCAGGTATGTGTGGAAAAGATGCTTTTGGTTTCTCTGTGTTAAATTTCTATGTTGAACAAAGAATACTCTCACTAAAGTGAAGTTTAGCTTCAAGGAGAGACAGAATGACACATGAATGCTGTGTACAGTACAAGATCAACTGCACAGTTAAAACATGGGCTGTTAGGGAGAGGCAAAGGCTAAGCAATAGTGTGGTTCAAAATATGCATTCCAGCAACACTTGTTCATAAAAGCAAGATTTACCTAATAGCAGAGAGAACATAACATAAATGTGTGGCAAAGTTACAAAAAAATCCCCAAATATCAAATTAACAAATTTAATTTTTTCTAAGCAGCACTCATCACCATTTTTATTTTAAAAACTAATTCAATAACTTTTAGAAAATTCACATCGCAATGAAAATTATCTACCAACTCTGCAGTTCACCTGTGCTCAACAACAGATTTTAGTGTCTTTTAGCTCATTAGCCTTGTTTCCATAAGCCTAAACGTATTTGATGTGCATTCTGAAATATCGCAGTAGAAATGGTAAGGGGACACAGCAAAATTCATATAAATAAATAAGTAAAATCTGCTATTTCCCATAAAAAGTTGTTACGCTCGCTCGTGATGGTTTTTGCCATTGTCGAAAAACAGTTGTGACATAGTGACTATCTATCTGCTGTTTCTGCTCCTCAAAAGAAGTAGCAGGCTAAAGCAGTGCAAGAAGCTGATTCTGCTATCTTTGAGGATAACCCCAAATGCATGAAAACTTGGCTGATAACAACAACAACACGTACATGTGGAGCCATGTGGACACAGAAGTATTCCCACATCTTTCAAGAGATGCTCCACTGGTGTTATACTTACTAAATGATCATCTTTATATCAAAACTATACACTTTAATATCATAATTAAATTAATTCCTTGTCATATGAAAAGCACTACTTGCACAACTGTTCCTGAGGATTAATATCTCGGAGCAGCTCCATGGAGCTTTCAGCCAATTACCAGTCAGCCATCAGACTGCAGAGCTGACCTGTTTCTGCTGGATGTGTAGGTAACATTAGGCAAAAAACTGTGGCTGCTCATGAGACTTTGTTTTTAAATTTACTTTGCTTACTTTTAGCAGTCAAAAGCTTTCAATATAGCTTTGATAACTGCCTGATTTCAAAAATAAAATATGCTGATTCACTAATGTATTGCTACTGCAAATGCATTTTATAAGGAATCTTTTCCCAAAGACAATAAATACGTAGTGGGTGCTGCACTCCTTAACTCTGAAAGGATAGATACAGCATCTGAACTTTAAAAAAAAAAAAAAAAAAAAGCTACTACTTACTATAGTACTTCATTCACAGATAATCCAATACAGCTAATCCAATGGCTGACTGAACATCAAACATGTACATGACAAAACAAGACTATTGGACTTGAATGAACACATTTTTATTTAGAACAAATACCTGGAGAATGTATTTGCCACTAGCTCACCCAAGTGACCTCTCCTCCCCGCTACACATTGAAACAAATTCCTCCAATCACCTTAGCATCCAAACGCAGCATCACTACATGCAGCTGGAGACACACATGAGGGTTGCTGCATTATTCATGATCTGCTCCTGGACACTAACCGAGCAGCACTTCATTCACAAAGCCAAAGTGAAGCAGCAGCAAAAATTATGTGCTGGAGTAGGAGACAGGCACTGTGAATCGGAGGGGAGAAAATGTGGAGTCGGGGGATGGAGGAGTGTGTGACGAGCATGAGAAACACCTCTTTACAGTCACTCCATTATGATGGAGGGTCGTATAATGTGTGCTCATGTTCATGGGTACATGTTTTCACTTGTGCATGCCTCCATGTTTGTAACTGTCTGTGTGTTTTATGTGAGTTGCACTGGCTGCCTAAGAAATGCCACACTTTGGCTCTGAGCATGTCCTCAGGGCCTCAGGCTAATGTTCCCTCTGGGATGTTGTCTTGAAATCCTACACCCTGAACACTCATATGCACATAGAACATGCACTCTGCAACTACAACATACATTAACAAACTGCCCTTTGACGAGCTCTAACTCATCCCGACACAAGTATCACATTTCCCTGCTCCCATTTAGCCTTGTATGTCATTCCTGTCCAAACACAGAAATGTCTATGGGGGCTAGCAAGGAAGCTAACGACACTCTGCTCCATCAGCATCTGCATCATGATGCTAACACTGTCAGCCCTAAACTAGCCTTCAGTAAGTACAACAGTGCGGTGGCGCAGCACTAAATTTTGTACTGTGCATTATTCCCCCATTGCTCCAGCTGCCACTGCTACTGTAATAGCCTCTCTGCAGATACCTCTGAGCTCTCCACAGCTCTGCCATGTCACACTCTGCTGATCTTAGATTTGCATACCATCCTCAGTGACACAGACTGAGATCGAGAGAGAAGACATAACACTGAAAGGGAAAGGGAGAGATTGTCGACAATGTTCGTGAATAAGAACAAGTATGACTCAAATAAAACATACGATGCCAGTTAACTGTGTCCTGTAGCTAAACATGCAGCTGGTGTGTATGGTGCATTCAGCCACATTTGTCAGGCATGAAGTGACAGGATGAAACACCATGGGAACGTGATGCCTGTGATGCTGCGCACAGTCCTGCTTACTGCAACGATTGAGTCACGAACCACACAGTGACGTACTCCCTCCATCACATCCCCTTGTATAGAAAGATGCGTCTGTGATGTCACCACAGACGTGGCACTGGGCCGCAGCACAGGCAGCTTGATGTGCAGCAGTAAATCATCCTAACAGACCGACAATAGAGAGGCATGTTCATTGTCTGTGCAGTCCAGTGAGGGAATCCAGGCAAGAGCCCGTGTGTCATTCTTTACATTCCTGCTGTGGGAATATCAGCAGCCCTTCTGTAATGCTGCTGTCCTCTTCTGAGCTATCTATAGAAATCCTCTGCTGTTGAAGTGTATGGAGCAGGAGCCCTCATTCAGCTGACGACGAGGGCAGTGATGACAGTAACATTCAAATCAGACTAGGTGACAGTGGTCTCACTTCAATGACTTGAAAGATTTTTATAGAGGAAAAAATTCATGCACCAAAAAAAACTGAGTGCTTGAAAGTCCATTTGGGTCTACTGGCTGTAATTTCTGACATCTAAGTGAGAGAAAGTATCATGGTTTGACATCCACAGCAAACGACTTCACAAAGCATGTCTGTAGAGCAGAGGGAAAAACCTTTTCCCACTGTGAATTATTAAAAATAAAAAAAATAAAAAAAAAACCTTATCTCTAAGATGCTGTGTAAACATTGTTCCTGTTTTTGCTTTCAGCACAGCCTTATACACCTCCAATGCTTTACAGGTAATTCTAATATTATAATCATCACTTTAAAGTAAACCCTTCTTATCAAAAGCAACATAATGTATCAAATCCATGGCTCACAAAAATCATGGGATTACACTATGGCAACGAAAAATTAAAAAGTGTGACCTTAAAAGATTAGAAGTGACCCGACATGCTCTCCATGATAAAACCTTTATATGCTGTCATTTTTCGCGACACGACACAGAAAATAAATTGGTGAAATTCCCTTTTACATAGCGGTGTAATGAGAAGTGGGTCTGTCTGTGGCGAGGGTGGCCCGCTCGGCTTCATCAGACGTGTTCCTGCTCTGACCTACTGACAAGATCCGATCAGAAACATCCTCAGCCACTGCCCAGTTCCCCGGCTGCAAATGGACTAGATTGTCTAACTGTGTCATTCTCTCAGTGTGTGTGTGTGTGTGGGAGTGTGTGTGTGTTTATGTGCGTGTAACTCTGCCTCAGCTGTATGATGAAAGGCCTGAGATCAAGCAGGAAGCCCCTGTGGTTGCAAATCATTAATATTTGATGGGGGTTTATGATGAAAAAGGAGGGTTATCATACATACATTTACAAAGAGTTGCTTGGGAGGCAAAAATGCTCCAATCACTCTGTATGTGAGAAGTTAGAATCACTGTACATCATGTTCAAAACCAAGGCTTGTGATTGGTCAAACAGTTAAAAGTCTTAGTGCACCAGAGCAAAGCATCATGACCATGCGTCATTAACTTTGGATGCCAAAAATTGTGACTGTGAGTATATGATTAATTTTGCCTCACTATCTCATTCTGTCTGGCCTTCTTTCCTCTTTCCCTCCTCACAGCTAACAAAGACAGGGTTTTAAGAGAGTTACAAGCGAAAAAAAGAAAAATTGAGAGTGAAAATTTGGCCTTTTCTTAAAGATTGCCATAGTTAGTATGTTAGACGATGTGGACTTCCGTTGCCACATCCATTTGCCCTGAGGTTACGTTGATATTCCATTTAAAACCAAAGAAATGCCACAAGCATAATGATCAATTATTGAAAGACAGTGAGGAGAGATGAGTCCTCAACAGATGTTGCTGCTATATGTAGACAGCCGCAGCCGACTAAGTGTACGCATGTACACTTAGTCACTCTCACAACACCCTTGATCAGCGTTTCATAGGTATTAACTCCAGTCTTAACCTTTTTGTGATGCCGTAAAAACAAAGATGTCACAATGAAGCTGCTGTTCTCTAATCCTGCTGTGACAATTATCCTTGAGGCAATGAACACTTCTGTTGTTTAGAGTTACCTCGAGATGTTACAGTAAAAAAAAGACTGACTGTACTGTAAAAATGCACATTCTTCTGTACATGCAAGCTGCCTCTTATTCTGCTCTACAGCACCTTATACATCAAACACTATGATACAGTTTAAATGTTCATATTTACTTTCATTTTAACACTGTTTAAAAATATTTTAACACAATGAAGCTACATTCTACATCCAAACTGCTTATACCTATCAAATTCATGACATAAAAGCAGCCTTACTGAAAGTATTCTGGAGTGTAGCTCAGTTCAAATCTCTGCCTGGCTGCTCCTCGCAAACACATGGTCTCCCGTCTACAAAGCGTTCATGAAAGCAGTTCCATCCAAACTGTCTAGCAGCAGGTCCTGTGCAAAGCCTGCGACCAGGCCCTGACTGTTTTTCTTACCGTCTCTCCCCCAGCACTAACAATGTCCTTGTTTTATTTCTAGAAGGCTATGGACGATCTTCACACAGCAGCAGTGCATGGATTCTCGAAGCGGCGCTCTTCTGACGGTGTGTGACAGCAGCTCTGTCTGCTCTGCTTCTGATGCTGCTGAAGAAACATGTTGAATAAGAAAGCCAAATGCAGTCGAGGTGAAAATGCCCCCGTGAAGATTGTGCCACCTCTCCTTTGTGGATAATGGAGAGAAGTCAAATGAGAACAAACGAGTGGCGTCGTGTTGCAGATCTGTCCACTTGAAGGGAATCTGGCCCACTAATGACAACAATGTATCCCAGAACAGCCTCTATCGAAATGAGATAACCAGGAAGAAAGCAAGAGCAGAAGAAAAACAAGCTGAATGTGCGTGTCTTAACCAAGAGCAATCAGAGAAGAAGAGATGAGTGGAGGAAAAACGCCTCCAACGGTCCATTTACAGATGCAGCGTCAGTCTCCCTTCCAGGACTTACTCAGCTGGCTGCTGTGTTTGTGGAATGCCACTTGGAGTAAAAGAAACACATCCGACCCCCTTTGTTTCCGAGTACAAACAAACCAGGTGAAAATCCTGCTGAAACGTAACAACTTAGCAGCAATTCCAAATTTCCATATGATATTCTCGCATCAGCACCTGCTTTGTTTCTGCTGGTCTCAGCGCCACTGACGCCACACTGCTGAATGTGGATACATGGCACAGTGCAAAGGCTTGTGATAGACCTGAAAGCGAGCCGACTTTCAGGTTTAATACCATCATCATGTGATCGCTACGATTGGCTGGAGGTGGAGCAGCGACCCCATCCAACCCATCGGCCGCTCAGTCCTTTGCCTAGGAACGGATTACATTCCTTGGTTGATTACTAGCTGACATCTATCACCAATCACAAGCAGAGCAGGTCTGACCTAATCTCATTCAGCCCGGGGTCTTACAGTCCTTAAACTGAACAAAATACATGGTTTATGTACTTTTTTTTCACATGGTGGATTTTCAGGCATCAAATCAAATACAGAGGAGGGAGAGAGAGAAAGAGAGGGAAGCAGCGACAGCGAGGGAGACAGAGAGAGATTTCTCTAACCCATAATTTCTGTGCATTACAAAACAGATCAAAGACTTTACTCCTGGTTCTGTACCATGACGAAGTGGCTGGTTTTCAGTGACCTGGTTTAATAAGTCCACTCGGTGCATGTGTGTGGGTGTATTACCACTGACTGTATCTGGGTGTTGTTGAAGGCTTTCATCCTCACCTATTTTCACATCTGCCACCATTTCTCCAATCGCTTCCCCTCCCTCGCTCGTCCCTCCTTACCTCAGCCCTCCCATGAGATGGGCTCTGGGTCGGACAGATGATACACTGCTAGAGTATGTTGTGTTTGTGATGGCAGCAGTGACAGCTGACTGACGGGAACATGAAACAAGACGGGCAGGTGGACGATGGGTTGTCGACACAGCGTTTCCTGAGATGGAGGTTCGAGGAAAGGGAGAGGGTAAAGGACCTTTGGGGGTGGTATTTCAACAGAGACTTGGGGATGGGGCCAGGCTGCAAAACTCAGCTCGCTTTAAGTGAAGAATGCATTTGAGTGCCACTCTAAGTAGCAAAATGACAACTTCCGATTATCAGTTAGAACTCTGAACTGCTCTGAATGTCAGAAAACTCAATATACTGTTTCATTTTCTTGTTTGTTTCAATTACAACTACATTTTCAAGCCATATACCCTTCCTGACATCACTTTAACAAGTCAAGCTAAAATGTATCCATACCAGTGCACTTAAAAAGTGAGAAAAGTCAAACAGCACTTGTTCTGTTCTGGTATAAAATCGTCTATAGTGCTGCTAAGTGTTGCTTCCTCTTCACTCCTCAAGCACATCCTGTCCTGCAAAGATTTTGCTCTCTATTTTCACTCTTGCACATCACATCTACTTAAGAACTCACACTTGATGCTGACACTGTTCAGGTACATCTGCCTCTACTGCTTCAAGAAGCATGTCAATGATGTAACTGAGGCAAGGCAGTGAGAGAGAAGATGGACCAGTAAGGAACAGGAGAGAAGGTACATGAGGTGTGGATTAGAACTGCCATACTGTGCACAAGGTATTCAACAACTTTCTCATAAAATATACCCTCATCATACTATGTAAAATGCACTAAGCCATTAGTCTTTA
>JAPQLA010000024.1:24440794-24451147 GCA_029822935.1 Naso vlamingii | reverse complement strand
TGTGTGTGTGTGTGTGAGTGCCAGCAACCATGCTCTTTGGCTCCTGTGAGCTGTGAGAAGCCAGTTAAAGAGCAGCCACTGGTGTGATATTTATAGAGGCCTGCCAAATGACCTGGGTGACTGCTGGGCACACACACACACACACACACAGACACACACAAGCAAACGAGTGTTAATTGGAGGTAAAGCCCGGCTGTAGTGGCTGAGAAAAGGGAGAGGAAGAAGCTTAGGTGTTGATGGCTGAGTGAAAAGCAGAGAAAAAAACATGGTGCCAACTCCAGAGCTACAGAAACAGAACAGCTAATTTTATCAGTGCGATATCACCTTTTTGTTAGGACGTCTGCCCCTCTCCACCTCCGATTAGGAGGTGGTCGGAGTAGGGACAAGTTGAATTTTTAATTATCATTGCTGTAAAACTGTGCTGATGTATTTTTCATGACCAAAAGACATGCTTCTGATACAGTAGCTGCTACAGTGTGGGAATTCTACTAACCTGCAAGCTGCATATTTTTAAAAAAAGTCCCACAGAGGTCCATTTCGGATGAGAAGTAGGATAGAAAAGCTCACATGCATCCATCTCTGTACTCCTTGTACTGTAGGACATTGACTGTCTTATAACAAATTTGTTTTGTTGTGTCTGTAGGTCACAGTGACCAATATCGCTGATGGCTGTGTCACACATTTTCCAGGAACATCCAGCGCTGCTCCGTTCGCTGCAGGAATTCTGGCTTTGGTCTTAGAAGTAAAGTGAGTGTCTGTCTGCCCGTTCACACAGCACACCAGTAATTCTACAGTGATAAATGTGATAACTTGTTCATTCCTTTAGGGATTTAGTTTGTTGCTTAAGGACATATCAGCAATGTGTGTGCTTACTGTCTGAGAAACACTTTCCCTGTCGCTGCTGCTTTTTACAAAATGGGTTTTGCTATTTTCACCCATGTCCCTCCTTAACATGTTGTCTTTGTCTTCACTGAAGGAGACAGCTCTGTTAGAAGTAATTTTCCCATCAGCCCTTTTCTGCCTTCAAAACGCAAAGTTTCCAGAAAATCTGAATGTTCTGCTCTGTTTGTTCTGGAAGCACAGCACCCTCCTTCTGTTTGTGCACGAAGGCAGTCTCTGTTTTCGCCTTAAGCCAGCACAAATTTAACTTGGTAGCAAAAAATCGAAAGTGTCAAGTTCAACTGAGGACTCCAACTAATTATTAGGCATGCTGGCAGCGTGGCTGTGGGGTGGCAACTTTGTTCTGCCGGTCAGTTCGTTAGTCCACCACTTTGATCCAGATTGAAAAAGCTCAAAAAGCTACAGGATGGATTGCCGTGAAATTTGGTTCAGATTTTTATGGATGGATGAATTGTAATGACTTTGGTGATCTCTTGACTTTTCCTCCTGCTCAGTTTTTAAATTTGTTCAGTACTTTGGTTTATGACCAAATATCTGCAAAACGTACAACAGTTTCTATAAGCATCAGCTTTATTTCATACTTAAAGGAGCAGTTCATTTTTTTGCATACTAAGAATTATAATAAGGACATGTACTATCATATACAGTGTACTACAGCATTATTATGACGAACAGTGCAGTCCAGAAAGCTGGAGTGGAGGTGAAGGGGCTTTTTAAGTGCTTCGACAATCCGTAAAAAAACACCAGAAATGCTTGTTTTAAAAGAAAAGAATTTCACTGAATGTTTAGTGGTGTCCTCTCATGTACGGACACTAAAACCCGAAGTTGAACAGCAACCTGTAACCTGGAAACGGCTCTTTCAGCTTCGTTAGAAAACAAACAAACAGCTGTTTCTGCTGTTTCACTTCGTGTTTTGGTGTCAGTTCATGAGAGGACACCACTAAACATTTGGTGAAATTTTTGTCTTTTAAAATGATTTTTTTTTTTGATGGATTGTCGTCTTAAAATGCCCCTGCACCTCCATTGTTTTCGGCCATTTTCAGCTAATTGTGGCATCAGCAATGGGAGGAATGGAAACGTTTTAATTGAAATTTCGTAATTTAGATGTCATATTTGACTAAACCCTATTCCTCGATAATCATGTCAGCCTGCTCACCCGATCATGTTTTTCACAATCTAGGAACATTGCCAAATTAAGGTCAGCTGTGTCCAAATTAGAAATGATCATTTGTGCTTTTATTAACTCTCGTTTAGATTATGCCAATGCTCTTTTTACGTGTATGAATAAATCCTCTTTGGCCCGTCTCCAAACTATCCAAAATGCAGCTGCTCAGCTTTGAACCAGAAGCAATGAGAGGGAATATTTCACTCCCGTCCTATCCTCCTTGCACAGGCTTCCAGTAGAATTCCAAGTCTGTTTTAGAAGTATTGCCGCTGACTTTTAAAGCCCAACATGATCGAGTCCCTGCTTACATCATTGACCTCCTTTAACCTTACACACCTAGTCACGCCCTGAAGTCCGCTGATCAATCACTACTGTCAGTTTCCTGCGCTCGTTTTGTTGCTTGTGAAGACCGAGCATTTCAAGCAATTGCTCCCAGTTATGGAATGGCCTCTCCTTTTCATTGCAATCCACAGTGTCATGCGTCACTTTTAAAAACGACTGAAAATTCTGCTCTTTAGGCAGGCCTTTGGTTAACTGATTTATGGCGTTTGACCTACATTTTCATTTCTTTGTCCTAAAACATTGCCACTTTTTGTCTTTTGCTTTGTTTATTCATGATGTGTTATATTGCTGTCTTTGTTTTTATTTACTGGAAAGCACTTTGTGATCTTGTATCTTTGAAAAGTGCTATATAAATAAACTTTACTTATTTACTTACTTGCTTAATAATATAATAATCTAATATACTTTTAATATTATTAAGTCGTTTTGTCTGTAAAATGGATTCAAAAACATAGACATGTCTTGTTCAAATCCTTGAAAAGAGGCCAATGTTTAGTGATGTTGCTTCATGAATGTCTTAAAGGATTACTTAGTTATCAAATTACTGAAGACAAACTTTTTCTCTATTGATTTGTCAAATAGGTGACTCATCATTTCAGCACTAAAAGACAATGTTGAAAGAATTTTTACATCAACTTTCTGCACCTTGCACCTCTGAGCTATACCTTGTTTCTCCTCCCCATCCCCCCTCACTCTGTTTGTTTTTTAGTCCCTCCTTTGATCTACTTCATCTATTGCTCCTCTGTCTGAATCTACAAATATATCCCCACGCTCTTTTTTCTTCTCCCCATCCTTTGTCTTGTCAGCCACTTCATGCCATTTCCCAAGCCCCATGTTTCTCCATCCCTCCCTCGCCAGCTGTCGGTGTGGCCTCGGGCCTGGTGTTTTGTGGTGGTATCAGCAGCGTCTACGTCTCCTTCATGTTATGGATGGTACTAGAGGCCGGCTTTACTGCTCCAGCTGTCATGCCACAGCGTCTCAGTCTCAGTTGCTTGGCTGTAAAATGGAGCGCGGGTCCCTTGGGCGAGGCGACTCCCAGGACATTACTGTTAAAGGCTTTGTCGTGACCCGCTGCTACTGACTAAACTATATATCACCTCTCTGGCTCAGATCAGCAGCATTCAGCTCACGTCTTTATGGAGCTGGGTTCCCACTCTCTGTCTGTGTATCTTTCTGGGTCTCTCTCTCTTTCTCTGTCTCTCACACTTGCTCATTCTGTGTCTCACTCTTCATCCCCACATTTCACACAATCACACTCACTCATATACTCTGCCTTTCTATCTCTCCTACAATGCAAATCTAGAGTGCCTTTTTTTTCTCTGATCACCATTCATCAGAAACAACCTGCCTTATATAAACAACCCCACAAGCACCCAAGTATTTTGTGCACAAATCTTTGTATTTTCATGCCACTGAAATATTACCAGACCACTGTATCTTTGTCAGTGTCAACAATTCTCTGGGGCAACATTTATACCATCTTAAATCAAACTGGGATCCCAGATTAATTTAAAGGACAGCAAAATAATAGTGATAAAAATACCTTTTCAGGCCTCAAAGAAACCCTTAAAATCAAGCAGTCCAAGAATAAAAATCTTTGCTAGGATTGCTTGCAACTTCAAACTTAGAAGATTATTGCTCAGTATGAGAGCTGGGCATGTTTGTAACCTATTAGACAAGCCCCTAACCTTCAGACTAAAATATCCCAACAATTACTGGACGAATTGCCATGAACTTTGGTACAGATGTCAGTGGTACCCAGAGGGTGAATCTTAATAAGAATACAAATATCTTTTTTTGTCGTTGTCATGTACATTGAGATTCAGTGTGCAGTACAAAGCTACAAAGAAGAAAATAAATATACATATTAAATATAAAAATATCAAATAACAAGCACGGATTTGCAATAACTGTGACCAGCAGTTAAAAATGTGACAGTCATCTTAGGCATCACATGTTATCATAAAGTTACAGATGCATCATAGGACTACAACAAACTGACTGCTGACTTAAGAGAGGGGGTGGGGCTAAAGTGTGGGCGAGATGCAAGCCATGAATGAAAGTATGTATGTGTGTTCCTCCAAAGTGTGGCAATGTTACATGAATCCTTTTAAAAGTTATGCGCCTTTTTGTTACAGGCCACTCCCACTTCCACGCCCCTTTTTGACAGTTTGACAGTGGCCTTAAGAGCTGCTGGTCGCAGCTAAAAATATAAAGTTAAAAGGATAGGTAAATGACTTGATTCACCCCTGATTTTTCCTTAAACAGCACCAGCAGGTTTTATCATTTAGCCTGTGAAGTATCTCAACACCCACTGAGTAAATTGGCACAAAATTTGAATCTTGCTTTGACGATCCCTTGATTGTTTCTCTCTTACCAGCATTTGGTCAAAATTTTACTTTGCCTTCATTTAGAACCAAATACCATCAAGTCAATTAAGATGTACTATTTAAACTTTTTTTTGTGTTCATTAGCAACTGTTAGCATGCTAACATGCTAAATTAAGGTAGAAGCATTTTACCTGCAAAACGTTAGCAATTGAAAGCTGCCATTACGACCCTGTTATTTTTCTGACGTTAGCATTTACCTTAAAGCCTCTTCCACTTTAGACTTACTGTCTAAAGTCACAATCTAAAATTATTTGAACACTAATTTATTAGTGAATCTATATGCAACTCACTTCCAGACTGACTATTGTGTTTCACAAGCCATTTTACGAAATGTTGTCTGTTGACCTGCTGTGTTTCGACACACCTGTGGTCCCATTGATACAAAAAAAGTCTGTTTATTTTTACTTGTCATGCATCATTAATAGATAACAGTTTCAATCCTTCTCTCAGTTGCTCTGTCATCTCCACCTCCAGTTTCTCTTTCTGCAAATATAATCTCCAGAATTGTGCCAGAAATGCTCAAAGTTTTCTTGCAATGTTTTGCTTCACCTTTTCTGAATTTGCCAAAAAAGTGAGCAAATTGGAAAAATTCAGACACTTGGACTTTACAACATTTTATCACACAGTGATAAGATGTTAAATATTTATGAAAGCATAGACTTGGAAACAAATGATCTTTGTCATCTCTGATACAGTATGATGTAAAAGTTTTCAGCAGAGAACAGTTGATGTTGCAACATATAGTGTTGAAATAAAATGACAAAAAGCCAGCGTGGGCTTACAGTGTGTTGTTGTCTATGTTATCAAAATCCCCTCCGGTGTTTTGCTGCCCCAACGGTGTCAGGGTGTCACTGTCTGTCTGTCTCTTTGACATGTTGGCCTGTCTGTCTTCAGCTGTCTCCATCCATCCGTCTAGACGCCTGCCCAACAAACCATCAGGGTAAATCAATTCTTTGCTCGTTTTGTTTGTCAGTCTTTCTGTCTCTGACTGTTTGCTTGTCCATTTTATCACCACGTCAGCCTCGCTGTCACTTTATCTCTGTTTCCTTCATTCCGTCATTCATCCAGTTTATCCGTTTGCTCAGAGGGAGCTGAAAATTAGATTTTACTGTAATTCCACGTTATGATCTGGAATTTATACACCTTTATGTTTGTTTTACTGTGCCTTCCTACTTCTACCGTGTGTATTTGTGCTGCTTAGAGAGATGGATTGTCTCCTTTTGATGCCCAGCCTTTGTTGTGATCGGGTGAACTGTTTTGGGCAAATTGTTTAATTAAACAACAGCACAGCAGCATTACTAATGTATAAATAATGTTTTAATCTCCTTTAACCTGTTGGTCAGTTTAGCAGTTCAGTGATAGGGGAGATCATTCATTCACTTTGGTTCCAGTGCTTCATGCTAACTCAGTGTGAAGTGGTAATGGACCAGTTACATTAGCCAAAGAAAGAGGAGTCCTCTTTGTTAATAGAGGTTGTTAACAGATTTTATTATTTGGCCTCTTAGTCCTTAAACCACAGAAAATAAGACTGATGAACCTTACAAAGCAGTGCTTTTTATTTGGAGTTATCTTCAGTTTGTAATAATTTCAGCTTGGTACTGTAAGCAGCACGAAAATCATGTAGTGTAATACCCGAACTTAAGTGTTAAATAATACTACCTTCTCCTGCTTTCTCTTTCTTCCTGCGTCCATTGAATGAATAAGAAAAAAAACGTACAGAACCTTCTCTGTGGGAGTTAAGAAGTAATCAAACACTGATCCCAGTGGGGAGAGAACATGGTAAAGTGAATCCACTCACCCTAATTGGTCTTAAATCAAACACACACCATCCTCATGTGAGGGCCTCTCTGCGCTAATGTTTTTCATTTGAAATGCATTAAAGGTGACTGGTAGGTATGACCTTTCACACAAAACATACAGAGCTTGGCAATGTAACTTTTATGTTATGTTACCGATCTTGGCCTTTTGGAGTATGCTCTTCTACATTAGCTAATCTGGCCCTTGTGTAATGTAGGATTTAACAGTTGCTACTGTATGTGATACTTTGCTTTACCTCTTTTAAATGATTCAAACCAATTTTTTTAGAACGACTAAAATTCTTTATTTTTATTTTTTATTTTAAAGAAGTCTACTATTAGCACGAAAAGGATGTTATTTGATGGTATTCTGTAAAGTTTAGAAAAGACATATTTAACTCATTTTCAGGTCCTTGATCTTAATTTTGGATTCTTAAAGAGCATCTAGACAATACTGACCAGTAAAGTCTGTAGATCTTCAGAAAACTGTGACTCTCGCCCCGTGGCTTTCCTCTATTTTCTGCATTTTCTCAAAATGGTCTGTGTAGGTTCCTCCTCCCCCTTTCCCTCTTCTGTGTGCGCCTCCACACTCCACTGTACTCACAGCTCTTTTTGTCTGATTACTGACACAAAATAAACACAAGTAGGACACTAAGAAAATGTTACTAATAGCTTATCCTTCTCACTCTTCAACACTTCACACTATAGCAGCAGTTTAGCCATTAATCCAGCTCATGTGATCATGTTGAGGACGTAAATAAATCTACACGGAATAAATCCACAAGAAACATGAACACTATCAACTTCTGTCTGGTGCTTGCCTCTTTAGGAAAGCTAAATGAAGTTACCTTCTCCTTATTAACCTTTAAAAACCCTTCACTGGAGTCATCTCGAACAAGCTGCTGTAATCCGTGAAGCAGAGAGCAGAGTGTAGCGTTGTCTGAGCAGAACGGGGAAGGAGGCAGGCACAGTGCTGTGTGCACAGAGCTGTCATTGATGTCAGTATAACAACAAAATTTTTAAAAACCTCCTGAAGCACTGCATATAGAACCAACCAAAACAGCCTGCATGGCTCACATGGCTCCCAAATATCTGAACTTCATAATGTGACACTTTGGCATCATTTGACACAAGTATCCAACATTTTAACAATATTTTTAGTTCAGAAAAGACAGAAAAGCATAATAGCTCTCCTTCAAGTTTTTTTTTAACAGATTTGTGATTCTGGCATCGCACCGCACAACATCACATCTTTACCGCACAGGTTTTGCAACCATCATGCGCAGCCGAAACCTCATGACTTGTGTGTGACATAGTCTGATAACTCACCTATAGGACACCGAAAAGAAAAACAGAAGAGAGAGACACAGCTAACACATGAGAAATGAGGAAAGAGTCTGATACAAAGTCAAAAAATGTCAGGAAGAAAATTTCTGTGCCAGACTAGGAGTAATATTTTTATGTAAACGGAAAGTCATCATCAAGACAGTTAATTCCCACATATTAAGGTGGGCTTCACAACACACAAAAAATGTGTACCTGCATACACATACACTTGGCATGCCATAAACAGTATTGTCCTCAAGAAGTGATTAGCGTCACACAACTCATTTATACTGTACATACACAAGGATTTATCCATAAACACCTTTCAGCAGTACAGATACACAAGTTGAAGTCAAAAGAGGTCATCAGTTTGTGTGTTACAAGCACATGGTGTTAAACCTGTAAAAGCCACACACGCACACACAAGCGTAGGCAAAATTTAACACAGAAATATACACACACGGGAGTGTGTGGGCGTACATGTGTACTCATTAACCACAGAAATCAGGGCTGCGCCGGTGGAGTGTATTTAAGGGAGATTGCAGGCATGCAGTTATTGGACTTGGCCTAATTGATAAGCCCATTAGTAACACTTGTTCAGATAACATGGGAGGAATCTCAGTCTGCTCACAGTCACTCCAAATGGGTTCACTTAGGCTTAGAGTGCAGCACATTAAGAGAAGATTACTGAGCGATGTGGAGCGTCTTACCAGTCCACGCCTCACTACTGTGAGATTAATAGAGACGAACTAAGGACAGAGACTCAGAGAACATTGGACTTGGATACTACACAGGGTGGGAACACTCTGTGTGAGTGTGTTTGTGCAGCAGTTGGTGTTCTGTGTGTCTGTATGAGTGTTTATGTGTTTGTTTGTTTTTTGTGTGTATGTTTGCACTAACGTGTTTTTTGATAGTTACGACGCAGTGGGTAATTGATTGGTCTTCTTGTGTGAACAGATCTGTATATGCCTTTGTGTGCGTGGTTCGTTTAACACTGTTCTGTGTGTGTTTGTCTTGGTATGTGGGCGTTTCTGGGCTCCTCTGTAGATGTATATCCATTTGTGTGTTAGTTTTTCTGCCTTTCAACTAAAGCTGCAGCGTCGCTCAGCAGAGAATCTAAATGCGAGGTGTCCAAGCAGAAGAGGAGTCGCCTGGGATGAGACAGTGGGGTTTTAACTGCTGCTTGCCTTGCGCCAACACATTATACCCTGCTGACTAACAAGCTCGACTGTTAGTGATAATATCTCGAAAGAAAAGAACAAGAAAATTAGACATGCTGGGCCTCGGTAAAGCAAGCATTATAGTGAATGTAAATGCATCAATCTGTTCTGGCTACAAGTATGTCCATGGTATGCCATGAAGGGAACACTATAATTGATCTGAGTCAAAGCTGATGATGGCTTGTATTTAACAATTGGACCTTGCCTTTGAATCCTGACCCAAAATCATGATACTAATCTGCTGCCAGTGCCTTTTCCCTAGAGTTTAAAATCTGTTAATTTGTCTTTGGAGGTATTAATATAGTTATGGGAACGCTCACATGAGGCCATAAGGGATCACCTCCAGATCACTTCTTAATACAACTGCGAGTGTAGACGCACATATATCCACATGCTTTCTGCATCTATTTCATTACGACAGATACAGCATCATATTCAGTATGTGTAATACCTGTTACACACAGTTCATGCTGTATGGCTACAGATGTTGCGCAACAAAGTTACAGATTTTACATGTAAGGGACAAAGACCTCTCCTGGTCATTCAGGTTATAACAGGGTTTATGCCGGATGCATACATGTTGTGCTGCAGGAGTGCACCGTAGCAGTGCTCTGTGGCTTTTTTTTACTCCGGGTAAAGGAATTTCACCTGCATAAACCATTAGAAATTCATGCGCATTTTATGTGGGTTTGAAGAGCCAGTCATTACTAAAGCGTATGCTATCATGCAAAAAAACCCAAAAGCAAATATATTATGGTTGAAGTTTAGAAATTTCACCACTGTATGTGTGCAATATGTATGAGTGACAAATAAATCCTCTTTAAGTTGTCATATTGACATTTAAGGTGGACTGATTAACTCATGTCGTAACTGGTGCATAAAACAACATGCAAGAAAACATTCCACTTTTGAAGGTGCATCTGAGCGGCACAGTAAATGAAATTATTATTTTTTCACCGGTAATGTTAAACTTATGACAAGGAATCAACATGAAAAGGCAACAAAGCATCCTTTTGTTTTTGTTTCATGCTTTAAAATGCTACGGAAACCTTACGGTCAGCGTTTAATCTCTGCACAGATCATCGGTTCATTGGTTAATTTTCCTCCCAGGGTGACAGCATACAGAGCCGGGCTGCCGAAAACTTTGTGACAGATATACAAACAAGCGTTATTTGGATAAAGTGGCTACATATTTGAAATCTACATTGGTAACA
>JAPQLA010000024.1:24176899-24190743 GCA_029822935.1 Naso vlamingii | reverse complement strand
AAAAAAAAACTGCTAATATCTTTTCATGTGATACACTGTGGTTGGAAAAACAAAAACTTGTCTGACAGAGAGGCAGCGACTGCTTGTCTCAGTTTCTCAGCCTGTCTCAGTTCTGACAGAGCTGATGTTGTGTGACTGCTCTCCTGCTGGCAGCCTGCTCTCCTCGAGCAGGTAGACCAGGAGATGAATGCAGGTAGAGCCAACACGCACAACTGGTCAGATAAGAGCACACAACATGCACACAAACCCATACATACCAACTTCAACTAAAAGTGACCTAGCTGTACAGCCAATGTCTGCAGACTTTGAGGTAGACATGCACTCCTCCTGGCAATAATAGGGGCCTGACAGAGGGGATGTGAAGTGACGGGGCTGCTGCTGGCAGCCTGCTCTCCTGGAGCAGGTTAACCAGGTATAGTAAACACACACAGCTGGTTTCACAGAGCTGCAGAGAAGGATGAGACACACACACAAGGAGAAAAGCACAGAGAAACAAGAAAAGACACTCTGATACATGTTGACATGCATGCACACAACTGTAGGGAGGTAAAGGGAAGGACACGAGTTGTAATCAGAAAGATGGATGGCTGGACATCTGCCTTTCACCGCCTATATTGTCGAGGTAAGATAAACTGGTTTTATTTAAGGGGGAAAATGGAGAAGGATGTATTGGAATGTTTAGTCTGTGTTACTAATCGACAGTTGAGCAGACAGGCTGACATGAAAGACAGCAGCAGGAGAAACGAGCTGAAAACTTTGGCTAAAGAAGATATTAAGGTCACAACTGTGCATCTCCAGTCCACAGCTTCTATTTCAGTCAGAGAGAGACTATTAGTCCCTGCTCATGGCCAAGCCTGTCAGTTGTGATAGCAGCAGGTAAAAGGTTGAGACCGTGGCACACCAGCTGTGGCCCACTGGTACCCTCTCCTCCTCCATCCCTCCACCACCTCTGCAACACAAACACATGCTAAACAGGTCACTGTCTTCACTGCCTCCCACATTCAGCTGCAAATGAGCCCGCTTTGGGCCCCAGCCCTGTTTGATGTCATGAATAATGAGGATGAAATTTCATTTGCACAGGTTTGAGAAAACTGTGCAGCCCATTGATTTGGTCCCCTACATCAAGCAGTCAGGTCTGCAAACTCTGGAGTCTATTCAGTCACATATCAACCCGTGCAATCCAAATCCAAAAGTTAACACATTTTGCAAAATAATGCATTAATATCAGACAGCACAATGCTACTGAGTCCAACAAACAATGACTTTCTGAGGATTGGTACATTCATAACTCCAGTGTTTGAAGCATCCACCCGAGAATGACATGTGGCCCTCCTGGCAATGACGGACGTCTGACAAAGTGGACGTGAAGTGGTGCATCGCCTGCTGGCAGATGAACCAGAAATATACATACATGAAAAACATGAAGCACACAAAAACAAACGAACGATAATCCTTCCTGCTGCTTTAGAAGGAGCGTGTGTTAAATTTGAATAATGGGCAAAACACACAATGGCCTGAATATGACTCAAATTCAGACCTTTGTCTTATGTTAGGTCAGTGACTCTCTCTTCACCAATGTTTTCAGTCTCATTCTTTTGTTGACGACATGATGTAAAGGAAAAAATAAAGAAACAGTACATGAACAAATATAATGTGACCATACAACAAGCACACATCCTCAGGAAATGAGGGATTGAAACGGTTGAAACAACAAACAGCACTTCAAATATATTTTCAGGGACAAATATATTTTCAGGGACAGCGAGAACAAATTGTCTCTGGTTATACTGAGCATCCATGCATTTACTCTACCTGAATAGAATAATTTAATTTCTATGGTAATCCTTTTAAACAACAATCCGTTAGTTTAGCTTAGCATAAAGCCTGGAAACATGGAAACAGCAAACGTGGTTCTGTCAAAAGCTAACCCTAAGGCACACTAAATAACATGCTATATTAACTTTTTGTTTTTTTGTTACGGAAATTGAAATATTCAACAACAACAATTTCAGTTTTACTTGCTTTGAGTGCTGCACCTTTTCTTGGTTTGATACAAAAGATCTTCACTAAAATGAGCCTTAGAGGTGCTGGTAGGCTGATGTTCTTTTTACCTTCAAGCAGTTTCCCTTAAGTTTTTAAACCAGGGGTTCCCAAATTTTTCAGCCTGCAACCCCCAAAATAATGTTGCCAGAGACTGGGGACCCGCATTGACCCTGGCTGTGGCAAATAACGTTGTGCATGGCCAATACAACATAAAAGAACAACAAATATCATTTTAAAGTCATTTAAGAAAGAATATAAGCAGAATCTATACTATAGAGGGGTAAACATGCAATTTTAAATTAGTTAAAAAATGTATTTGTTTGTTGGAAGGCATCTTGTGACCCCACATCTGTGTCTCGCTACTTCCTTTCCTTTCCTTATAAACTAATCAACTATTGGCAGTAAGTACTGGACCAATATTGATCATCTTATTTATCTCTTATGAAAGGCGAGATAGTTACACATCAGGGTGCAGCCTCGTATTCAAAATAATTTCAAAATCTGCAGAACTTCTCAGTCGCAGAAGACTTGACAATTTGCTAATTTGTCAGGCTGAGCTGCAACATCGAATAGAAAATTTTCAGTATGAAGACATGGTAGTGCATGGATGTAGAGATGTGGAGAAGAGCAAGAAAAGTGTGAGGCAGAAAAAGTAGCAGGTTTGCTCTCATTGACTAACTGGCGGGTTAAAAGTTGGATTTAATTGAAGCCCACAGGCTGCTACAAGCTACTATCGACTGGCTGCTATGCTAGTCAATAAACTGGTCAACTTATCACCTTGTTCATCTTGCTGAAGTGTGACTCTGCCAAGGCATTTGAACTTGAGTCAAGTGTTTGGTACGGGACTGTTAGAAAGACGCTACAGCACTGACTGCTGGAATAGCTCTTAATCTCTCAGTATTATGAAGCTGTGAATAAAGATTGTTGAATGTGGCCCATTGATTTTCTCATTACCCTCAGCCTACTAAACAACCAGGCGACCGCTAATGCACTAGTCATTACCATTCAACTTACTAAACAAGGTCTGTAAAGGGAAACATTTCTCAACAGTCCAGAAAGGACATTCATATCTGTGTTGTCACCATAAGTACAAAGTTTGCATTGAATAATGAAAAATAATTAGAGATTTCACTGTTATTTAAAGCAGACTGTATCATATTTTGCTTTAAATTTATTCAGTTTCAATGGCGCAACCAAGTGACTAAAAAACAAAGCCAATGTGAAAGGGAAAGAAATCTGCAGTTCCTTGAAAGGCCACTTGAGGCTGGCTCCAAAAAAAGAAGTCAACCCCAGAGTGCCCCATGAAAAGCCATAAAGCAGGAGCAGTAAAACAGAAACTAGTAACAGTACAAAAAAGATGGTGCTCTTTGGTGAAGGACATGAAACAAATCTTGAAAAAACAGGAAGAAACCAAGGCACTTGTCTTTGGAAAAAAGGTTAAATGCCTTTATTAAATTAGCAGGTTCTACGACATGAATAAAATCTATTACTTTGACATGTTTCGGCATCCAGCCTTCTTCAAGAAGTTACAGACAACTTGTGACGAAACAGACGAGCCCTGTGTTCCAATACCCATACTACCTCAGTATTTAGTACGCCAGAAAAGGATTTAGCACGTTCCAGCACATAGTGTGTGAAATGCAGTATGCCAGAAGCACCAGGGTGTTCTACTACAGCCGGTCAGATTTTACAGTATGCAAGCCAGCATGCTTTTCTGGCCATTCTGACCCACAATCCCCTGCACAGAGGAAAAAATTTCACACATGTCACGTTGTGTAGCTCAGATACAAACAAAGCTGAGAAAGATGACAGATGATTGATAGAATGACAAGAGCCACAATGACAGATGACAGCGCATGTAAGTGCAAGTACTATACAAGTTTTACAACTCCTATTAATGATTCATATATTAATGTACTATTGCTGCTCAAAGCCAAGTGAATAAATAAATGCAAATGGTAAGTTACATTTGAATGAATTTTACCTTATAATAGGTTAGAAAGCAGTCTAGCTCAATTTGTACTCCAACTTTTCGCACCAAGGCTGTGACAGATCTAAGAGCGTCAGAGTCAAAGTTCAAGGCGCACTATCATGGCGGAGTGGTAGGTCCCAATTGTATGCAACAATATGTACTTTGTGAGGGCAGGTGCAGTACGTTCTACAAATAAAAAGCAAAAGTATGCGATTCGGAATGTACCATAATACACAAAGGTTGAGTCAATCAACAGGTGTACACATTTGGTAATCAGAGTCCACCAGTCTGAAACTATGTTCACTTTAGCTCCTCTCTTCCAATAAGTAGGGAGCAGTCTCTCAAAAAATTATATGATTCAAAAGGTCAGCAGGAGGCACCCTTAAGAGATGAAGAGATATATGTTGACAAAGAAGGTAAAGTGAAAATACACATAATGTCATACTGTGTTTGTACAAATCTGTATCTGCATACATGGTGCTCAGGCAGTGAATCCCTATGACTTTAGTCTTCTGCTGACTCCTCCTTTAGCATCACAGTGAGGCTGATAATATATTGTTAAGTATTTATCTATTTTCTGAACTAGAAAGCATTGCAGGTTAAAAGATCCAAAAACTCTAAATTACTTTTAGGTGTAAATGGGTGTGAATGTATTTATCTGTATTTAATAGCCCAGTGTATTACAAATGCAAGGCGATGATAAAATGGTTAAACATTAGAGTTAAAGGATGGGCTGCTTTGAGAGAGGATGATAAAACCGTCAAGGCCTTTCTCTTTTCAATTACAGTGAACTGTGTTGCACATATTTTTTATTCCTTTTAAGTGTAATATTTTTGTTTTGCGGATCTCTTGCTGTGTCATAGCCATGTCATTCTAAATTGTGTTTTTCTCAACTGTTCAATTTGGAAAGGTGCAGGTTTTTTTTTTTTGTTTTTTTTTTACACAAGATTATTTTTACACAAAAAAATTACACATACAAAATGAAGACATTTGACATATTTCATATTTTAGATGCAGACAATCAAAGTTTTAACAAAGCTGTAATGAACTGTATTCTAGTATTTCTTCCATATATTTAAATGAAACATATATGTAAACGCAAAGGCACACTATACACCTGCTTCACAAAAATATCTATCACCCAAGAATTTGTTTAAAGTAACTTTATGTGCCTAAAGGTACAAACAATTTTTCCCTTCAGCCTGTCTTTCATGTCTCCAGAGGACAATCATTACCAAACATTACAAAGGCTAACTATTTAAACCCTTGCTCCTATTGAAAGCCAATTCATACTAACTGAAGAAGAAATCTTAAAAAAGAAAGAAGGAAAAAAGGAAACAAAAGCCGAGATAGACCCTCAGAGAACGTGAAGGAGAGAGAGGATGTGAAAGACAGAGAGAGGGAGAGACGGAAAAAGCAAGACACATTTAGAGAAAGAGATGGAGAAGGGGAGGTTCTATTAGGGTGCAGTGGGGTGTGAGACAGGTCCATTCACTCTGATCTAAACATTGTGTCCCACTGTGCATCAGTGCTCTCACCCAGGCAGCCAACACTGTGGCCACAGACTCAGAGTTAACCAGTCAACTCCATTACAGTGCAGGGGGCGTGTACAGACCTGCCACACCAAAGGGATCACGCCGGCCGGCCAAGAATATTAATTGCTTTTAAATGAAGTGGAAGTCTCTTTATTGGGTGTCTGGTGTTGGTTTGTTATCTGCAGGGCTGAAAAGGCCTCACTGCTCTTTGGTCTTGCCGCCTTTGAAAAAGAAACTGACTCTGGATGAGGTCATTGATCAGCGGGGGCTGTATAATCCCAGTGGCGTTTGTGTGTTCTGCCCCTTTAACTACCACCATTGTAGTCTGGCCATTCAATCCTCAATGCACTGCGGTCAATAAACATATTTGTTAGTGATGCTTCCTCCCTAATGTAGATTTAGTCTAAAGTTTGTTTACATGGATGGTGATGTGTTTGTTGACCAATTTTTAATAGCAAAAATGATATGGCGCTTAGGGAAATTTGAAATTTGGTACTCAACATTAGGCCTACTGATCCCAATCACACCTTATTACTTTGACAACTTGGGGTGTCAGCTAATTTGTTGTCACAACTTGAGTTTGATGGAGGGTTGGTACCGGTTCAGTCTCGGAACCCATCAGCTGCATTCGCCATCTAACTTCCGGTAGACAGCGATACAGCCTCTGGTGGCAATCCCCATTATTCTTGGGCTTCCGTTGTGAAATTCTGTTTCCGACTTCCTTCTACGCGTCCCGCTCACCGTTTACAGTCCGACTGTTTACAGTCCAATAAGAGAATGGAGTTGGAATTGAGAGATTACATCTACCGGCAGATCTTTTCGCAAGTAGCCAGTTTACACCTTGTTAACAGTTAACAGTCCGTAATTATGCGGACTACAAAAGACTATAACTGGAAACCCAGGCTTTTCCAGTTCCAAGATTGCCCCACCTTGCCTACAGACCTCACTTACATTCTTTATTTCAAAGTCCTATTCTTCAGCAGTGGTGTGATAAACTGCAGCTTTCCTGACTTGTAAAATTATCTTTTAAACTGACAAACATCATATTTGAGATTGGCGGTACAATTTAAACAGGACAAAAAAAAAAAAAAAATTGTCTCTTTCCATTGACTA
Organism: Naso vlamingii; assembly: GCA_029822935.1. Lineage (NCBI taxonomy): Eukaryota > Metazoa > Chordata > Actinopteri > Acanthuriformes > Acanthuridae > Naso > Naso vlamingii. The sequence continues at coordinate 24,184,080 of JAPQLA010000024.1, read as the reverse complement.
CTGTTTATTTTTTTGTGGAATAAGGTTCCATGTGGTCCATAGGAAGGAGTGTGACTCTGCGAAGGTGTGTGACTCTGCCACTCTAAAGGAGAAGTTCATTAAAAATTGCATAACAAATTTTATGTTAAAGCTAGCACAGCCAGTAGTAGGTTGCGGGCAGGAAACATGCTAGGATATTAGCTTACTTGCCATTACTGGGCACATGAGTCTCACCTTACAGGTTGTTGTGAATCTGGCAGCAGGCCTCTGATGGAACTTCCTTTGTTGTTGTACTGTGTGAGTTTGGCTTATTTTTAGCAAAATAATGCTTGTGGCCCAATATACATTTGGCTCTTCGGCCAGACTCTGGCCAACATGCAAACATATTAAATTGCAGCTGGCTGAATTTCAAGAGAGTTTCTGTGTGTGCCAGAATTGTGGACATAGCATCTAACAGTCATGCCGAATATTGATTAACTCGGGCCAAGTTTTGCTATCTGTCAGCCAGTAGTAAGCTGTGCTGGTTTTATTTAGAGGAGGAGGGCATGAGAGCCCTGTGACTTCTCCATTAAAAAAGAATTTTAGAGAGGCTGTGTGCAGTCACTTCAAAACATGGGCTGACTGCTTGCGAAACCATAAGACTTTGTGCTTTATTCCTTCATGTTTCATATCAAGACAATGTGACAGTGTTGGAGTTATGTAATGCTATCTTAATTTAACTAATCACTGTTCTGTTTAGGAAATTATAATGTAGTTATGTTTTCAAAGTAACAGTTGTAGTGTAATGACATTTGATTACATTCCTTACTAGCCTCATACTGCTGATGCTCAGTATGTGCACTAAACTTAATTTATCATTATCTAAATATTGTATGACATGCCTTGTTGTGACATATTATAGATCATAAAAAAACAAGCTTGCCCCATCACAACAGATACCATAACAAAACAAATGTGAATGCCATGTACTGCACACTAGGCTTTATTATTTTGTCACAAAGGTAGTTCCTCACTGCTTGTCTGTGACTGAATGCATTTCCACCTGTGAGCCCCGTCAGGACTACAATGGCTGCTATAGCTCAAATCATGTACAGTGTGTCCACCTCTCTGGTCCCCACTGAGCTCTGTGTCTGAGGCCTGGCAGGCTAGCAGGGGGAGAGGACGGAGGACATTATCTATAATTCCCTGTGCCGTCTCTCTCTCAAAAGGGGCCCGTGCACCAAACAAAGCCCTGCTGCTAGACAGCTCTGGAGATGAAGACGAAGCTGAGGTTTCACATCCCCATGAATAAGGTTAGATATTAATCCAGCTAAGAGAAGAAAAAACATGCTACAGGTTGCTTTCTCAGCTTCCTTTGTGGGAGTATTTCTTTGTGTTGCTGTCTGTCTGGCTTGTGAATAGGACCCCCTCCTTCTTACTGTGTCCATTGAAAAAGTGGCTTCTAAATACAAGCTATTAGAATATTTGTGTAGATGAGTAATAAGTTATTAGTCGCAATTACTGGTCATCTATTAGTCTGGTATAATCTGGGCCTTTTAACTTCTGAAGAAGTAATTTGGAAGACAGCCTACCTTTGACAAGGAAAAGAAAGGCTTCCTTTATTCAGGCCATATCTGGCTATTGTACTAACAGAGATGTTATAATGGGATTACTAGCGACTACAGTGGACTGATAAATTCAATGGCGAATGCATCATTTTGTATAATTCACAGGTACTGGAGATGAGAAGAGATCTTGGCTAGTGAGAGGGCACTTCAAATGGAATGAATAGGGAGTGGTATATGCATGACACAGCCTATATTTAATGTAATTTTCTGCATATGGGAAATGGTGGTGGGAAATTTTACCCCCTCAGTGTTTATTCAAGGTGACTTCAACACATTTTCAGTTTTGGAAATTCTGGAGGAGGCTTTTTGGAGCCATGCTTTCCTTGAGAGTGACCTGTGTTTGACCTTGGAGAAATTGGAAGCTCTGTAAAGGTAGAACAGGTCCTTTGTCAAAGATTGTGACAAAACCTCCATTTATATTCGGTCTGAATTTTCCAAGGACGCCCCATTGTTGTCAAACATATCCCTGCCTGAAATCTCTCTTAATAAAGAACAATGGCTCCTCTTGTGGACATGGTGCTTGGACCACTGTTTTCATCCCTCTCTCTCTTACCTTCCACATTATGTTTAGTCCAAGGATATACTGGTAAATCTTCGCTGCTGTGTTAACCAAATTGTTTGCACACATTTATGTGCATTTAAAAAGAAAGTCTCATCCAAAAGCGCGGGTAGATATGTGTGGGAAAACCTGCACTAAAATATGGTGCCATAGGCTTGAGATTCCATAAAGGAATTAGAAATACAAAATGATGGTTGACTCTGAACATAGCATGACCAGTCCCTTTTGTTAAAGGCTGTGGTGCACCACTCAGGTAAGTAGAGGTGTTTCTGCTTGCCTTTTTGTCCTTCACTTACTGCTGCAAGATGTGCTTCATGCCTCCTCATTCAGTGGTGGCCACAGATGGAGCAAATGTTGACACAGGGCCAAGTAAGCCCGAACAATATCATCTATCCATTGGTGGCAGACAGGACAAGTGTATTGCTTTCTTTCCTTCCCACTTGTATCCTCTCTTTATACCTCTGCGTCTTCCTTCCCTGTTGTTTATTCTAATGAGGTCCGGATGGAACAGCTGGTGGTGACATGGGGTTGATTATGCTGTTCCCACAGTGACATATTCAAAGGCAGCCAGGGAAGGCGCCATTGTTGCCTCTGATCTGTGGATGACAGGCCTGCCTGTTGCACCAGCTCCAGACCGCCGAGCTCACGGCGAGAGGGGAGCAGGGTGTGCGTGCAGGGACGTTTAGAGTAAATGCCAGGATTTGACCGAGGTTGGCTTTTCAAAAGGAAATACTGGATAGCTGTAGCTGTTGTTCCAGCTTCCTTCCATACCATTGTTTATCCTCTTTTACGGCTCTCCGAACGTTGTAAGAGGCAGCCATGTAGTCCACCATGACCCCAGTTACAGGCCCTGAGTAAGTGGTGGTGCGGGACAACAGAGTGTCACGGATGGTTTTTTTTGTCTACCTGTGGCTTCTGGTTGGTTGATTGTAATTTTTGGGGCACAGTAGTCCACCAATTTCCTAATAAATCCCACAGCTGCCTCCATAAACGCCTTGATGATGTCATTTGAGCTCCGTGGAACATATCCCAGTCTGTGACGTCGCAAACATCCTGCAGTAGCCTCTGACTGGTGAGACCAATGCATCACCTTCCTTTCTGTTTCAGCCTTTGTTTATATTTTAGCATAAGGAAGATGGCGGTGTGGTCCAATTTACTAAGCAAAGGGATAGATTTAGATTTGTAGCCACCTTCGAAGGATGAGAAGCAGTGGTCCTGAGTCCCATCTCCGCTGGTATGATGATGATATGGTGTCAAAGGTCCAACAGTCCACCTGTCTTGAGGTTTGCATGGTTCAAATAACCAGCTATAATGATGGCTGTATCTCAGTGATTAGCCTGATAGCTGAAAAGAGCCTTATGTAGGTCAGACAAGGCAGCATCCATGTCCACTTGCAACAAAGGTCCCTCTGGGTCTCTTCCACGGTTTGGGCCTAGTGCTTCCCTTAATGGTGTTGTCAGCTCTCTGTAGCATCTCACTGGGCCAGGTAGTACTGGTTTCACTTGTAGAACTTGCGTTCTGTATTCTGATGTCTATGAGTGTCTGTCTATCCTATCTGATTAGACAAAGTGCAGGTTGAGCTAATAAATTAAATATAGCTGTAGATAAAACAATGTACAAATAAATGACCAGAGCAGGTATGACAGATTTCATCCTTACCAGTGCCATCTTTTGTCTATTTCTGTTTTTCATTTGAGACTCTGTATCTTGTGTTACATATTGTAAAAAAAAACAAAAAACAAAAAAACAATCTTGATCTAATCCTAGTCCATGCAAAGAATGCACAGACACGTAAACAGTGCACATCCACCAGGCATTTCTTCTCTGTTTAGCATATAGTACAATACCATGCACACAAGCAACCAAGAACAGTGCAGTCAGTCCAGCTACTTTATCACAAGGCCCAGTTTGGATCATTTGGTCGGTAATTGCTGCCCACAAGTGAGCCACTCCACATGAATGAAAGTGCAGTAAAGCATCAGCGGCCATGATCACTCTCTGCTCACAGGTAATAGCCCCATCCCCTCCCCCTTTTTAATCCCTACGTTCCGCTCCCAGGCTGCTTCTCCTGTTGAATAAGAGGATAAAAGTACTGAGGGTAAGACCAAGGGGTTTTTCAGAAGAAAAGAGGGGGTGCGATATAGGCAATCCATAATTACCTGTAATGAGACTTTTGTCTTGGAGCATTACAGGGATGTTCTTGAAGTCATCCCTGGAGGTGGTTTTCAGATGGAGGAAGAGCCACACACGCCAAGTCCTCTCATTGCCCATCTCATCCATATGTGCAGTAATAAGTAATTACTGAAGTCTCATTGAAGTCCACGTAGAGTATTCTCCTGCTCTCTCTCAAGGCAGATGAATACCCGCCACTCACCTATTACACAAAGTGACACTCCTGGAGATCCGACGTATCATCTCAATCTTCCTCTTCAACCCTACTCGTCCTCTCCTCTAACCCCCCTCAGTTTGAGAAAACAGATGGCACCCTTTGATGTGTGACTGGCCTCGCACTGGGTCACCACCACTGCTGCATCTGACAGGGTATCTATTCATGCTATTCTCAGGACATTGAAATCTTTTTCTATATGGCACCATGCTGCAAATGCCTATCATTCGCTTTCTTTACAGCCTCCTGACACCTAAAAATTGATAGCTCTCACCTAGAGACCAAAATTACAGAAATGCTTTGACTGTGTGGTCCATTGAACACCTTTTTCTATGTCTGCCAAAAGGATCCACTGCTTCTTTTAGCGACAAAAGAATCCACCAAAATCATCTCCGCCAAGTGAAACCTCTGTTTGTGCTCCTTTTTATGTGAAATCATGCCAAATCATTACAAGCTGAGCTTTGTCTTTCCAGCTGTGGTCATCATATACATCACTTTTGATAAAAATGCAACATGGCAATGGTGGCGAGGCACGCGACACAGCAATGTAGGTTAAGACACATTGAAAACAAGCCACCAGTTTAGCCAGATTGACTAACCATGAGGTCCAAACCCAGTACTAGGCTACCAAAGCTAACATGATGCTAGCAAACAGTCACATTTGAAAAGGGCTGAATATAAATGATAAATCTTTATCCATGACTTGTGTGGTCATTACCTTAAATGTAGAGCGACTTGTCTTTCCTCATCTCCTACTTAGCTTCTTCTCTGCGTAGTTTTACCCCTGTTACTGTTGCACCTAACTAGCTAATATTAGAAAAAACACAGGTTGCCAGAGAGCTTCTATGTTTTGAAGAGGGAGAGGAGATAAGAGGCCTGACATTTCTTTTAAATGTAGCATAAAGTAGCTCATATATATGTGTGATCATAACGTGCTTGTGTTTCTTGCACCTTCTGACTTATTTTTTTCCCACGTTGCTATGTTTCCAGATCTCAGTAATTATCTTAGCGTCTTTGGGGCCCTCGGCAGTCTGCCAGTATTGGACTGTTGGTGAGCGTCTGTCCATGCTGTTGAATTTAGATGGCCCTCGTCAGAGACTTATTGGTGGATTCAGAATGTTGAATCTTAAGCGGAGCCCTTGTTGCTGTCAGTTCTTTGAGGTCAGTTTGTTGTTGCCTTGAAAGCTCCCCTACGCTCACAGCTAGTTGCTAATTTTGTCTGTTGGCCTTTGGGTAGCTTACAGTGGGTTTATCAGAGCTTCCACATTGCACGTAGTAGTTTAATTCATTGCTGATAAAAAAAAAAAAATCATTAGGGCAGCTTTAGTGATACAAAGAACATTTCAATTACTGTTTATAAAAAAAAAAAATCATCAGTGCAGCTTTAAGTGATATAAGGAACATCTCAGTTACACGCCTGGGTTTTATATTTCAAGACTGTGAATTTTATATTCATTGAATAAATATTAGAATAAAAGAAAACATGTTTTCATAATGAGTGCTAAAGTACACAGACGAGTTTACACACACAAAACCATACTTTAAAGGATGTCAAGAGGCCCTTTCCTCTTATGTGTCTATGCGTTCTCCCTCATCCCATCAGCTTGATTTCAAGGCTTTCAGATGCTAACATACCATTAACACTATTCTATAATCAATTCCACTCACAAGTCCAATAAGATAAAATTGAAACAGTTTGAATGCCATTTGAAGAATGGCAAAATCTGACAGTTGCACACTTGATATTATATGAACTTGAAAATGAAGTTGAAGGGCTCGAGCTGTATTGTTTGAATCAATAAAAGATTTTCTTTTTTCCTGACATCTCAGCGCTGCTGTGGTGAAGAGTTCCCAAGACTTCAGTCGCTCTACTTGTCATAGTGGAAAATGACCCTCTGTGACCGCACGTGCTTAGACTCACACACACGCACACACACACTTATACAAACCAACAAAACAGCTGTGCGGGTGGGCCTTGTCATTAGTCCTGCTTGTTTTCCTTTTGATTAAAGGAAGTTGCATTGCGGTGCAACTCTCAATGTGCGTTTCAGAGCCAGTGTGTGTGCCATGTGGATCCGTTCTCAGTGTCCACTCGGCACTGGGACTAATTTGCATTCCTTTGTGCATGAATAAAGGACACCTATTCTGAGGACAGAGTTTACCAGCTGCCATCCAGGACTAGTCCTTATTAGAGCCCTGCTGTTCCTCTGAGAACGCCAGCACATGTTCAACACACGCTGCCACTTACACAGGGGGCACACACACACACACACACACACACACTCGCACACACTCTCAAGGACACGTGCACGCCCACAGTCATAATCTATTCAAACACGAATGAAAACACACTAACACAGATGCACAAAAGAGAAACAAACACACTCTTTACACAGAGGCTTGCAGAGGGTTTGAACAGTGATTTCCAACACCAGTGGTAATACTCTGCAAGTATCAATGAGAGGGCAAAGGTCACTGTCTCACACATGTTTTTTGTTTGTTTGTTTTGTTGTTGTTGTTTTTGGATATATCCCACCATGCAGTACAATAGCAATGTTTGCAATCTGAACACATAAGTAATACAGGACTAGATCAGAATAACTGGTGCAACTTTTTGGTTCTCTCTGGCTGCACATACCCAAACTCAGAC
>JAPQLA010000024.1:23930141-23941865 GCA_029822935.1 Naso vlamingii | reverse complement strand
AAATTTTCTGGTTGGTTATTTTGTTATAAATGTGTGATATTGTAGAAGAAAACTTAAAATTGAAAATGAAGGTTTTAGCAAGAACTCATTCAGTATTTCAGCATCTAATGGAGTTTCTTACATTTACACGTGTGGGCCAATTTAGCCACAGCTTTAATGTTAGCCACTGTACGGCATCACAGAAGGGGTTGCAGGTTTTGTGCCTTGCTCAGCCCCTTTTCCTAGCTGCATATTCCCAGCTTCAATCTGGCAACCTTCAATCATCATCTATTTTTACTCCCATTCCTCTGTTTCTCTAACATGCTTTGTCTATTTTTTCGGAGACTCGGAGTTGTATCAGGAGCAGCTCACCTCCAGTTGCAGTTTGTTATAATTTGTATGAATTACCATTGATGCGCTTGAGTGGTGAGCAGACATTGGCATGGGGACGTAGAAGACAGGGCCTTGAGTGAGGCAAATGCCCTCATCCATCATCCCAATATAGAGCCCTCAGTGGAGCGCAGCCATTGTGTGCAGCAGGCAAACTCCCAGAAATAGCAGATGGAGGAAGAGAGAGGACTGGGCTGAGCTACATTTGTTTTCTGAGCTTTGTTTATCTGCGTGTGTGCTTTTGAAGTTGATTAAATCTCTACCACCTGTGGTTTTTGTGTTGTTTGATGACAGTAATTGCAGATAATGGGTTGCTGTACTGATCGGCAGACCGTAGAGATCCCGTACATCTGTGCTTTTGGGAAACAACATTTCTCATTGTGCAGTACAAACCTGAGTTTTGCAAAAATGTAAAAAGATGATCTGGTTTTATTTAAGTCACGTGTCACAAGTTTCCACAAAGACTGAAACCTTTCCTGAACTTTTTCTGTCGTTCTCAGGTTGCGTACCTGAGGCTGTAAGGTCAAGAGTCAGATGCCGGGATGTCAAGGCTCCACTCGTCAGTCTTTGTAGAGAACTCAAGAGGACCTGGGACAGCTGAGAGCGAGGAACCTTTGTGAACATGTACATGCACTGGATGTCTGTATATGTAAAGGTGACACCCTGCACGGATTTCCACTAAGTATAAAAATGAAGAATGCTGCAGAGGGTAATGCACCAAGTGCCAAACGGCTTGTTTAGTCAAGTTCTGGTTTCTGGATGCTATTGTGAACATGTTTGGTAGTTTGTCATCACCTGCAAACAGATTCTTGAAGAAACAGATGGCTGCAAGGCTTCTGAATGTTCGAGCATGTTCAGTAAATGCAAAACTGGAAGAGAGTGAAAACTTGAAAAAACAAATCTCACTGTAGTTTAAGTTGTTTTGTTATATCAAGAGGTATCAAAATGATTTAAAAGCCCTTTTTTTAACATTATGTACAATGTTTGTCCATTATGTTTTTTATTTTGTATTTTTCCTACCACTCTCAACAGATTAAACAGTTCAGAAGTTTGGAAGTCTCATCTTTTGTTGTTTTCTCTCAGCTGGTTGATATGTGGGACATTGTTTTCGAGTTGGTTTTCGCTGAAAGCCTGTAATAGAGGCACTCCTGCCCCAGGGTACAGCAGTGCATCCTTCACACAGTGTACTGTAATTACAGCTTGTCGAGCCAACCGATTTTTGTCTAGTCTTGTGAGTGTCTGTGAGAGAGTGTGTGTGTGTGTGTGTCACTGATTGATGGTATTTATGTAACATGCGTGGTAGCAAGAATCATTTGTGAAAATGTCTGGTTAAACTCTGAAAATGGGTCTTTTAATTTTAAATATCACGCACTCCTTTGCCCCTTCATCAAGATATTGTTTGGTCAAGTAGTTCGTCCACTGTCAAAGTACTTTGTGGCCACACTAGCAGTGTGGATCCAGTGATGGCAATGTCGGTCTGTTATTTTGTCAGTTGTGTACTTTGGTTTATACTAAAATATCTCAACAACTATTAGATGTGGAGGCAAAACCAAGGCACTTTTCTTATGATATAAGAAGCTTTACTGCTAGTTCATGGTGAAAATTAAAATCATGCCAAAATGTTTTGGCCACACAAGGCCTTCATCAGGGGATAACAATGGAGAGTGTAACACCAGCCCTATATAACATCTGTTGACATTACTCTAATAAAGGAGGGCCTCCCCAAGTAATTATTTCTACCTGAGTCTACCAGTTGATTGTTATTAGAATAATGTAGGGCTGGGCAATAAAAAGATATTATATCAAGATATGAGACTATATATCATCTTAGATATTGGAAATTGTTATATCGTGTTTTTAAAGGCTGCATTACAGTAAAGTGATTTAATTTTCTCAAATGATCAGACAGTTCTACTCGTTTTGATACTTGCCTTTACCCACTTAATCATTATATCTACATTACTATTGATTATTGATCAAAAGTGGAAATTTGTTAATATTTTTTTAAGCACCAGTAGTCGCCCATTATTTACCACATCAGAGAGGGAACTGGGTCAAAAAATGTACAATGTTTGATTCTGTCTCCCAGATCTGGCACTAATGAAGTGCTTTTTAGGAGATTAAAAAAATTATTAAGAAACATATTGTGTATCGAGACACAGCCCAAAAATATTGCAATATAATTTTCAGCCCATAACATGAACAGATGTTACAGAGAGCTTGTGTTAACCTCTTCCATTGTAATCCCCTGATGAAAGCCTTGATGTAAAGTTCCACCATAAACTAGCTGTAATATTAAAGCCTTTTTATATCACAAGAAGAGCGCCTTGGTTTTACCTTCTTGATTATTACCATTTTTTATGACTGAAGATTGCTTTCTTATTCTGCTTTCCTTGAGAATGCTGTCACCCTCCTATTTTTCTATTTATTTTTTTTTCCCTAACTATTGGATGTTCTTCCATGAAATTTTCATTGTCATTTCATGGGTCCAAGATGATTAATCCTACTGACTTCAAGGGATATGCAAACTTTTTTTCACTTTTTGTTATTTTCCTGCCCCCAAGTAACAGACAACAAGATCGACACCATTCTATTGACTGTGTGTGCAGCAACAAGGAAGAGACAGGCAGAGCTCACCCGCTGCTAAGTAGCTTAGCTCAAATACTAAAAGTCAATTGGAAGTGCTAGCTTATATCTGCCCGTAAGTCATCAGATAAACTTTCCAACAACTCTATACGATCCTGTGTCCTTGTTGTGACCTATTTACCATGTTATGTTATTTTTAGACATAGATTAGCACTTCATGTAGTACTTTATGTATTTCTTCTTCTTCTACTGCTGTTTACTGGTGTGCATGCACCCTGCAGTTTACTTCCAGTACATATTTAATTCTAAAATTACATAAAGTGCTCATCTGAGTCTAAAAATAGCGTAACGTGATAAATAAACAAGTCACAACAAGCACACAAAAAACTTTTAGAGTTGTTGGAAAGTTTATCTGATGACCTTAGGTGGAGACAGGCTAGCACTTCTCATTGACTACCAGCATTTGAGCTAAGCTAATTAGCAGTGGGCAAGCTCTGCTTGTCTCTTCCTCGTTACTGCAGGCACAATCAAAAGAATGGTATCTATCCTCTTGTCTGGAACTTGGGTGGGAGGCAAATAACAAAAAGAAAAAGTTGGCTTATCCCTTTACAGTGATCCTCCAACTTTTCATCTTGCGCCACCATTTGGTTGATTTTTGCGGGGATGTCATATAGCTTTTGCATAGATTACCATTTTATTTTATTTTTTATTTTTTTTTACATACATACATGACCAAATACGTGCAGAACTAATGACATTCCCATCTGCCTAAGCTGACCTTTTATGTTTAGTGCTAATTAGCAAACATTAGAATGCAAAAGTAAGATGACTATGTGGTGTGTTAACTTAAGTATACTTTCAAATGACATAAAGGATGAGATAATACCATCTGTACTGACATAGTTTCATGTTACATTGCATTAGCTGTTTCTTCCATAAAGCCATGCCAGTTTGCATTTGTCCTCTCTTACACTCTCGTTGCAACCCTGCTACAACTCTCCCTCTGCGTGCAAACCCGGCCCCATTAGCTCACAAGTTCTCCTGCAACATTAAGGGAGAGACAGCACCAGTACTATTTTAATCAGTGTCTTAATCAGGCTACTCAGCGCTGCACGGTGTGACATATGTCGCACGTGCTAAGCAAAAACCAGCCTGTGCAGCAAATGAAACGATCACAGTAGCACCCATGTGATACAGCTTTGTGCTGCGTGTGTGTGAGATGGAGCTTGTTTGTATGAACTGAGGGTTTGTGTGCTTGGTTGTGTGTGGGGTTAATTTACAACATGTCACTATTTCACTTGGTACATGTAGAATATGGTTGTGAGAGGACGTTTGGAAGAGGCGACAGATGTGCTTCTGAAAATGCTGTGCAGCGATGATGCAGACATTTCATGCGCAAGACACACGAGACACAATGACAAAGACAAGGTCTCTCTTACTCTCACTCTCTCCACCCTATGTGCAGAAATTATTAGGTCACTGATTTTTTTAACCATTCCCAAGACAGAATTTGAAGTCTCAAAATACAGTGGACTTACTTGATGCTTTTACACTAATGTTACAAATATGTGGAATGGGCCACAAAACTTTTAACCTCTTTAACACCAGTGTGACGTGCAAGCCCAGGCTTTTGTTTTATAGAAATTCTTTTCCATTTTATATAGCTGTAAATTTTCAAACAGCACTAATGGTGAACACAGTAAACGGAACACCCGCCTAACATCAGCATATCGACAAGACAGCAGTGGTAGTGTTAGCATGTAGCTTAAAGCAGGACTGTGTAGTACAGCCTTAGAGCAGCTTGCATGACTCTAGAGTCTAGACTAAGTCTTGTTTCTTTGTAAAATCAAGTTGTTTTTTTTTCTGCAAATTAATATTTTAATGTTTTTATATGTATTTTATGATGTGTGGATCAGTGTGACATTTGAAACCCCTTGCAATTATTGCAAAAAAAAAATGACATCCTTTTGAATGTGTCAACCAGCTAATGCAGAACTCAGTCCGTTGAGTAAAGCAAAACGATCTGTTACTGATCGCAGCTGGAGCCAGTGATGCCCACACCTCTGTTTCCCGGTTTGTGAAGATGGCATACCATCTCAGTAGGTTATCTCAGACCAGCAAGGCAGCATAATATGTGCCTGTGTGTCTATTTTTACAAGCAGAGTAGCGACAGGAGGACTGTTTTTTCTGCTCCGGAATGCACGCCTGTTTCTGCTGAATGCTGATGCGGCAAGTGACAATTACTTTTAAAAATACAAAGAAGTATTGTGCCCAGTGAGGCGGCAAAGCAGAGAGAATTGGCTAATTAAATACGACCAATGCTGAACCGTCAAGGGGTTCTCATTTCCTTTCTGCCCTTTCTCCACAAGTGTGAATGAAGTGGACTCTAAATAACCTATTTGTTTCAAGCCCGCTGAGCAGAGGGAGCTGCACATTACTGGCTGCTGTGGCTGTTTTGAACACACTGATAGCCAGTGTCACTCAGAAGCCTTGAGGAGATGCAGGCCTTCTTTGTCTTTCTGCCCCTGAAGATAGACAGTGGGACTGTCAAATTAAATGTTTTGTCGGGCAGTACACTGGCATGTGTTGACATTTGTGCAGCTCATTAGCCTTTTCAGTTATCTCATAAAAAAAAAAAAAAAAAAAATCAGTCTGAAAAAAGGTTCACTCTATATTCAGCTGAAGAAATTACTGGTTTACTATTGCAGGGTAATTTTTGTTTGCTCCTCTTTAACATGTACACAGAAGATATAAGCGAAAATGGGAAATAATATCCAAATGGAACCCTTTTTGACCACCACATACTTCCATCGTTGTACGTAGTGTCAGATTTCCTGTGAGAGCATCTTCACTCAACGAGGTTATGCTGCATCTTTGGATTTCTGTCACTTAACTTAACTGAACTTACAGCTCTAAAATGGACGAATTTCCTGTTCCTGTGGATATAATAATCCACGTAAATTTAAACACTGGTTGGTTGTAGCGATGCCTTTAGCTAAACTGTCCAGTACAGTAACATTCTTGTCATAACAATGCTTACATGTTCACCATTTTAGTCTAGTTTGCTACACTTTATTTGGATAGTCTCCCTACAGATAGTTTACAGCACATTTGTAATATTTTAACAACATATCAGTTGGTTAACTGATGTTTCCACTGTTTATTAGTGGACCATTTTCAGAAGGTTCAACAAAGACTAATGAAACGGTCAATTATGGGTAGTGTAAGGTCAAAAAGATTGTTGAATGTCAACTGATGTGTTGTTAAAATGTAACAAAATGTAATAAAATACAGCTGTAAGCAGCAATGAGGGGGCCAAGCAGTCAAAAGCCATGTAGGTATAATGATCCGCAACTAGTCTGCAATGTTTCAAAACAACTGATCTTTTAGTTATAGGAGCTGCCGTTGCAGAATAAGAGCACCGTTTTAAGCGCTGTTAGTAAGTGTGTATGTGATTGCAACAGCTGTGTGAGGTAATAAAAGTCCTACAGAGGGTCCTCAATTTCGATTTGACCACTAGATGTCGCTAAAAACTACAGCTCCTTTAAAACCCTCTGGCAGCCCAAAGAACGTTTTATATGCTTAGGGGTACCAGAGGTTGTTTTTCATTTTTCATAAAACTGTAATTTGCAGAAAATGTAATGGTTGGTTCTTATAGGTCTTTATGGGGAACTTGTTTTGAATAAGAAGATGTAAATATGTACAAAATGTCATGACTCTGAGTCAAATGGGGCATGAGATATGCCTGTTAAAATCTGCTTTTCAACCGTTGTTGCTACAGAACCCATCTTTGGCCCATCGATGTACTCATTGCATGACCCTCTACCATTCTGCCAAGTTTTATTTTAAAAAATTTAAATGGCTACCTTTATCTGAAAAGCCACGCCCTCAGCAATTTTCCTTGTGATGGCTGTATTTTTCTTTTCTTTTTTTTTAACTTTTAAAACTTTTGCTGAGACACAATTGTAGATACTGGTCTCTAGACTGTGTGTACTGAGTTTCGTGCAGATTGGTGAAAATTCCTTGGAGGAGTAGAATTTCGGGTGTTTTTCACAAAATTCAAAATGGTGGAAAATCTCATGACTGGAAGTTATGGGTTCTTGAAACAAATTTGTTCCTGGTGATTAATGGAATATGTGAGCAAAGTTTCATGACTCTAGGTCGAACAGGGCTTATTCAAAGTTTGCATTTTCAACTGTTTGCTACAGTGCCACCCTTTAGCCAATGGACGTCAAATTTGCGCCATGACCTCTTGACATGACCCTCCACCAGTGTGCAAAAATTTCACAACTTACATAGTTTCACAACAATACAGTTCTATGGGTTGCCATTGGCTTAATAGCAGAATAATAATAATAGACTCTATTATTAATAATAATATTAATAATAAAAATTAAGAAGAAAAAATAGAAACACAATTGGGCTTTGCTGCTTGACCCCCAACTATCTGTTAGCAAACTGTCCAAAGTGTTGCTGCGTAGTTTGTTGCTGCTAATGTATGCTAATTATGAATGAACACAAAGTACAACTCAGGCTGAGATAAGATGGAATTAGAATTAGTCATAAATCAAATTAGTGAACAAGTTAAAATCTTATCCTTTTGATAGTGCCATGACTAAAAAAAAAAAAAAAAACACATCGCTGAAGGTAAAACAATTAATTTTGAATATGAATGCCAAAATTTCATGGCAATCCACAAAGTAGCTATCAATATATTTCTCTGAAAACCACAAATGCCGACCTCATGGGGGCACTAGAGGAACAAGGGAACAGTAAAAGCATTAGGATTCATCATCTGGGAACCATAATGTCTGTAGTAGAAAGCTACATGGCAGTCTGTCCAATAGCCGTGGAAATAGGCCAATCAAGACCAAAGTGTTGGACGGAACAATACTCAGGTCCCTGGAGCCATGCAGCTAGTATGCTCACTAAAAAAGCTTTCAATAAAAAATTAAGCATGATACACTGTCAAAAGTTGTCATTTTGGAGAGCTGAGTTTTCACCTGACGACAAATATAAATCATTGTGTTGTATTTTATCTGCCATGACAGGAGTAAATTCTAAGAAACAACCTTTTAATCATCCAGTACATAGACTGATTTTAAACAGTATTCTCCCTTCACCCAGATCTCCCTGCTTCCTCTATGACTCCTCTCCCAATGGAGATAAATGCCCACCAAAACCACATGACGTCACACGTATGGAGTGATCAAGTCTACGAGTGCCACAGTATATATTTTTTTAAATTGGATTTTCCAAGCCTTTGCCTTTGCTAATGTGCTTGATATTATTTTCAAATTAAGCGAGACAGCGATGTGTGAGATTACAACATGGACACTGTCGAAAGAAAGAGATGCTTTGGGAGAGGTCAAGCCGTAAAGCCTGTCTCATCTCTGAGAGGAAATGAGGCATCAGATTGAGTTCCCGTTTTAGTCACCCACGCCTAATGGGTCATCTATCCTGAGGATCTTGGAGTCGTTCTGTGACAGAGAACTCACAGAAACTCCAGCTCTTTTTCTCTTTTCGTGACTTGCCATGAAGGTGGGAGGTAAAGACAAAAAACAACAATATAGTCAACTTTGTTATGGTTGACTGGTGTTATGAGGTGTTGTAGTCTGTTACTTAATTTGAGAATACTTTATCCCTTTATTGCTTTTCTTGAAAAGCGAAACTCCTCCAAGGCGCAATTAAGTTTACGAATGTAAATATATTAACGAAATCGAGAATTTTTGCAGACTTCTTTATAGAGAGATGTGTCAGAGAAGACCAAGGACCACTGAAAATGAGCAAGAAAACTCCTGCACACTGTCTTCTACACTTATAGTGGGAAAAACTTATTAACACGATATTTTGGTCCAAAGACCTTCCTGTCAGGGTTTCCCTAAAATTGCCTGAGGAAGGATTTTGTACCAAGACGTTGTGTAAATAAACTTTTCTTGTTTCTAATGCAAAAGTGAGTGAAAATATTTTACATTCAAGAGGTATGAACAAACTATTGTTGCCAGATATTAAGAAAATTGTCCTTTTTTTGTTCTTGGCTGGATTAACCACAGTTGGATAGATGGCTATGAGTTTTTAGTGACATTTTCTGATCTGTGTAGGATGAGTTCTGATGGCTTTGAAGATCCTGTGTATTTCTCCTCGAGTGCCACCGTAAGGGTTTACATACATACTTACTTAATACTTATAGAACAGCGTCTTGAAACTTCCCATTTAGCTTCACCTAATTACCCCATAACTTTACCAACCACCACATGCCCTTCACCCATACCTCTCCCTCTGCAGATCCTCCATCTTGGCTTTCTAACAAGGCCATGGGGCATATCAGTGAGGCCTTCAGGGGCTCATTAGTTTGTCCATTGGTTTCACCCAGCCTCAGTGGCAACCTTGGAGCAATGCCACGCCAAGCCCTCGAGCAGGTACAGACCACAGAGTCAACCTGCTCCTAGGGAAGAATAACACAGCTGCCTCAGCAAGCATGAGGCAAAATAATAAATAACTCAAAACAAATCAAGAAGGCACTTTTTGAACTTAAAATGCTTGTGCCAGCACAATGACACAAAAACAAAATGAAAACTGCTTACTGTCATGGGTGGCTGGACCAATGTGAGAGTACAGTATCCAGTCCAATCCAACTTTATTTATAAAGCACATTTAAAACAACAGAGTTGACCAAAATGCCATACTCACAGATAAATAGTCACAGAGTAAGAACTTAATAAAAAACAAAGACCAGTTTACATTAAATTAATAAGTCCATAAAAAACAAATTATATGTACAACTGTCAATCAGGGTTAAAAGCCATGGAGTAAAAATGAGTTGTAAGTTTTAGGTTGGGGGGCAACTCATTCCACAGTTCAGGGTCTATGACTGATAAGGCTTGATCCCCCCGGCTCTTAAGCCTTGTCTTGGGACAAAAAGAAGCATCTGGTCAGAGGACCTCAGTGACCTAAAGGGAACATATGTTTTTAAAATGTCAGCAATATATGATGGCGCTAAACCGTCAAAAGATTTGAACATGAACAATAAAATCTTAAAATAAATCCTAAAATGTAATGTAAGTGAAGGGGGCCAGAACAGGGGAGATGTGCTCTTGCTTACGATTCTGGTTAGGAGACATGTGACATCATTTAGGACCAATTACAGATGTGAAAAGGAGGGCTGGCTAAAACCAACATAAAGAGCATTTCAGTAGTTCTGGTGGGTAGTGATAAAATTATGTATAACCCTTTCAAAATCAGCAAATGATAAAAAGAACTTTGCCTTAGAAAAAGGCCTTAGTTGGAAGAAACCAAATTTTACAACAGAGTTTGTCTGCTTTTCCAATTTAAAATCACTGTCCATTTTGACAGCAAGGTTTGTTACAATGGACTTAGCATAGTGGGCCCTTAGTGGGCCCAGTTCTATTTATGAGGCATCACGAGGCAAGCAGAGACGAGGTGAACAGAGGCTGAGGAGCTGGATCTCTTCATCCACGCCAACAACAGGTACCAGCCAGGTGTCGAAAGGATCCAGAAAGCGCCAGGAAACAAAGCAGTGATGAGCCGATCCATATTCAGCCAAGACACCATGGGGAATCCTAAAAATCCCAGGATACAGCACCAGATAGGCTTTTAGTTTAGCCAGTTGGCCACTGCTTTCGCCCCGGCATCTGTGACACCTTCCTCTGAGGCAGTGACACTGATGTGGAGAAGGAGTGAGCAGGTATTTCTGATAGGAGCGGGAAAAAAAAAGTTTTCTGTCCTCCCAAATCATATTTTACCATTTTTTCAGTAGAAAGTCGGATATCAAACAGTGTTTAGCGCTCATAAACCAGTAGAGAGTCAATATTTTGCATAACAAGTGACAAAAACAGAACAAGTACAAACAGCATTGACAGGGACAGACAGCAGGACACACACACTGGCACCATCTTCCCCATCTTCATCTTCCCATGTAGAAACCAAACCTGTCAAACTCATCAGCAATATCTCTGTTGTTTAGGTTGCAGAACACATCAAACGTGATGTAAAACCTAATTTCTAACTTTGGAGAGAAAGTGTGGCGGTAGTTGGGCAGACAAACACGGTCTGCATTGAAAGCTCTGTTCTGACATGCAGGAGACAGTTTGAGCTGACAGCTGACGGAGGAGATGGAAGCCCTGCTGATAGGATGCTGTTTCCGCGACTGCTGCTGCTTGATATCTCATCCAGCCGGAGGGAAGATGAATCGGCTGCTGCTTCTGAGTCTGGAGACGGCGGAGCTTTTGCCTCATTGTCGGAGGGCAAAATGCTTATCAGCGGTTATGTTTGGCATGTAATATGGAAAAATAAGCAGTTAAATTTGCTGTAGCTGCTAATCTGCACTCCTGGGGGATGATACATAGTGTGTGGCCTATCCTTCTACAAAACCTTGATTCCAAATAAATAAAATGCTTTTTACAGGTAGAAACTGGACATCAAGTAAAAAATTGCTGAAAATTATATAGATGACTTTCTAAAAAGTACACAGCAACTCGTTCTGCAGTGCAATAGGCCACTTGTGGCAGATAATAGACTTTTATTCCACAATTGAGATCTTCTAACTCTTTAGGAAAGATAAAGATTCAGCTTTACCCCATGAATGAAATAACAGCTATATGAATTGCTGCTTCAGGGAGAATCTAAATGAGGGATGGATAGAATTGGGAACAGGAAGAGATGAAGAGGGGGATATTAACGACAGAGCAATCTGTCAGCACTCACCAGTAAGACAAATGGTCCAATCTACACAGATTCATGTCTCCTCTG
>JAPQLA010000024.1:23854714-23865761 GCA_029822935.1 Naso vlamingii | reverse complement strand
TATATATATATATATATATATATATATATATATATATATATATATATATATATATATACATACATACATACACACACACACACACTTTTTTTCATTGATGCACTCTCTATTCAATTTTGCTCTTTTCTGTCTGTACATTTGCGCATATGTCTACCACCTGTCCACATCCAGTCTTTTGTCCTTGTTGTTTTTATGTCTTGTACACCCTTTTTTGCCTTTTCACTAATAACAATAATTAAATAAAGAGTTGCCATTTTTATATTAAAAGTCTGACCAACTCAGACTGCTGAGCCTCTGTGTTTTCCTAAATGTTTAACTGTATGTTTGAACAGAACTACGACTGTAGATTTTCAATGGAGCCAAAGGCATGTGGGTGTTTTCTTGAGACAGACTTGAAAAAGTGACCTTAACCTTTAAAATCATTTTGTGAGTCGTTATTACAGTAAAATTTGCAGTCATCAGCAGCATCGCTGAGCAAACTAAGTCATCAGAAAAGATGTTACGCGCCATGCTGGATGTTAATTGGACTTAGACCTGTTGCATTTGTAGGAGTTGCCTTTGTAGGTGGATTCATATTTCAGTTTTCAGAAACAAAACGTTCTACTTTAAATCTGCAATGATCAAAGTTTTCATGGCAGTAATGGATTAAATAAAGGGTGTTGCATGTGGTGAACTCAAGATTTATCACTTGACGGAACAGTTCAGCTCACCTCAGCTGTGAAGAGTTTTTAGTGTCTTTCAGCCAGTTGTTTTGGTTTTAGGACCCACAACTTTCCCGTTTTGGTTCAGTCTCATTGCTCTTATTAGCATTTTTCTAACTGTTGACTGGAGCTCTAAAAACCTACTGTACACCACCTGTTCAGCGCCAAACGGCTGATAAAATTAGCGACTACTTGGTGAAAACAGTGGTGCATTTAGTTCCCGTCTCTCTCTTTCCCTCAGAGCTAAAAGGAGAGTGAATACTGGTGAATATGCCAAATGAATGCTGAAGTCGCTCTGTGTCTGCTTGATGTGCAAATAGGCGTCTGTTTGCCAGCACATTCCCCATTTCAACTTTAGAAGGTAGTAATAAAGGAATGCTGTGTTTACATCTTGTACCTCTGCCCCAATTGGTGTATTTAAATGCCAGAATAAGCGCTTCTCTCAATCTACCAAGATACAATATTGAGTACAGCAGACATCAGCATTTGTGTGAGTGAATAAGAGCCAAACTCTGGATATCATCAATGCATACTTTTAAAACACTAAAACTAACACAAAAGAAGTGCTGAAACAACACCTGCAACATCTTGGCCTTCAACCAACAGCATTTCGTATTTCCTCACTGTCTTTGTCTCATACCTGTTGGTGCTTTGATTCTCAGTCTAACTTTCATGCATGATTTTACTTAATCCCCTCTGATAACACTTCTCATTTGTGGTTTGTTCTAAAGAAGTCAGATTGATGTAACGACGGCGCCAAAGAGCCTAAATCTTGGGTCCTTAATTTGAGATGCGGCATCAAATGAAACAGCCCTTTTGATTTAGGGAGCTTTGATTTAGGGAGTGAGTTGTGAAAGACTCCAACCACAACAGCTGGCAGAGGCTGATAGCTAAAGCCAACCACAGAATGAATCCACACAGTACTTGTCAGTAAATGTCTTTATAAAAAGCTGTTTACCTTTGAAAAAAAAGCTTAGACACTTGTCATTCATCCTCTTGCTCCTCGTCTCTCCTGCTTGTCTGAGAGCTAAGCTCCTCTCTAATGGCTTTTCCACCACATGGATTGGAGGATGGCCGTCTTCCTGGGATTTCTCTCCTTTTTCCTCTCTATTGCTATGAAGAATTTTTTCCAGATGAAAGTTTTTATGGAATAAGCGGGAACCATTTGGAGAGTAGCTTCACCAAACTGACTGCCGGGTTCGGCCCGGTTTGCAGTCCAGTCCGCTGGTGAGGAGCGGTGACAGCAGCCAAGCTAACTAATGTTTTGATTTACAATGTGGCTTAGTCTCCAGTTTCCCAGTAACTAGAACATTTTAACATTTCATTTTTTAAGAGTCTGGGATAACACTGAGCAGACACCACTGAGGGTCGAACACCCCCCTCACACACACACACGTACACCCACACACACCGAGCCGGGCTTGTAAACAAATTCCAGAGGGGTGAGTTTGTACAAATAATAAGGAAACATTAATCATGCATGTTAGCAGCCATGAGGGAGATAAAAAGTCATCTGCAGGTCACAGACAGCTGGACCTACAGCACACTACTGTTCTTAGCTAACCAGTTCACACCCTCTGTGTCACTGCTGATTATTTACAAACCCACTTGCATGTATTTTGGCCTTACAGTTTACTTTTAAGTTTTTCCACTGAAAATTCTCCCAAAAAGGTAAATGTGAAAAGGTCAAACACAGAGCTGATTAGTAACGCATCAAATGTTATGAATAAGTAAAAAAAATGTGTATATTTGTATATTCACGTGGCAGTAAACTACATTTTTCATGTTTATCTCTGTTACAAGCTGTCTGTTCCAAATGAGAGATTGAGTGTGTGAGAGACACCTCGCCTGCAGATGCCAAGCCACAGCTGCTTGAAAGAAAAACAAAAGCACCACCTGTCTTTTGACCATGATGCAATGATAATAGAGAAAAACCAAGAGCAAGGGGAAGCTTCCAGTGACAATCCCTGTCCATTTGTGGCAACAATTTGTACAGACGTCATTGCTTTCCCTGCTAAACAAGCCCCCTCAGTCACTCTGAGTGGCAAAACATCCTCCAACACTGCAGCGTTTAGCAGGGGAAACAGCGAAAATGGGAGTCAAACTATTGATTAACTGTGTAAATTAAAGGCAGCTGGACTCAACAATGATCCTTACAACTTACGAAATGCCAGTGGTTCATGGACAGTGATAGTTGGTCAGGAATTGGGTTTTCTGACATTTATTGTTACCTGATTTCAACGCCGGGAAATACACAAAGCCTGAAGTCATACAAAAGTCAGGATGTCAGCCACCCATAAGGATGCTGATAAAGACCATTTCAGCAGATTTTGTAGAAAGTTTTAAAGCGATCTGCTTAACTGTTAAACTGAACTGGTTACCACTTGCTTTGTGAAGTTGCATTACCTCTTTAGAAAGGAGAACCCAAGATTTTACCCAAAAACCTAACTGGCTACCTTCAGTCTTTCTCCAGTTGTTTCTGTGAAATGCAGTGATCCATTTGCTTCTTTTTTCCCTGTAGCTTTTAGCAGTCCATAAAAAAATATCTCTGACTTTCTGTTAAATCTGTTTGTGCAGTCAATCTCAAAACAGCTTTTTTCCTCATTTTAGATGTTTTTTTGTGTTTGGCAGCAGATAAACTGTACGCTAACGCTGCCACTCAGTGTCTCTCTGCCACTCAGTGGGAGTATCAACAGTAACTTCCACCGACGGTGATGTCACGTGCATATCCTCTATACCCAAAATCTACAACAGTTACAACAGTAACATGATAAAATTCTTTCTGTGCCTCCTGAAAAACACTGTGATCACTGCTTTTTAAAACTCCTCCTCCAACTCCACAGACAGTTTTTGAAGTTACATGTACTGTAGGTAAAATTGTCAACTAGCTAACGCTGGCTATGTTGATTTTTCATCGGTAACATGAATCTTTGATGTTATGATAATGACATAATTGATTTTAAAGCTATAGTGGTCTGTTGGGCTTAATTAAAAAAGCTAAAATCATTTTTTAAAAATACACAATATTATTAAAATGGAAAACAACTTGTACATTTCGTAATTTATTAGCCAGTTTTTGTTTTTGTTTTTGTTTTTTTTAAAAACTTGAGTCACCCTTTACATGAGCAGTTGTACTTTTACTCAAGTATAGTTTTTTGGTACTTTTCTTACCAATGGTTGAACATCATCACCTGGAGCCCTTTGGGCCCCTCGCTCTCTTCATACCTCAAAACAACCACCTGCCTCACACATGTAACTCACATCAGCAGATACATTACATTCCTCTCAGGCTCTTCAGGCTGCGCCGGGCTGATACAGTATCTGTCTGAGATTACTGGCTGGGAGACACTGGCCTTGTTGAATGTCATACACTGTATCAGGCGGCATGGCTATGTATGCTTATCACAGTTGAGTTTCATTGATATAACTGCTGTCTGGGTGGCTTTTCCCTCCAGGGGAGAATTTTCCTTCTTCTTTGATCCTACTCAATCTGAAGATACCAGAAGCAATATCTTTATAATAACAATGTCTCTGATGTAAAGGTGTCTCCGTTAGTGACAAACCCACAGATGATGTAGCTAAAGATCAGATCAGATCCCACCAGCTCTGTTAGGAGCGGTCAGTAAATCAACACTATCTCTCTTCTTAATGTCACAATTCATATATATATAATATATTACGTATATTATAGGTCAACCGAAATAATAAGACATTGTTCTAATTAAATAAATCAAATGGCCCTTTGTAAAATCCTATTTAAGTCATATTTGTGCAGTTGAAAATTGTTAGCCCTTCCACTCTAGTGAACACCTGTTTACCTGCTTCTGTAATGAAAGGACACACCACACCTACCAATCTCTTTTACCTATCAGCCACCAGATGATATTTTCATTATAACAGCAATATTAAATAAAACAACCAAAACTTCCAGACAAGACCAACACATGATCGGCATAATTCAAAAGATGCATTGTATATCAACATTGATATAAAAATAAGGCAAGTATGGATAATGGCTCCAACAAGCTCTGTAGAGTGTTTTACACCTTTTAAGTGTTGATAATTCTTTATACGGGCTGGATGTGTTAATTAATTTCAGATGTGTGCCAGCATATTAGCCTGAGCACTTTTGGAAAGTGATTTGTCAATATTTTGTTTACTTAGAAGTAAAGTTACGTTTCAAAGTGAAGTTCATAGGTTTAAACTCAACATTAAAATAAAGTTGTGCAGAATCATCAGTGTAGTGACAGTTTTTATTTCTTTTAGGCTATTGAGTTTTCACTGCTTTTACAGAGCCAGGCTACTAAAACATCATAAGTATGCCACCATGAAATGAAACAACTCCAGAAGAAAATGTTACTTCTATAATAAGTACTTAAACAGAAATAATAGCTTCAATTACGTTATCCACAGACTGTGTTTTGTCCCATTTGTTGGGGTGACGGATTGTGACAACATGTTTTCCAGTAGATCTGGGTCAAACATGAGCGAAGCTGGGAAAGTTTTCACTTCAGAAGGTGTGTCAAACAACTGGTAATGCAAGACAACTCTTAATGTTACACCTGTAGTCAAGCACTTACGGGAAACCCAAAAGAAACGGGATACGGTCAGAGAAACAGAGGTCAACAGCAGGTGTCAGTGGGAGCGATGGGAGCTGATGCCTATTGTTGCTGACACTTGGAGATTTATTAACTGCTGTAAAAGTACACCTCAGCTGACAGTATTCAGGGAGTAAATACTGAGCTGAAATGACTGAATAGAGCTGAGTGATTTATGGATCCTGGATGCGGTTAAAGTTTAGTTGGGAGGAATGAGGTGGAAAAGGAAAAAAATTGGAGCACAAACACAAAGAGCAGGCACGGACTCAAAGCTGGGAGCACCAGGACCTTTCCTGATGGACTGCTTTCAGAGTTGGCCTGGTGTGGACAGTCAACCAGACATTATAGATTAAATAGGCAAAATTAAATAGGTAAATCAAAGCGAGATCATTGTGGTGCGTCTAGATCTGTAAAGCATAACAGCCCATACTCTCTCACTGTCTGAAATAGAATTGGCCTAATGGTGTCGTCTGTCTGATCATCTTGAGACATCATATCAGTTGCTGCTTGTAGCACCTGTAACTGTTGCTATAGCGAACTTTGTTGACAGTGAGATGGATGCGTTAGCCTTTTTCTGCTTGATTTCCAGGTTGTAGTGAGGGAGCAGGGGACGTGTTATTTTACTCCAGGGCCCAAATCGATTCTTGCTTATTGGTTAACCTCCTTCACTTTTGCAGCAGTTGGGAAGCAACACATGGGAACCTCACTCTGGGCTTGAGGCAGTGGTGCCGGAATGTTGGGGGGCCAGAGGATTTTTGGTCCCCCGACTTTCAAGGATTATGGTAATTTGAACTGTTATTACACCCACGGCACGGCCGCCTCTATTACAGTACATACATATACATCAGATTTTCAATAACAGAGAAATGGCTTGACAACCTGCTTTTTCCTTACACCTGACTGATGACCAGGATATCAACAGAGTGCTGAACAGCCTTTGCTGCTGGAGTATTAGGCCCACTCAGTATTTTGGTAAATAGTGCACCTTTCCATTATAAAAGCAGTGTGCAATTATGCACTGGAGAGCTTAACACCTTAACTTAATTGATCATTTAAATCATGTTGACAGGATGGGCAAGTATCAAATAACTAATGTTCTTTCTGTGTTCTACGCATCCACTGTGTGGATGTAGGTCTGAGGCGTAGATATAGGCAGTGCAGGCAGTGCAATCGCACTGAGGCCCACATGATTATCAGGGCCCCAACTACAAATTTATGGTCAAGATGTGACTGAATTAAGTAAAGTATGTCAGAAAAATATGCACTTCATTAGAATCTTTCTACATATGCTTTATGAAAGTTTGATATATAAGTCTCTATATATATGCATGTCTTCTTTCATTATGGTTTCAATGATTACATTAAAAAAACAAGTCAATAATACGAATAATGCGATGCATTTATTTTACACAAAGAATACTATAAAAACTATGGATGACTATTAAAAATGATTCGAAAGAAGATGTTGTTTTCTTATTTTCTTTGGTATTTATGCAGTATCCACATGCAACAGTGATTGCTGGGTAATTTGTATATGTCGTCGGCCAGTCTTAAGTCTTTATTTGATCATGTGACAAGGCGACAAGTAAACAAGATTGGCAAGTGAAAACAGCAGTCATGCCGATGCCATACAAGCACAAAAGTGGTTTCAAGAAAAGACAGGAGCGAAGGGAGCAGGAGGAGAAAGTGGTGAAGCTCCCTAAATTAAATACATTTGGGTTTTTTAAAAACACTCACCAGCCTGCGGACAGGCTCCCTTCTGGCATGTCTCTGCATGCCTCTGCTGCTACAGCACTGCCCCCAAGGATGTGTCAGCTAGCATGCAGCAGGTAAGCCTATCGGAGCAAGCTAGTTACCACTGGTCTAAATAATCATAGCGTTAGGTCACTGTGTTGGATGAAACTTGTAAGAAAATGCATATATGTATTTTATGTATTGTACGCATGTATGGGATGCAGGCCCAGCCAGTCAGGGACAGAGTCAGAACCAGGCGGTTCAGTTGCAATCAGTGTGAGTGTACTTTGCAAATAAAATAGTTTAAGTAGCACTGTAAAATCCAACAC
This sequence comes from Naso vlamingii, assembly GCA_029822935.1. Classification (NCBI taxonomy): domain Eukaryota; kingdom Metazoa; phylum Chordata; class Actinopteri; order Acanthuriformes; family Acanthuridae; genus Naso; species Naso vlamingii. The sequence continues at coordinate 23,858,399 of JAPQLA010000024.1, read as the reverse complement.
ATGATTGGTACTTTATATATATGCTTAATTTTGTGTGCCTATCTAAGTGTATGCATGCATGCTTTGTATCTGATTAGCCCAAGGGCCCGTCATAATAGCCTGCAATGGGCATCATTACTAACTTCCGCCACTGCTGTAGGCTATCTTGTATTGTACTTATATCTTGCACGATATTTGCTGCAGTGATGCTTTTGATATCATCCTACAACAGAGATGGGCTGAAGCGCTGAGGCCCTCATGCAGGCCTACTTATAGGATAGGCTATGTATAGGATAAAATGAATACGATTTATGTCCTTGTTTTTTTACTGGGCTAAAATGGGTGCGCCCCAAAAAAAAAGAAAGAAGAAAAAAAAGACCAGTTTCATTACCTTGAGGAACTGCAGCCTTTTTTCACTAACAAACAGTAGCCCTCACTGCACATTACCAGCTTAACTGCCAGTTTACTGCTAATGCCTCCGGTCTGCCATCATTTACTGTGACTCCTCTGGCAGTAACTTAGTCTTGCTTGCTCAGCCACTCATTCTCTCTACACACAAATTACAGCTGCCTCATTGTTTAAGAAGCAATGCTAAATTCCCAACTCTTACGGCACAATCCGATTGGCTGTATTGTTTGGCTGTCAGGCTGTGAGGCAGGGCCTAAGTAGAGCATCAGCGTGATAAGGAAGTGCTGAGAAGCACATGGGGGTCAGCAAAAGATCAGAGTGCAGCGATAGAGAAGTCAGTGCAGGGGAGTGAGTGCAAGAGAATAGTCAGTGAGAGGCAAAGTTCGAGCTCGGCGGGAATCAGAGCACAGGGAACAGGGTCCATTACTGAGAGGAACAACAAAAGCACCTAAAATCCATTTGATTAATTTGCACATCCTTAATCCAGAGGTTCAGACTTATTTTGTGAGGTTTCCACCCAAAACAAACCATTCAAAAAGTCATTCCCAAAATATTTTACTCTAATGATGACATAAACAGAAAATGATGGACACGCAACAAAGGAACTCACTCCTTATTTTGCCTTCACATGCCTTCAGTCAGTGACAGAGCATTTGTCAGAGGAGGCATGCAGGCCTGGAAACATGCCCATCAGCAAGTGGAGGAGCATGAAAGCAGCAGGACTCTGAGGGAAAGTGCAGAGGTCTATTTTCCCCGCAAGCAAAGCTGACATCCATAGCCTATATTGAGTGATGCCTGTATGGACAAATCACACCAGAAAGAAGAGGCAGGTCATGGAATGTGTGATTGATAAAGTATTTGGCCTAAGTAAATGTGGGCTGAGCTACAGAGGACACAAACATAAAGCTGCATCAAGCTGGGAAAAACGGGCCGGACCACTGATCATGCTTACCTCTGGAGTTGATATTGTTGCTCAGAGAAAACAGTGTCTGCCTGCAAGAGCACGTGAATGACTGTAAAGAGCAAAAAGCAGAAGGTGACGAAAGGCATTTGCTACACTGATGTCCTGAACAAAAGCGAATAATTTAGGTCAGCAGACAATTGCTCTTATAGTAAGAAAAGCAGGAATGTTCTCAGTATAACAATCTTGGAGTCTCTTCCTGAGATAAGAGAAAAGGGCCCTCCAAAGCAACTGCTTTGCTTTTTTTTCTTGTTATTTGCCTCCCTCCCGAATTCTGGACAAGAAGATAGATACCAGTCTTTTGACTGTGCATGCAGTAACAAGCCAGAGATGTGCAGAGCTCCCTCACTGCTTATTAGCTTAGCTCAGATAGTGCTAGTCTATGGAAAGCGCTAGCATGCCTCAGAAGTCATCAGATAAACTTTCCAACAACTCTAAAGGGTCCTGCGTGCCTGTTTTGACTTGTTTATTTAACACAGTACATGATTTTTAGACTCAGATTAGCACTTTATGTAATTTTGGAATGAAATATGTTCCGGAGGTAAATTTCAGGGCACATGCACGCCAGTAAGCAGTATAACAACAGTAAAAGTATTTGATTATAAAATGTCATATAGTGTTAATCTGAGTTTAAAAATAATATAACGTGGTAAATAAAAAAGTAAGAACAAGCACACAGGACTGTTTAAAATTGTTAGAAAGGTTATCTGATGACAGGCTAACACTTCCCATTGACTACCAGTATTTGAGCTAAGCTAGTTAGCGGGAGGGAAGCTCTGCCCGTTTCTTCCTTGTTACTGCACGCACAGCTGGAAGAATGGTATCTATCTTCATGTCTGGAACTCGGGAGGGAAGCAAATAACAAAAAGAAAGAAAGTTGGCGTATCTCTTTAAATTTTTGTATTTCGTAATCTGGATAACTTCCCTTTCAAATGACCATGACGACCAAATTCATACCTAGTCCACATCAACAAATAAGGTTAGCCCACAACATTAGCGGTCAGTGGTTTGTGTGAACAGGGTGGCCTGGGATGACGTCAATTCCCGGCTGGACTGCTGGACTTATTGTTACCGTTCACCCCTAAAAAAAGGTTGTGGATCATAAAAGAAGTGTCTGTGTGTATGTGAGGAGAGAGAGACAGGGAAAGAGGTGAGGGAGTGCAGCAAAGGAAGGTGATCCTCTCCTCTCAGAGATTAGTGTCACTGAGGTTATCAGGTTTATCTTATATAAGTCTCAGAACCTGCAGGACAGATGAGCGTCCTGTCTCTCTCAGCAACTGGGGCATAGAGACACAGTCCTCTTAATAAACCATGTGTGGTGAAAATAATTTGGTACACATTTGATAAGTCTCATAGCTCATAGCTACAGATTTTCACACTTGAGCTGCAATTGTTTTCTCACAGAAACCAGTTTCTATGCAAATTGAAACTGAAAATGTCATATGTCTGGGAAAGTGGGAATCAGATATGACAGAGAAAATAAATTCCTACATGGACATGAAAATCATTCAACGCGATTATTGAAATAAGATAGCAGCTTAGTAGCTTCTTCAGACTGATTATTTCTTTGTTCTCTAAAAGGTATCTATGATGGTTAATGATAAGGTTTAGAGGTAGACGGAGATGAGTTATACAGTTCTCTTTACATTGCATGTGCAGTCAACTCTTTGAGTGAATATGCAAAAAGTTTTAAGTTTATAACTTTTTTGGTATTTTTCTTTCAGCTAACTGAAATACAAGACAGCACAGTCTGAGCGTTTTGACATCAGCCCATGCAGTCATCCACTACCTCTGTCTGAATGGCTCACCCAAGGACATGAGCACATGTAGGCAAGGTGAATGGATGCTGAATTCAAATGTGCAGAGAGAGAGAGAGATGATTTTTCCTTTATCTGATTTCAGTTATTTAAAATTTGAAAAATAAAAAAAACGGAATAAAAAATGTGATGTTTTACATTGTGTAAGCACAATGGTAAAAGCCTTACAAATAAAAACTTAACACAAAAAATAACATGATTTTTTTTGATGAGATGTACGACATATCCCTTCCCCAGAGCCTTCAGACCCCAAAATGAGCATGAGAAGTTTTCAAGTTTCAATGTTATGTAGTTGTTATGTTATGTTATGTAGTAATTCACTTCCAAAAAACTAAGGGTTAATGTCCAGCAAGGTCATGATTATTGCAAAAAGAACCCTGACAGGGTGATGCCAGGGTGAGGACCCAGACTTGAATGGGACTTCTTTTGGGATATTGATGTTGACATTTCTGTCCGGGCTTGTTTCTGTGGATTGATATAATTGGACATTGTCTTCCAGAGTCTATGATCAGAACTAAAT
>JAPQLA010000024.1:23659084-23671350 GCA_029822935.1 Naso vlamingii | reverse complement strand
AGGGTGATTAAATCTGTTTAATTTGCTATTATTTTCTCTTTTCATTCTTGGAATATGTTGTTTATTCTGGAGACTTTTGGTCAGTTGTCGTCAGTGTGCGCTGGGTCTTTCTAAGTCTGTGGGTTGATGTAATCTGTTTGCAATGTTTGCAAATAAGAATTCCTGCTGCACAATGCAGCCACTGGAGTATTTGCCCTCACAGTGGGTGGTACACATGTCTCGCTGTCGCATACCCAATGGCTGCGGTGGCTATTATGATCCAAACAATGGAAATCAAACATTGTGCTTTACTGGAAACCACTTTAGATGCTATGTGTGATTAGACTTATATATACATAGCCTCATTTAGTGTTGGAGAAAACAGGCACAAAACACGGAACAGCTTTTGTGTTTAGTCTGAGGAAAAGACATTGCTTCTGCAACTTGCACAATGGACTCTTAGCTATAGTTTTATTAGTGTAAAAAATGCTGCTATTGTTTATTTTTCCCTTGGGGGTGCTCAAAGCTCATCTAACACAGGAGAGTTCCACGGTAATATTAAAAAACAACAACACATAATGCACTGAAGTCTGATGTGCGTCAATAAGGATTGTAAAGATTAAGCTTTGTTTTTGTCAGCAAATATCTCCATGGAAGAATAAAAATTGTGGATAGGTGATTAAAAATTACAATACTGTTCACAATTCAGATGTGAGAACATATTTTCAAGGATACATATTTTGGTTTATTTTTCCAAATAATAAAAGACTTTGTCCCTGTCTTTCGGTAAAAATTCTTGAAAACACTGAACCAAGGGAGCTTGAGGGGCCAAAGACAACACAGACACGACTGAAAATGGACTTTGAAACCAGAATACAGGCACAAGTAGATTATTGCAACAAAGACAAATTGAGATGAAAGACATGTTCATAGATATATTTTCCAATATATTTTCTAAGGAAATCTGCCGACAAATTGTATTGACTGGCCTATAATTTGTAAATATGTAATAAAACTTAAAAAAAAAAAAGTCCTTTAACACTGTGGAATTAGACACATCTGAGTGAGGGAATCTATGCTCTACATGTGATTGTTAAGACCAATATGAAGTCAGTATTGATATGGAGTGAAAAAAGGTCCCAGAGACAACACTTCCCTTCTGTTTAGCTAACAGTAGCTGAGCTTTCCTTTGCACCCTCCTCCTCCGGTGTTGAGGAGGGAGACATGCAAATTTATCTCCTCGGACAAAACACTGCCCCGGACTCTGCATGTTCAGAAGCAGGCACAACTTCTCAAAGTCACAACAACAAAGGCAAAGGGATGGGAAATTCTCATTTGGGCTTGAACTTGGAGCAAAAGTAATGCATTCATCCACTTATTACTCATGGACCTGATCCTTTGCAACTGTTGATTTTGGCAACAGAAAAAGAGGAACATTTTGCTCACTTTATTGAACAGCATTTTTTCCTCACTACTGAGCAATGGGAAACAGAATGAAGACATAACACAGGTAATTCTTGGAAAATCTTACATGTTGACTGTTTAATGTACAGTATACTGGCAAAATATAACTTGTTGTTGCAATATATCTATTTTTTAAAAATGTCCCAAATAAATTTTAGTATTATGGGAACAACAGTGCAGTTATTAGGCCTAATTATTATTATTATTATTATTATTATTATTATTATTATTATTATTATTATTATTGTTGGTTGTTGTTGTTGTTGTCGTTTTTATTGTAGTTGTTTTTGCTGTTGTACAGTTATTACAGTTATAACTTTTTTGTAAGTTACCATTGTAATTTTTTACTTTGGTAATGAATTCCCCACGTCATCTGCAACCGTGTTGTCTTTCGTTTTGACAGCTTTAAACTCCGCCCAAATAAATTGCTTTCCCACACTTTGCCGATTCAAACCGGAAAGTGTGTACAGATAATTTTTAATTCTTACGTCATATTAATTTGAAAAAAAAAATCCTTCAAAAATAAAACAATTCGTATTATTTTTTTAAGGTTTCTATTTCTCATAGGTGCTTTGTATCACTCAAAAAGGTTGCAATATTTTCTTTAGGGAGGATTTTATTTTGATAGTGTAACCGGATATGTTGCTTTTGATTTCAGTTACCTTGACGCTTTTGTCCGTCGGTCCGTCTCACGGTCTCACTGTACTCTCAACCTCCACGGTTACCTTCCGCTCGGGCATAACAAATGATCCATCCAAGCTATCATCAACAGAACCTTGAACAATAATAACTCGACCTAATCCTCCCGTCGATGGCATTTGTTCATTTCTCTTTCGGGAACCCCACCACTCTTTAAAAATTCCGCCTAAAAAGAAAAAGCGTTCTATCCCCTCTTGTGGGTTTTCAGCAGACGTAAGTAATGGTTGCTAACCGCGTTTTTAGCTTTCTGCTTAGCATGTTGTCAGTTAACCGGATAACATAGTGCCAGTTTGACAACAAGCCATGCATGCAAACATGAAGACGTTCGAGATAAAATAATAGCTGCTGCATTGCCAAAAAATAGTCAAGTGAATTAATTATTGTGAAAAGAAAATACGTTATATTGCTCTGATGCCATGTAGCTGACGCTAATACCTTATGCTAACGTCGCGAGCGAATGTAAACGACCTCTGACGATAACAAGTTAACGTTAGATAACTGTAGAAAGAATATATGTGGTTTTGAATTGGTAGAAGACAACTTGGTATTTAATTAACTTTTTTTAAACAAATACTTACAGGCTAAAGTGTTAAAACGTTGTTTTCTGTTGTAGCTTAGCATGGCAGTGTAAATTCATTCATTCAAAACTGCTTGTCATGATTGCGTCAGGTTGGTTAAAGCGTTACTTTAATATCATGGTTCACACTGTAAAATATTTAACAAACAGCAATTACACAACATGTGTATACTTCACCTAAAGTAAACCCTTCATCCATTGCCACTTAACACTCAATATTTTGCCAGCCCACCTGCTCCCCAATGTTTCCCTGTAGTATAACTTACGGGTGTTCAAACTTTGCATAAAGGTTAAGGTAGACTGCAGCATATGTAAGTGGGGAGACAGTTGCTGTCCTTGTCAGTGATGTTTTTTTTGTGTGTGTGTCAGTGGCTGATTCCCATGTGCTCTGTCCTCTTGTGTCCCCCTGCAGGTGTACAACAACTATCCAGAGGATCTAGGGGCAGCTCTATACAGAGAGCCATTTGACTTCAACGCCGAGCCACCTTGGGATCCTAGCTGATAGTGGACGAGTTCATCCCAGGACTCATCCATGTGAGTAAATTAAAAATAGAGGAATTAAACATCCTGCTTGATGATGTTTTCAAAGTGGAAACAGTCATTTGTGTTATTTATGCATTGCGAATAATTGTTTCATCCAAACCTTTGACAGAAGGATAAAAATTTTGTCTAAACATGAACATGAACAAGCGTCATGCCCAAGATGAATCACAAACAGTCTCTGGTTATTTTAGATTTGTATTTTAGATCTATTTTGAGCACTTCTATTAAAATAACAGGATGCAGTGCTGTGGACTTATTATATCTGCTGTCGTTTTGCCTTGCCCTGATTAAGTTGCAATAAAAGAGAAAATTGTTTTTTTAATAGATTTTGATTTTTCTAAATTTTGAATAAATTTTTTACGTAGGGCTTTGTAAAGTAAGTATAATGCTATAACTGTTCTTAAAGTGGCAGTGTTATGAGTGACATTATTAAGCATTTTAACTTAATTATTTCATTTTATATTTTCTTTTAACCCATGCTCCCCCATTGGATTTGGTAATTGGAGTCTACAAAGTCTTGGAAAATTGCAGTGATTTTTTTTCCCCTGCACAAATAGATAAAGGAGGCACTGCAAATTTACCTTGGTCCCTCTGTCAGCTCATTTGTTTGTGTCAAGATGTGTCACATACGACTGATCAGAATTTTACAGGGTTTCAGGGAGTAAGAGTGTACTTCCTCCTTTTCAGACAATACTGAAAACTAAAAGGTTTTAGAATTCTGCAGAAAGAAGAACATACTTTGAAGTCCCATGTGAACAAATGTTACCTCAGAGCTGTGTCAGTGTCTTGATGACCCAGTGATTTCACTTCCCTTGTGAGCATCTGTCACCAACTGCACTTTTTTGGAGCGGTAGCCCCTGCCTTGTCTCAGTTGTCAGCAATACAGCCTGGCTGCTTTCTAGGCACATTGTTGGTCTCCCTATTTAACCTCCCAAAGCTACAGCCATGTCACATCTGGTCAAGTCCAGACCACTGTGCCCGTCGGACGTATTGTGCAAAATTACTGAAAGTAAAGTTGTGACACCAATGCCGCCAGTATTGTACCTTGTTTAATGCCATCAAAAAGAGCCTTTACGGGTCACCAGCTCAGGGATTCATGGTGATTGTTGGGAGCAATTGATGGTAAAGTAAATGAACCCTGTGCCCCAGACTGTGTGTTTTCACAGCAGCTTTTCAAAAGAATAGGCCTCTTCCACAAAGCTATCCTGTGACGTGGAGCTTGCTCTTTGCTCTGATTGGATGCTCAGTGAAATGACTTCTTGATTAGGGATCTCATTAGAAAAGTTTAGGTTCTAGATAAAGTAGAGAAGAGTTGAACAACATCCTTGAATATGCATAATCCAAATATAATTGTACTGTTGAACATTAGTGTAAGCTGTTTTCTTTTTCTTGTACAGTTTGTTGCATAAGTCTAGGACCCCAGGGGCTCGAGAGGGAGCCAGCAAGACCACTTTGGACTAGCCACATTCTTTATGCCTGTCGGATTAGAAGGAAACGGTTGAGAGGATGAAAGGAATCACTGATGAACCACAGTATTCTGTTGGCCTACTGGAGGGAGGCATGGCCCTCTGTGATGTGATTGACAATCACATTTATGAGCAAACTCTGGTAAGGGATCTCACTGCAACTACAAGTTCATTTAACATAAACATGAAGTTTTTTTGTTTGTTTGTTTGTTTTTGAATAATTTGAAAGAAAGTGAGTTGTGTTGTTGTAATGTAATGTTTATCGTACGTTTTAAAGTTACCATCACTTCCAGAAACCCTTATGCAAAAGCTTGAAGTGTGTGGTTTTTTTTCTGATAAATCTCTATGTATGTTTCTCTCTTCCTCAGTCTGAGAAGAATGCATTCTTTGTAGCTGACCTGGGAGTCATAATGAGGCAGCATGTTCGCTGGCGAACCCACATGGCCCAGATACGACCCTATTATAATGTCAGATGCAACAGCAGTCCAACTGTTATTGAAGTTCTTGCTGCCCTCGGCACTGGATTCATTTGCACAAACAAGGTACTCGCTTGCAGACATGTTGGATTACTGTTGTCAGTGCAGGTTTTCTCCACAGAAAGTAATCACACAGACACAGAGTCTTGCATAAGGGGATTAATAAAGTTACTTCTTCTCTTCTGCATAATGAACAAGAAATTGCTTAGTTAACAATTGTTTTCAAAGGAGTTTACGACCTGTGTACTAAATTTTGTTCAGTAATAAACCAACCTTTCTCTACCAGAGAAAGTACCAGTACATTAAATGGGTTAATGTTGCACAACTTGCTGCTCACAAGCTGCAGAATTGACGTATAGGCACCACCAAGTGGTCAGTGTACCTCAGTGCAAACCTTTCATATTGTTTGTAATAATATTATTTTCTATAGTAAACCGTACTGAATGTACACAATATGATGATATATCTGTTCACTGCCCCATGTCCAGCATATTATGGATTACTGTCTTTATCACTTTGTATTTCAGTCTGAGATGGAGCTGGTACAGAGCCATGGCATTCCCTCTGAGGACATCATCTACAGTGGTGTTTGTAAACAAGTTTCTCAGATTAAATACGCTGCTAAGAACAGCATTGACCTCCTGCTGTGTGATAATGAAGCTGAGCTTCGCAAGATTTCCCGCTGCCACCCCAATGCCAAGTAAGTGCTGGATGAGTATCAGTCCCAAAGCCAGTTATGATGTGACCTGAGAGCAGCTTTTTCTGTATTGTCAAGTAACTGGATTTGTGCTATTGTCGCACTATTAATTAATGGTCACGAGATAGTGTCCGTCTTACAGGAATTACTTAAAATAGAGAATGTTGTTTTTTCCCGTCTTCCTGTATATAAAGATTGTCAATAATAAGTTCTAGAACAAGTCAAGCTGTATAAAATCATTTGGTCTCAGCTAGATATTTTATTTAATGTGATCACTTCTCAGCTTATTCTAGATGTGCACCATTTATCTAAACTATTATTATCTTTGCAAACCAGTAACCAGAATCCTTTTTTTTAAATAAAGGCTGCTGCTACAGGTTTCAACAGAAGCAGCTAGCCAGAATGATGAGATGAGCATGACGTTTGGCTGCTCCCTGAAGGACTGCAGGCATCTGCTGGAGAAGGCGAAGGAGTTGGGTGTGCAGGTGGTTGGAGTCAGGTGAGGCAAATGCACTGTGAATGGAAATTAAGCACTTTAAGGAAATGTGCATGTTTTGGATAAGATCCACAGCTCTCTTGACCCCAAGTCTCTCTTTAAAAAAAAATTTAGTCCAAGCTGCTACAGATTAAAACAGTAACTTCTTGTAAAGGTGTGAGATTTGATCATTAACAGCCTCTTCTGTGTTTTGCTCCATACAGGTCTCACATTTCAAGTTCCTGTGACGTTGACCAGGTGTACGTTCATGCCATATCTGATGCCCGTTGTGTCTTTGATATGGGCGTAAGTGAAGTTACATAGTTTTACATTGCTGTTTGCACTGTTCATTCTGAAAATAGCATTTCCATTGTGCTCTCCATAACACTTTTATGTTTTGGACACCTGAGACAGCTCCAGAGACGCTCTTTGGTGATCGCTTGTGTTTTGGTTACATATTAACAAGCCTTTGTCTGCCTCAGGAGGAAATTGGCTTCAACATGAAAATCCTGGACATCGGAGGCGGTTTCAGCAGCTCTGAGACCCAGCTGGATCTGGTCAGTGTCTTTCTGTCTGCTTTTTAGAGACAAATAAGGACAAACAGTGCAGTAGAACCTGTATGAGCAACACTGATAGAGAAATGTGTCCTGACCTGAATGTCACCACACCCTTTGTCCTGTTTGGATTGGATATTTAGCTAACACAAAATTGTCAGTATAAATGGGTCACAATTTAAATCACGTTCTTTTGAACTTATGAGGAAATATAATGTATCATTACCATCCAGTATTAAAACGTAAAGGTAGTGTCTTAAATGTCATTTCAAAGACCTTCCCATATTGGTTTCTGCTTTTCACTGCTGTCTTTTCTTGTGCAGATCAGTAGTGCGGTCATGGCTATGGTGGACCTATACTTCCCTCCTTCTACTGGAGTTTCTATCATCGCCGAGCCGGGCAGCTTTTTTGTGTCATCTGCTTTCACTTTGGCTGCGAACATCATTTCGAAGGAGGTGGTGGCACGCGACTGTCAGGCACATGGTTAGTAGCATTATATGCACTCGGGGTATATAATAGATATTCCTATGATGTTTTGGCTTGTTTTCGACAAGATAACTGCTGGAATGTGACTGAATGTCTAAGAATTTTACCCAACTCCAAGTCTGACTTCACATGATGTTGTTTGATTGCTTTAACATTTTTATATTTCAGGCTCTAGGACCATGAGGAGGAATGCCATTGAGAATGTCAAGGCATTGGCAATATAACATAACATTGTAAAAAAGAAAATGTAAAGTTATGCAACTGTTAGGTGAAAGATGCTTTATGTTAAGATCAGACTAACAGCTGTGCCAAAGACACCAGACAAATTTGTCTCATACTGTGATACGAACCAAGATATATTAACAGCGATGTTAAAAATGAACTCATTCCACTCTTACAGATATTGTTTAACATCTCTCTGAACAGATGACCCATCACCAAACGATGAGCCAGAGTTCCAGTACTACATGAACGAGGGAGTGTATGGATCATTTACCAGCAAACTCTCTGAAACACTGATTGCTGCTCCATCTGTTCACAAGGTGAGTCTCAAAAGCCCTGTTTCCACTGAGCGGCACAGTTCAGTTTGGTACGGTACGGTACGCAATGATATGCGTGTCCACTGTCGAAAGTTAGAAAAGGTACCAAAATAACCGTACTGTACTGCAGACAGGGTACATCTGTGCCTCAGCCAACAAACACGGCCAAGCTGGCACCTCTTAGAAAAAGGGATGAATGATTAAAAATCAGAAGAATGAGCTCTGGAGCACACGGTTCAAGTTAGGCTTTAAGTCACCGACGCTTCATCAAAAACATCTTCCTCAGAGTTAAACCTTTTGACTCTGAACCACAGCAGATGTTCTCTCCCACTGTGCTTGATATTTATCCACATTTTTTAATCTTTCAGTAATTTAATGAATTAGTCAAATATCCCGTCCTAATCACTAGATGGCAACATTTGCACACTGTAGAAAAAATGATTAATCTACCTTCTCTTTGCTCATACCAAGCAATAATAAATTAAATCAGTGAGGAAGAAACGCAGTATTGTAGGCATTAAATTTTCCATTATAAGCAATTTTAAATATTAGAAACACAGTTTTAGAGCTCTTAAAAAAGCACACAACCCCCCAAACTCCCACTTGGCATCTCTGACTTTTGTCTTTAGTGGGTAAAGGTACTATCAGCTTTCATTCCCAAGTCAAATGACTCTGCAGTAGAGTCAGTAGTGCAGTAACACTAATTCTCACTCCTTTGTCTGGTGTGATTTTATGAAAATATTGCAATATAAATAACAGTAGCTGTCATGAGGACAATAAAGTTTTGTTGAATCCATCAGAAACTTCTGCAGCTGCAAAAGTCCATCCATACCTGTTCAAGCAGTGCTCCCGACATCGATAAGTTGACGTTGACTTTGAAAGAGAGACTGAAGTTTAAAAAAAAGAAAAATTAATTGAAAGGTAACCAGTATGACATTGTCACTGTTCTCCAGGGAAAAAAGAGAAAGGAGAGGAGTCAGTGGCCTATTTTAGTGGTTTACCTGTGTTTTTAAAAAAGAAAAAAAAGAGCTTGTTCTCTAGTTTTAGTGTAAAACGGCGTAAAGTTTTATCTAAAGTGATGTAGATTGTAATGTTTTGGATACTAAATCAAAGGCCTCTGCTCTGTATTAGCAGAGTGCATCCCTGGATGCTCCAGTGTTCAGCAGCAGCCTGTGGGGTCCCTCTGGAGATGACCTGGACCAGGTGGTGGAGCACTGCCTGTTGCCTGAGCTCAACATCGGTGACTGGCTCCTGTTCTCCCAAGCAGGGGCGTACAGCCTGGGTCAGCCTCTCTGCAGCGCCACTGACTCACCACCACCCCCTGTATACTATGTCATTTCCTCTAGGGACTGGTAAGGAACTCAGTGGAATATTTTATAAATTTGCTGTGTTGCAATATGCAGGTTTTATCAATGACTCATATCCATTTTTCACCAGGTTTGAGATGCAAGACACTGGTGTCACCAATGAGGCTACGCTGAAGAACTTCTCGCTGGTCCCTTATTTCCTCAACTCCTGCCAAACAGAGGCCGCGCTGTCTGTCCCAGCTTAGCAATCATCAGACCGGAAAGACTTTTATCTTACTGGTTTCTGCTGCTAGCTTCCTCTGGCCTACATTCCAGTGGGATGAACTGCTGATGGTGCTTCACATTGCTGGGACCAGAGTGAATTCATCTCATAATCCGCAGTGTAAAGAATGTTTAATGATTAGGCCCGGAAAAACCCAACTAGATTTTAATTTGTATGCAACAAAATGGATGACTCCAAAAAAAACCATGCATTCTTCCCTTTGCTTTGGATATGCCATGGCACCACGGTTTACACTCATATAGTATACATATAAGAATTTTAAGTGGTTATATTTGACAATTGTATTATCTATATCTCCATTGCCGTTGCCAGTCTTGTAAGATATGTATGGCAGAATGAAGCAGTCTATTTAAAAGAGAAACAGTACAGAGATGTATGCTGCTTTGCTACAAGATGTGTATTTATAAACGTAATTGTTTATTTGTGTGATTGTGATTTCATTATTACGTTTAAAATCTGTTGTCCTTCTCAGTGTTTTGAAACAGAAACTTGCTCATGTAGGTGCACTTACTCATCTGTGTGATGCAGTAAATAAAGCCAGTGTGATCAGTGCGCAGTGACTCCATAAAATCCACTCCTGGAAAAATGATAAGTGCAGTCGTCTCTGGTTTTGGGTGGGAAGCTGGTGGCTCAGAGTTGATCAATAAACATTATGTGTTGGTTTTTTAAGTGCAGAGAAGCTTGATAGGAGATTAACTGCTATGCCACGCCATAACAAAGCAGGTTTATCATATAGCATGTGCTGCAGGTGGAACAGGAAAGTGTTGATGGATAAAGAATCAGCCGACATGGAGGAAAAACAAATATTTATATTGTTAGAACCTTTTTTTTTGCTGTTTCTGTTTATTTTCCAATGAATTCGTTTAATATTTGTCAACATTTATTGACTTGGAAAAAAAAATTTCCCAACTTTGAAAGTGTAATGCAGATTGTTGTACCTTTGAAGTTGTCTCCCTATCTGTGTCTCAGGCATGATGAAATATTAGGTAAAAGTTTATCTGTGTTTGTCAACATGAAGAGAAATAAACACCTCATTGATTGGACTGAGTCACTGTGACTGTGTTGTATCGTCACTAACAGATCATTAACATTTTAATAGTCCTTGACAGACTACCTCAATAATGACCTTTTTTAAGAAATAGTTTTATAAAATCTCTTAGGACGCACTCACACCAGACAATCTGTACCGTACTTAAACATGTTTGACCCCCAAAAGTCCAGTTGTCAGCCCTACTGTGGTTGGAAGTGGTGGGCCTCTGCACGATATGGATGCACATGCACAAGCACAGGCACGGAGCGCCGACATTGCTGTGACCGAAGGTTTCACCTTGAATTCAGGCAGACAACAGCATACAAAGTCCAGATAAAGAGCAGTGGAAAAATCCATGACTGCCTTTTAAATAGCGGATACCAGATAACAACTAAAACAAAATTATTACAAGAATAAATAATGGCTCAATATTTGAAAATACGGGTAGATGAGGTAGCTCAAGAATGCTCAGGCGCGGTTAGATGGAAGCCATGCGAGTGCAGTCCAGGGGGGGAGAGAGGAGGAGGGGACAATCATGCTGGGTTTGGCATGAGGAACAAAGGTCAAGATCACATGATAACTATCAAACATTGCATTTAAACAGGCCAGCTCTACAATAAAAGACTTGGACACAACTATGACATACATGTGTTCAAGTTTAATAGAGAATACTATTTTCCCTGCAAGAAAACAACATTGTGCAAAACTGTTTTTTAACAAATAGATTCCCATATGGCACACAAGAACAATATTCAACATTCTTTGGTCAAATGTCACTGAAAAAAAGTAGAAGCAAAAATTGCTTACAGAATAGTTATTTTCAGTGTAATTGCTCAGTTTAAGGTGACAGTAGTTTGGAGTCCAACGTAAACATTCTCATTACTTTGATCATACTTAACTGTAGTCACTGAGGAACAGCGAAGCAGCAGACCTCAAACTTAATTTTGAGCTCTGTGTTGTGCAACTGTGAGGAGCTGACTGCTGCCGTAAAAATCAGGAATTAAACTTCTCTGTGCGTGGTTTGAGACTAGCCACACAGCCTCACATTCAGTTTAAGTTGCCCAGTTTTCAGTTCGGGGTACCGTGAGGCCTCACAGAGGTTGTTGATAATACTGTCGTGGTGGCAGGCAGGTCAGCAGCCTGGGTGACCCCAAACATCCAGCAGGGCGTCTTCCTCACTGCTAGGTGTCGTCGTGTGTGCTTGGCCAGGTGGTCGCTCCGCATGAAGCGGCTGAGGCAGATGGGACAGGCAAACTTTTTCTCTCCCGTGTGGGTGCGTCGGTGACGGGACAGCTCATCAGAGCGAGCGAATCGCCTCTCACAGCCATCCCACTTGCAGTTAAAGGGCTTCTCGCCTGTTAGGAAACAGTGAAGTGTTCTCATGACTAAAACAAGACATACATCACAGAAAGTGCACCATAATCTCGATGCATGTAGTTTTTACGACCATGAAATCCTTCCTCTCTTACCTGTATGTGTCCTCATGTGGGCCTTAAGGTGGGAGCTCTTGAAGTAGGTCTTGTTGCAGTCTTTATGGAGACAAACATGACTGCGTACTCGGGACACTTGTGGCTGCTGCGGGCTTTGTCTTTGCTCTGATAAGACATGGCCAGGTGCAGGGGCGATGGCTGGTAACTTAGTGCCACCTGGTGTCACCACCGACGGCTGGATGTAGAACGTGGGAACAGCCG
>JAPQLA010000024.1:23634602-23645900 GCA_029822935.1 Naso vlamingii | reverse complement strand
GATACCAGTATTGCAAAATGCTGCCAATGCCACCACAAATGCTGGTATCGGTACCAGCAGTCTGTACACCAATCAGATGCCATACCACACTATTTATTAGCAGTAAGAAAAGGTACCCAGCTGCTTCCCAATTAGCTCAGTTAGCTCTGACTGACATTACATACCTGAAATCAGTTTTTCTTTGCCCTTCTAAAACATTACTCAGGAAGTTGGACTTTCCTGCCTCTGGCATCTACGATTTTTAAGAGCGACGAAGAACAGAGAGAGCCGACAGAGCTAGCAAAATTTCTGCATTCTGCCATATTTTACACTGGAAAGTTAAAGGAGATGTGAAAGGAATTGTTTTTTTATGCGCTAATGTCGGATCAGTACTCGATATCTACCAATCCACAAGTTTGGGTGTCGGAATTGGTAACGGGAAGGAAAATATGGTATCAGAACATCTCTAATTGTAGAATCGCTGTATTGTGATATTATCGTTATTGTGGGCCACATATCGTATCATGAGTTACCCTGTCATTCCCACTCCTAGTAATCAGAGGGTTATGTTTTAAAGTTCACATGTCAGCAGTTCATTTTTGAATTGCATGAACTGCATTAATTAGGTCTTAAAAAAGGCATGCCTTGATGTTTTTTATTTTTTTGTCAGGCTACGTGAAGTCTCAGAGAAACTCAACAAATACAGCTTTAACAGGTAAGTTTGTGTCAACATTAGAACTGCTTGCAGCTTTGCTTGATTTGATCAGTTGTTGTAAACAGGATCCTTGTAATTATCCTGTATATTTTCTCATTTATCATTGTGTGTTTTGTTATTTTTCTTTTCTGATGAAGTCATCCACACCTTAGTCTGCTGGAGCAGGCCACCCTAAAACAGTGTGTAGTTGGTCCAAACCATGCCGGATTTCTTCTTGAGGTAATGCCATTAGACACTACTCAACAAGCAATAAAATTGGGCTGAGTGATTCTGCAGAAAGAATTATGATTGTTGAATCTCAATCCCAGGTCATGAACACCAACACACCTCACATCGAAAGGATCTAAATTGCATTTATTATTATTTGCTGCTTACCAGAAACAATTCAGGAAAATAGGAAGATTCGAACTGGGTCACTTTTAATCAGATGATCTCAGACTTGCCAAAAACCACAAGGAAGTTTGCTTATCTTCTATTTTCTCGTTGTGTAGAAATTACTGACACAGACAGGACTCATTAGATAGAATATGTTTTTGTATGGGACACCACTCTAATTAGAATGATCCAATTTGACAGGACTGCAGACACACAAAAGAGGAAGTCAGTAATTGACCTCTGTTTATTTCAGCTTTGACATAAGAAAACGGGTCATGCAGATAAAAGTGTGTTCAGGATATGTGTGGAGTCACCTGTTGTTGCCTTTATTTACACTGCTATTGTGCATTAGCAAACGTAACACACAGTTGTGTTAATTTTGATGACACAGGGTTTGATGTGTTTGTACGATCACTTGAGAAAAATGAGCAGCGATCATTTGCATAAAGAATCAGGTGTGAAAGACAAATGGTTGCTGAGTGTTTGCGTTTAGGATGTGGTAACAGTTTAATTCTCTCGTCCTCATTTGATAAATTGCACTTAATCTTTCAATACATATTTTCTGTCTTAAAGAGTTTTATTTGTCAAACGTGTGACACTGAAAACCATAAATGCAACTCTTTTTAGGACGGACGCGTGTGCAGAATCAGCTTTGCTGTCCAGCCTGATCGCCTGGAGCTCAGCAAACCGGATGGCAGCGATGGGTGAGAGACTTCTTTATGATGGGATCTGTCCCGGAAACGGTTCTAGCTTTGGCACTGAGTTGGAAAACAGATTGCTTGGGGAGTTTTCTAGTACAGGATGCACTGAGCATGCTCAGACTTTTTGTTGGTGGTTGTTGCTGTAATTTGAATGAAGCATTTGTGCCCTTTTTGGCTGAATATGAAGCATTTGGACATGTATCCACTTTTAGAATGATGCTCTGGCTCTTTTCTACAAAGATTTACATTTAGAAGGAGTGAAACACATGTCTTAATACATTACAGATGTGTTCCGAAAATACCTCTAACATGCAGCTGTTGGATTCTTTGGTGGTGTGCTTGTAAATATGATATCTATGCAGTGATTCTCTCTGTAGAGTTGCCTTTCAGGGAGTTTTTTTTCCCCCAAAGTTACCTTCATTCCAGGGACATAGTTGTTTTGCCAATTAAAAATAGGGCATGCTTCTCGCTTTATTTTAATCTTGACACCAAACAACCAACAGCAGTCTAGTGTGTAACTTTCTGAAAGCCAGATGCCTTTTTGGTCGTGCAAGTGTGCGCTACTTATTAAAAAACACTTTTTTTTGACTAGCTGCTCTGTTTTGTTTTGGCTATGAGCATGTATTTTTGGTGACTGTCTCATTGAAAGTTGTTGATATCCCGCCCGCAGAACAACATCCAACAGTGACCTCAGAGTTTTCAAGGCCCCTTTAGTTGCTAAATATGCATGTGAATCAGGCTGTAAAAAGCTTAAGAGCTCCCTCCTCCCAACTTTTCTGCCGAACACACGTTTTGTTCCTCGCTGCAGACTAAGAAATGAGCAGAAATAAGATGAGAGAGTTTCAAATTTAAATGGCTTTTGAGTCAGCACCATTGTGGGCTGCTTGGAAGCCACTGAAAAGAGGATGGCAGGTTGTCTTTGGAAAGTTTGCTAGCTTACTGAACATGGTCTTATGCCCTGATGACTGTGAATCGTAACACAAGAACATGGTTTGTGTCAGCTTTGACTGTTGGTTTAAATGTGCTGTTTCTCTGTAATGTGCCTGAATAATTTGAATTTGTGTTACATTTCCCTCCTTTAAAGTGTGGTACTAAATGTGTTTGTATTTTTTAGTTGGGAAATATCTTAATTCAGTGTCACTGTAGTCTCTCTTATGTGAAATGTTTGCAAAATTGTCACAATTTATTTCCTTTGTCTCAGTCAAACATCTTTTACACCTACTGTCTACTAGACATGCAGTGAACTTCTTTTGGTTATAGAAGGCTTTGCGTTATTAGACATCTTGAAATAGGAGAAAGCAGTTGCAGCCCCAAAACCCCAAGAACTTTTAAATAAGGAAAAGTCTTGAAGGCGGAACGAGTTGCAGCCAATTCTGATTCCCAAGGGTGTTGCCATGCTAGTCTCCAAAATACTTGCTCTCATTTTGCTGTATAATATTTAAAACAAATCCTGAACCAAGAGGTTTATTCTGTAGAAATACCTGGGGTACATTCGTTTCTGTCAACCCAGGTAATAAGAAGTCTTTTTGTCCTGTGTGGGACTTCTTTAGGTTTGTAACCGATCTCCCATCTTTTGTTTCCAGTTCAAAGTTGAGCAGTGGTTCAGGGACAGGAAGGAGCTCCAGGCCAGGCAGGACTAGTGATCCGCCCTGGTTCCTGTCTGGCTCTGACACACTTGGCAGACTGGCAGGCAACACCCTTGGGTAAGTTCTGGCAGGGTTGGCAGAGACAAACGGTCCTGTGAAAGCTCAGCATTTAACCCACAGCCTGACGCTGCAGCAGGTTTGTTCGGGGTGTATTTCCGCAGGGTTCTTTATTCTGGAGAGGAAACTTTATGTGGGTGCTGTAAAATGTAATGTGTCCACCATATTACATAAATCAAATAGCATGGCCATAGAAATCGACTGCTAAATTTGCGGTATGCTGTTGTTTTCTTAGTGCTTTTGCCTTGATGATAACTGGAGAATTGATTCCTTCTGAAAAATATTGTTTTTGGTTCTTATATATTAAGATTAAGCCTCTAAACTTGCACCCTGACAACTCAATGTTCATCCTAAACAAAATGCTAGTTGGTATTCAGAATGTTTATGTAATTCATTTATTTTACCATATCGAAGCTTTTTCTGAATTATGAGAATCACTAATTCCTTCCTGTAAATGCTGCTGATGCAAACTGCCCTGTCTCTGCTGTCACAAAGGCTAAATCCCTTCATACCCACATGTGTTCGTCTTTTCAGTCTGCTCTGTTAGTCAGATGGTGTTTTTTGGCAGTTTTATCTGACCATGGCCTTGCACTGTATGTAACAGGAGTCGCTGGAGCTCTGGGGTAAACGGAGGCAGTGGAGGAGGTGGAAGTGGAGGAGGAGCAGGGGGAGGTGGAGGAGGAAGTGGCAGCAGTGGAGGAGGAGGTAGTGGAGGTGGAGGTGGAGGTGGAGGCACTTCGGGCAGGTCATCAACAGCTGCTCGTGATTCCCGCCGACAGACTAGGGTGATTCGCACAGGAAGGGATCGTGGCTCGGGCCTTCTAGGTAGCCAGCCTCAGCCTGTCATACCGGCTTCTGTCATCCCTGAAGAGCTCATTACTCAGGTAAAACAAACTCTTAACATTTCTACATCTTTTGTCTTGCTATTTTTGTTGCATTTTGTTAACTTTATCCTGACTGAAAGAAATCTATGATATTTAATCCATGTACATTTGACAGTGCACACACTGTAGGATGGAAAACAACACATTTACTTGCTGTTCAGCAGTCACAAGTTAATATCACTGAAATGTTCCGATTTTCCCCCTGTTACTTTCCCCCAGGCCCAGGTAGTCCTTCAGGGGAAGTCCAGGAGTGTGATCATTAGGGAACTCCAGAGGACCAACCTGGATGTCAACCTCGCCGTCAACAACCTGCTGAGCCGGGATGATGAAGATGGAGATGATGGAGATGACACGGCCAGCGAATCCTACCTCCCTGGAGGTTTGTCTAAAAGACTTAATTCAATACGTTCAGGCTTAGTAGCAGTTCAGCACGTCATGATACAAGCAGGCTTCACTGCACTGGTCCAGACAGTGTTTAGCATATTAACCTTTCATCCATTTGTGCCTGTGTCCCACGCAGAGGACCTGATGTCCCTGTTGGATGCAGACATTCACTCTGCTCATCCCAGTGTGATTATTGATGCTGATGCCATGTTCTCCGAGGACATCAGCTACTTTGGCTACCCCTCTTTTAGGCGCTCCTCGCTGTCTCGTCTGGGATCCTCCAGAGGTAACTCAGCAACTCATCTCTGACTAGTAGAGGAAAGGCAGGGTGTTGGAGAGGCTTTGGGAACAACACTGGTGATGGCTTTTGTTTGTGGGACGGAGCTTTAAAAAGCTCACCAAGAGAAGACAACCCTGTAGACAAGCTGAAAAAGCACAGCAGTGTTGATGTGAGATGGATTTTAAGAAAAAACTTAATAATCTACCAGTGTTTTTTTTTTTTTTAAGATTTGAATTAGATAAATGTTATCTAACAAGCAGAGCTGTTTTTTGTAGGGCTGATGCAAAAAGCAAAACATATTATAGATGAGAAAATATTTCCCTCTTTGCTGAATGTACTGTTAAGAGGTTAAGGCTTTACCCAAATTAACGTAAAATAAAAAAGTTTAAGCTTTTTTTGCTGGGAAATTTTCTCTTCAGTCTGTTAAGCTTGATTTTAAATATGGGTGTTTTTGGTGTTACAGGCTGTAAATGTTTGATGTAGTTTGCTGCATGGCTATAGTACATACTGTGAGCTCTCTGAGAAAGGCCCGCCAGGCCCACCTGTCTTCACAGGGATCCTTAAGGCAGTCTATTCTAAAGACCTACCTAGCCCACCTTTAGCCCATATGCATGCTTTCTTTCTGTCTATCCACTTCCTCTTCTATCTCGCATTTTAACATGAGCGCGCAAACTGACTCACCCACCAGTTTAATTTAGTCTCCCATTTAATCTTCAGTACTGCAATTTTGATTTGCATAACAATGATTCTAAAGAATCTATCTTTCTCTCTCTATTCTTAAAACTATGTTGACGGGTCTTTCCCAGAGAGTGGCTTACTTCTATCCCACTGGTGTGACCTTATTGCATACCAGTTCTCCTTCTTCCCTTAGAGCGCGACTCAGAGCTGTTGCGCGAGCGTGAGTCTGTGTTGAGGTTACGCGAGCGCCGGTGGCTGGATGGGGCCTCGTTCGACACAGAGCGAGGCTCCACCAGTCGTGAGGGAGAGCCCAGCTTGGACAAGAAGAGCATCCCGGTCCAGAGCCCTGTCTCTTTGGGAGAGGAGCTCCAGTGGTGGCCTGACAAGGTATTGTGTTTTTATTATTTTTGAATGACAGTGCAGCTGGAGCTTTGTTTTTTGTACTTCCTTTGATCATCTCGATGTGTCTACAAGGAGTTTAATCCGCTAGTAGGAAATTGAATTTATAGGACATTAAGACCTTTTGGTTTGCTCCACTTAACATTTACAGAGGTCTTTATTTTTTTTTCCAGGATGGTGTTAAGTTTGTGAGCATTGGAGCCATGTTCTCAGAGCTAGTGGCTGTTAGCTCCAAAGGAGAACTTTACCAGTGGAAGTGGAGTGAACCGGAACCCTATAGGAATGCACAGGTGGAAAACTAAGCCTATGTGAATGAAATAACCAAAAAACTGCACTAGATGTGTTTTATTTTGCTAAAGTAAAACATGATTCTGTCTGTTATTTTAATATGCTTAATGGATAGAGAACTCTGGTTGTTTGTTGTGAGCTGGAAATCTAATCATCTGTCATTTGTCCAATCAGAATCCTTCCATCCATCACCCACGTGTACCCTTCCTGGGCCTGGCCAATGAGAAGATCACCCTGTTGTCTGCCAATAGCATCAGAGCCACTGTAGCCACAGAGACCAACAAGGTAGATTATAATAACAGAGGAAAACATAAAATTGTATGCTCTGCTTTGTTGATGGTAGCAGAATTTGTCAACAGGATAACCTGTGTAATCACAAGATTGTGTGACTGAGTAAATAAATGTATCTATAGTCACAAATCAACCATGTGTGTGTGTTTGTGGTTTAGGTGGCAACCTGGGTGGACGACACACTGAGCACAGTGGCCCTGAAGCTGGAACACAGTGCTCAGGCTTTTCCTGAGCTGCAGGGGGAGCGTATGGTGTCACTCCACTGCTGTGCTCTCTACACGTGCGCACAGCTGGAGAATAGCCTCTACTGGTGGTGAGCAAAAAATCCTAATTTGATGAAAACATGAAAATCAACGGGAACCTTGTTTTCAACAGTAACATTGGCTCCTGAATGTCACTATTCCCTTTACATTGTTAAGGCTGTTACACACCAAGAGTTTCATGAATGAACAACACGAAAATGTTAAATACTCGTCAGCGATTACTTTGCATTAAAACTATTCACATCAAGGCTTGCTATGGATAGCTGAGTTTCAGGGTTATTCCACTGTACAGCTGTAGAATGACTCAAACTAAAGGCTCCTATTCTTTCCTACGTGTAGTTATCACAAAAAACTATTTTCCTGAAATTTAGCCTAAAATTCCTCTGAAAACATGGTGCTTGCCGTGTAAACTTCTGCTCAACAGTAGGAGATGGACGTGTTGTTCGTCCCGCACAACCATTGTGATTGGTTGATGCCTTTGTAGGCAGTGCGAAAGCTTGGAAAAATCGGCTTAGAAATATTTGGAAAAGGAAAGGGCACTTTTTTTGCAGTGTGATACTTGCAGTCTGTGTGAAAATATTTATCCACAATCAGCAGTTCAAAAAAATGTTAATGACGTGTGAATTATTTGCAAGAAAAAAATGCATCCGGTGTGTAAAGGCCTTTATCCTGTTAAATGTAAAAGGAGTTATCACTGAAGTTAAATTCAAAATAATAGTCCATTATTTTTTCTCTTTTACAGTGTTATTGGTTGTGAAAAATACCATTATTATTGTGCTTATAAGATGCTTTTATAGATGCTTGTGATTTTTTTTCTCACTTTTGATTCAGACTTTTAGGTAGTATTCAGGGATAGGAAGAGTAAATCACACACAGGCTTCTCTGTTAATAGAGTATGGTTGTGACTGTGAAATTTTACATAGCCAGAAAGTTGACACCCAGTTTAATAGGAATAAAGGTCTTCTTAATTGTAAAATCCAGTGGAAATGTGTATCAGTCAGTAAGCAGCCCTCTATTTAAACAAGATCATGCTGCAGCAAATGTTTTTCCCTAAGTTTTTAGCCAAAATACAAAATGGGAAGCTGTAGCGAGCAATGTGAATCCTCTTTAAGACCAAACTGCCATTTAGCAAGGATTAAAAATTGATACCGTGTCATTTCAGAATGAGAACAGGTAATATTTTGGGGTAAGATATGAATGTCAGTGAAGTTTTGACATTTCACTGCTTGCGTTTGTCTACAGGGGTGTTGTGCCTTTTAGTCAGCGGAAGAAGATGCTTGAAAAGGCCAGAGCCAAGAACAAAAAGCCAAAGTCCAGCGCTGGCATCTCCTCAATACCCAACATCACCGTGGGAACACAGGTATGATTGATTTTTAAATTTTTATTGTTTTAACTTTAACTGAATGAGCTCAATATAAGCCTTGCACTTAATGTGAATTGGTAAATGTACTGGTTCTTTTCTCAGGTGTGCTTGAGGAATAACCCCCTCTACCATGCCGGTGCAGTGGCCTTTTCTGTCAGTGCCGGAATTCCCAAAGTGGGCGTCCTGTTAGAGTCTGTCTGGAACATGAACGACAGTTGTAGGTTTCAGCTGCGTTCACCAGAGAGCCTCAAGAACATGGAGAAGACCACCAAGACCCAGGAAATCAAGTCAGTTTCCTTTCATGTTGGAAAAAATTGTTCATCTTTTGGATCTGAATAAGTTTTCACAATTTTATGTATGTACCCTTTTGACCGAAATTAGAGGACACACACTTTAGACCCCTTTTAGACGGTGCAAGTTTTCACACCAAACGACACACTTTTCGTCCTTCCTTTTACATGACAATGGCGTGCTGGCACCCCTGAAATCGCGTTTCAGGGGTGTGAAAAAACGTTTTCAACTGGGTTCCAGAGTATAATCTTTTGAAAACACAACCTTCTCTCTGGCGGTGTAAACTGGCAACCCTCAAAGCCTGTGAAAATGGTGACTGTGCTTCCTGACTACACCAACTGAAGCACAAGTCAATGTGTTCCGCTCTAGCCACTACCAAATTCCGATTAAACACTCCGCAGTGCACCAAAAGCAAGTCGCACATGAAGACAGTCTGTTGAGACAAACTCATGTGTTTGTAGCACAATTTTGGAAGTCAAACTACGGCTGAATTTCTTTAATTTGTAGCTGCTTAAGGCTTCGTCGCAACAGGAAGTAAACAACTTCAGCAACTCTAACGGTGTGTCATTACAAACTTATAACGCCAACCGCTGGGCTGACATGCATCCTACGGCATTTTCGATTGTTCATGTAAACGCAGATTTTTTTTTTTAAAGATGCAAAGGTAAGACTTTTCCGTTTTTAGTGGGGCTGCTCTGTCTAAATGTGGCCTTGGTCTCTCCGATTTCAGAGTGAAGTTGTGCTCGTTATAAATCTAAATTATAATTTATCTTACTGTCTTGCTCTCACACCATAGAACGGAAAGCAAGCCGGAGCTGGTGAAAACTGAGATGGGTCCTCCTCCCTCTCCAGCGTCTACCTGCAGTGATACCTCCTCCATTGCTAGCAGTGCCTCACTGCCCTACAGTAAGTCAGCAGCTCTCTCGCTGTTTCTCTGCCTTAACCTCTAGCTCTGAACAACATGCAAGTCTTGACTTTCCTCTCTATCTCCCAGGCACAGAACCAATTTCTTCCTCACTCTGTGCTCTCATTAGTCCTTTGACTTTGAAACAGATGGTGCACAGGCTTTTGTCAGCAAGTTTTTTTTTTCCCCCTGCCCGTTTTCCTGTGAAGGAAATGTGGCCAGCTCACAGCGTATACTGTGGTGTATATGGTTGCCTTTTTACCTCCTCTTATCATACAAACCATATGGCTGGCTGTGCTGATAATTAATTTTTCGTAGTTCACACCAAAGTTTTCATCACCTGGTCAGCAGTAAATTTTTACTTTTCTAATCAGGAGTGTTAAGCCATTTGCTATTCCTTGATTTAAACAAATATGGAGTGTCTTTCTTAAAATATTCTCAGATCAGAGACTAAAAGTTAGTATATACTTGCAGAGCGAAGGCGTTCTACTCCAGCTCCCAAAGAGGAAGAGAAGGTGAATGAGGAGCAGTGGCCCCTCAGAGAGGTGGTGTTCGTGGAGGATGTTAAAAATGTCCCTGTAGGAAAGGTGGGTGCATCTGAAATAAAGCAACATATGGATTAAAGTTTTCAAATATAGTTAATATCTGGGACAATAAGTAATGCAGGTGTGTAAAAGTGTTAAGCTTCTGTAAGACCTTGCTGTCAATCATGTGTCCCAGGTCTGTCAGTGGGTTTTTCTGTGTTTTCTTCATCTCAGTTTAAAAACCTAAGTACTGTCATATTTGTTCTAGGTGCTCAAAGTGGACGGTGCATATGTTGCTGTGAAGTTTCCTGGGGCATCAAGCAGCATGAGCAACCAGAGCAGCGCTGCTCCTCCTGACTCCGACCCATCATCACTGTTGCAGGACTGTAGGCTCCTGAGAATAGATGAGCTGCAGGTATAGGCTAAATTGATGCAATATTTCTTGTCTTCTTGTCAGTATCTGAAGTTAAGAGTTAATCAATCTGTGCAGGTGGACCATCTATCCTCCTGACTTTCAAATCGATATAATTTTGTCTTCATTTTGTTCCTGACAGGTGGTCAAAACTGGTGGGACTCCCAAAGTTCCTGATTGTTTTCAGCGTACACCTAAAAAGCTGTGTATTCCAGAAAAGGCAGAGATTCTGGCTGTGAATGTTGACTCCAAAGGTGTGTCTTTGTTTCTGCATGACAGTGTATATCTAATATACTTTAGAAATGTATTTGTTTGGTGTGGGGGTGTAATGGTACACAAAAGTCACGGTTAGGTTCAGACCTTGGTGTAGACCTCACAGTTTGGTACAAAAACTTCATCATAGCATCATCCTTCTTTCCCATCTTTCTTTTTTCTCCTGGCTCAGGTGAAAAAACACTTAACACCTGCATACATCAGTACATCATAGGTCGCCGCTAATGATTTAGTAAAACCAAATGATCTGCACAGGGTGTTTTATTTTGAAAATTGACTGGATTTGCTCCTGTCTCTGTGACTTCCTGTGTGCAGCTTGGCATGGCTAGCCTCTCCCTCCCTTGTTTAATTGTTAAATTGGATTAATTGTTTTGAGTGTCACACAACCTGTGTGAAATGACTCGTTTGACTGTCAGAGTTTAATCCACGCACTGTGGAAAGTCTAGAGAAGCTTCACGATTACAAGCTTTAAAAGAAGCAGGCAGGTCTACTATGTTAGCTCAGTCAACAAATGCTAAACTAAAGGCTTACTGCTGCTTCAGGTTTCTGAGTGGAACTTGTGTATGTAAATTTGGTTCTGCGTTACGTTTA
>JAPQLA010000024.1:23573241-23600849 GCA_029822935.1 Naso vlamingii | reverse complement strand
TACATTCATGCAACCTGGCACTGCACACCTGTTCACCACTTCTGGAGAAACATTACGGAAACATTATCCCAGATCATTGGCTGCCACATCCCACTTTCCCCCTCCCTCTGTTTATTGAGAGACCTATCCACATTAAAACTTGACAAAACACACTCCCTTTCACTTCTAGTGGCGCTGACTATCGCCAAGAAAACTATCCTCATGAACTGGAAGTCTCGGAACTGCATACACATCATATACTGGAAAAACCTCCTGATAGACTACATCTCCTTGGAAATTACAAACTCCTCTGACAATAATCATGGCACTATCTGGCAACCATTCATCACTTTCTTGCAATTATTTACTTTTTGGACTATTATTATTATTATTACTGTTATTTTCACGACAAATTCTTTTTTTGGGGGGGGGGGGGCACTGATACAACCATCATTTTACTGTAACTATTATGATTAACATTATTGTCGTTGTCATTTTCTATTACTATTTATACTTATCTATATATATTTATATCTCTACTTACTACTTACCACTCGGGTCCCTGCTGGGTCACGCTTGTTGGGCTATGACCTTCTATTCTATTCTTCGCCCTGAACTATTTTCAGATGGCACATCACCTTTTGGTTTTAATGCACATCACACTAGTTTAGGAAGAGGAAAGGGGACACAACAATCAAATTACAGTTCATGACTACCCCTCTCCTTGTTTTTAATGCACCACACTAGAAAATACACACACCTATTAAAATAATATCTCAAAAAAAAAAATAAAAATAAAAAATTATATATTCATCCAGACATAGGGTAAGGTGGTGTGCCGCATGCAGTCCGGGGCATGCGCGGGTGGAGGGAGGAGTCCGGGGGTGTTGGGGGCTCAGGCTGGTCCCGTGCAGGTTGGTAGGGACCTGAGGCACTCCATAAATTTAAAGACCCCACCTCCTCCCTCCCTTCATATTATTATTATTATTATTGTTACTCATCATCATTATTAATATTTAATATTGTTATTATTGATATTATCCTTATTATTATTGCAAAAATATAAGTTTGCATTGTGTTTTTTTTCTTTTTTTTCTTTCTTTCTTTCTCCCTCGCTTGTTTCCTTCTGTTTACTCTTTTCTATTATTATTATTATTATTATTATTATTATTATTATTATTATTATTATTATTATCTTTGGATTGTTTCCCTCTGTTTATTTATTTATTTATTTTTTATTATTATTGCCTGTCTGACAATTATATTTATTATTGGGTTTTCATACTCTCAAATCGCACGCACACAGGCACGCACACACGCACGCACACACACACACACAAAACCACAAGTGTTGTTATTGTTGTTTGTTGTTCACACCTTGTTTGTCTGTCCTGTATTGTCACTGTAATGTCATATTGCACAAAAAAAAAGAAAGAAAGAAACTGAATGACCTATACCAACAGAGGATCCCTTCAAATGATCCAGAAGTTAAAAAAGATCTTGTTGTCAACTGCCCAAACATGAACCATGCTGCAACTAGCAAACTTATAGAATACTAGCCATCACGGAGAAAAACTGTCAGGAGCTGTTTGTTGGTTGATGAAGTTTAAAGACTTTGCTGCTTCAAAGTCAGAGGGCAAAAGTAAAGGTTTCTTTCCTGCTTAAAACTGATGGATGGACAGCAAGGTATGGGTAGAGAAGTTAGATGAAGTCAACATCCACCATCCAGAGTTACTTTCACTCAAAACTTAGTCAATTGAAAAGTGGTAAACCAATCCATATGCAAACTGGATCCGATTGTTGATGAAGGCACCAAGAGTTTTGGAGGATGGATAAGCAGGTTTGGCAACCATATGATTTCCAGACTTGGCCAGAAATTCCAGCTTCTCTCAACTTATCTGCCAGAAAAAAAGGTCTTGTGTTTTTTGCAGACGCCTGCAGTCAAGCGTTGAGGAGCAGAAAATGGCTGATTTACCATGAGATTGTATAACTCCTGATTTATCACCGTTCTCCCATGTGGGCATTGATTATTTAGGACCTATAGAGGTTAAAAGAGGTCGGGTTCCTGTGAAGTAATGGGGAGTAATATTTACCTGCCTGGTGAGTTGAGCTGTTTATCGAAAGTGGTGAACACACCAGATACTGACTGTGTTAACACCTTATGCCTTAACGCCTTTTTCCTTTTTTTGTAGTTGGTGCAACTCTACTACATCACGCTCCTTTCCCCCCTCTTCATTTCACATATTAGGCACATATTAGTAACTGGTTTGGGCAAAGACAAAAACCTCCACAACAGAAAATGCCACAAAAGTCAGTGTCAGGCTGAATAATGAATGGAAACAAAACAGTCTTTCAGTCTGAATATCGAGCTGTTTTCCCCGAGCCATAAAGAAGATCACTTCAGCAGTACACTGCCCACATTTATCAGTCTTTCTAAACATAACTGATATGCCACTTTTTCCCTCAGTCTAAAAAAGCAGTATTTCTTGTCACAGTGAAATAAATTTTAGAATAGATTATTTAGCCCCCTGCCAAAAGTACTTTGTTGGTTAAGAACAAGTCAGGGAGAGAAAGAAGGGACTGAGGAGAAAGAAGGTGAGGGAGAAAACATAGACATGGGCATGCAAAGCATTTGCAAAGATTGGTGGATCGATAGAGTGATGGAGGGCAGACAGAATGAAAACTCCATGCCGATCGCTGAAGGACATCGAGAAAGACTAATAGAGTTTGAGACACGGGAGGGGGTAAAGAAAATGTCTGAGAAAATTAGAAGAGAGAGAGTGAGGCTGACAGCTAGCAGTAATGAATGATAATTCTTCAACTAGTGGGTGTGCTCACTATGTGCGGATGAACATTCACCAGTCATTTCTTCAGTCTTTGACACATCATAACTTCAACACATACACACACAAGCTGTTGAGAAGTTAATTGTCCAGATCAATTACACAATTTTTTAAATTTGTCTGTCTGTTTGTTTGGACTGATGGCACTGTAACAAATAGGAGGATATGTAACTGTGTTTAGCCTGTAGCTGCCAGTAATTCTTTATAGGAGGCTGATTTGTCCAGATGGATTCTCTGCTTACACTATCTTGTGTAATTTATATGGGGCCTAT
This sequence comes from Naso vlamingii, assembly GCA_029822935.1. NCBI lineage: Eukaryota > Metazoa > Chordata > Actinopteri > Acanthuriformes > Acanthuridae > Naso > Naso vlamingii. The sequence continues at coordinate 23,597,755 of JAPQLA010000024.1, read as the reverse complement.
TGCACAAAAGTATAATTAAGGTGTAGCAATAACCACATGAAAAAGAATATTAATATGAAAATAATTATGCTAATTTAGATAAGAATTTTTCCCGCGGTCACCACCGATGTTTAGCCGTCAGCTGCGCCTTCATCGATCCATCGGCATTTAGTGAACGCAAGTAAATTCTCAGCTGACGGAAAAAGGATGAATCAGTCAAACAGCAGAAAGCAGCAGCGGCTGAAGTTTCTGGGCAACCAGCTTTAGTTCGGCTGTGTGTGATCGGCTGCCGTCAGCTTTGCTCAGCACTGGGTTGAGGTCGATACCTTCGAACAATTTAACCGAAGAAACATTAAAGAACGCATAAAATAACTGTGGCTGATTCTTTGGTAACAATACTTGTTTTTTGAGAAAACTAGAGCTTGATTGGTCTGAGCACAACGCGTCACAATCTTGGAGAAAAAGAAAAATCTCTCAGACAAAAACTTTCGCGCACAAAATAGTAAAGAATGAAAAATGTAGACAAATGTAGCAGTTTGCTGGTGAGCAAACTGGGGAGGAGCCAGAGAAGGAGGCGGCACCTGCAGTCTCGGTGAAGAAGCAGCAACCTGTTCAGGAGAACGCTGCTGCCGTCCAGCCCGTCAAAGCTGCTATTTGAGGGCAGAGTGGAGCAACCAATGAAGGAAAGCATATCCCAGAAACCCTCGTCACACAAGTGCCACAGAAGCCAACTGATGAAAAACCTGAGGAGAACCAAGCGCCCAAGACTACAAAGAAGAAGAAGGCAAGGAGTGAAACATGAGACGTCTACTCTGCAGACCTCTGTCTCCGAGAGACTTCATATCCTGTTTATGCAACACCTTTTGTGACAAGAACTTTGAACAAAGGTATTCACGGTGGACTTGAACCTTAAAACCTGTCTGGAATTTGAAACAACTTTTATACACGTCGAGTGTCAGCCGATGGATCGTTGAAAACTGAACCTAGATGCAGTGCAATCTAATGTAATGCGGTATTAATGACTGCTGGTGAGCAAACAATTAAAATTGTTTAGCTTCTCCTTTGCGTTGGTGAAGCTGAACCTGCACCACAATGGAGGGAGGATGAAGACGCAGTAACGTTAAGTAGCTCAAAGTATCTTAGTGTCTTAGTTCGTAACCTGATTTGAGCTGTTGACTCTATTTCTAGCTCACTGTAACTTAACTGCAAACATCTGCTGCTTATTAGTGCTAGTAGGGTTATGATTAGGGTTTTATTAGAAAAAAAAAAAATTGCAATACATTAATAAATCTTTTTTTTTTCCGTCCAGCTAGACAGAACGTGTATGCGTTAATTGCGTGTTAACTGCAATTATAGCATCACAACCAGCAGTCTTTACATGATTCACCAATTGGCATAACAACGAAAATGACCGTCACATAAATTAGTACAAAAATAATCATGGTTATAAGTAAACAGTAACAAGTCTAATTGACTAAATAACAATATCTAATAGCATTTAGTGCAAGCTATTACGGTAAGGCAAAACACAGAAGATGGTGGAATAACTGTAAAACACATTTATTTCCCTTCCGAGTGAACGCTGACCACACCAATAAGGCAAAAGCAGGATGAATGAATACTGGCTGTTAGCCTGGTCACCTGGGATAACTGGAATATCCTCGCTACCCACTGGTCTTGACTGTCTCGCAAGGTAAGTTGTAATGGACCTGCGATGTTCTAGTTTTCTGTTTTTGTTTTTTTTTTCAGTTCTTCTTTTGGGTCAAACCTCTTGTTCAAAACAACTTTAAAAAAAAAGCAAACGTGAACATTTCTTCATAACTTAGTAAAAATTCTTTTTTTTTCCGTTTATTTTTAGATGGGGAAACATATTACCATTTTATGTGTTGTATTTCACAGAAACTTTGTATTGAATACATCTTTCAAACCTTGTCTGCAAAAGCATTTTAGCTGGCTTTTTTAAACAAAAAATAACATGGTCTTGTCTACTACACTGGCTCCCTTCACTTTGTATCACTCTTAATAACATCTCTAAATAGTCTGAAGTTCCTTCCTTAAAAGCCACAGGCTACAGTATACAGTAAGGCTAAGAAGATGGTTTCAGTGAAGTTTTCAAAACAACTCGTCAGGTTCAGGATAATTAATTACTTCTGACAAGTATGGAGGCATTTTACAGTTGTTTTTTTTTAATGTTTGAAAATTGGTCACCGTTCACTTCAGCTGTTTGGAAGATTAATGCAGCAGCTTTTCCCTGTGAAACTCCAGCAGTGTTTTTGGAATACAAACTTCCTAAACACAGAAAAACTTGGCAACATGTACATCCCAAAACACGTAAAACTGGGTGCTGGATCATATCAGCTGAACACAATAGAAAAACAACAAAGTTTCCATTGACGGCACTTTTTTAATTTCGTTGTGACATTTCGAGCCAACAGGCTTCTCCCTCAGACTTGTGAAATTCAGTCTACAGAGTCACCATATAGCCATAGTTCATCACGTTACAGTTGTAACGTAACAACAGCCCACAAACATAATAAACCACAAACGTAATACAAATCCGCAGCTTTTAACGTAATAATCCCATAAACGTAATAAGTTTCCTACAAATAGCAGTTGTCAACTGCAAACGTAATACGAATTTTTCGTGTAATACATATTACATTTGCAAGGATTTGGTACATTTGTGGGAAGGTCAAAAATCTTCAGCTGTCAAAATTGTAAAAACTTCTCACAAACATAACGATATGAAAAAATATTTGTGGTCATGGTTGTTGGTTTATTGTGGGCCAAGCAGCTGAGCTGCAAAGCCCCAATTGTTCTTGCATCTTTTCTTCTCATTATTATTATTTATTCTGCAATTTGAGTCTAGGGATGCTCGTACTGTGAAAAGTTGTGAAATTTGGTACACTGGACTGGCGAGATTTGGGAGTCGAGTGGCCAAAGGTGCCACCACTGCAAACAGCTCAAAATGCAAACTTTGAGCAGGCATATCTAATGTGCTGTTTGACCTTGAGTCATATTCCACTTATTACATGGACCATTTTTCTCTCAAGACCCAGAACTAGGTCACGAGATATTCCAACCAGAGCATGTGAGCGGAGACGATCGGGACGAATCATCACTCACAGCTTGCTGTACATAACGTGCTCAACACCTCTCCACTCCGCTCCGCTCCATCCCGCTCTCTGCTCAACACTGATTTCACTCCGCTCCGATCTTGCAAGCAGCTATGGGGCGCATCACTCCTCCCAGTCAGTCGTTTTCCTCATATAGCCTCATGAACCCGATGTTTGTATTTGAGGTCACAGCATTTAAATCTGACCGTAAAATTAAAAAAAAAAACCAACAACAAAAACAACAACAACACCACGTTGCTAATGCAGGCAACAGCTATAGTCCAGTCTCGAAAATTCCAGTGCCATTATGAGCCAATGTCCCCTTGAGAGGGCATGACTTTTCAGAAAAACTTGAACTGTTTTAAAAAAACTTGAATGGTAGCGAGTCATGCATAAGGTCCTGATCTTTCATAGATTGGCCAAAGGAAGGCACTAGAGTAAAGAGTCGAAAATGCAACTTTGAGCAGACATTTTTGATCTTCCGATTGACCCAGATTCATGAAATTTTGTACATATGTGCATATCCTAATTCCAAACAAGTTTCTCCCAAGAACGTAAAATCTTCTTCAGGCTGCCAGAGGGTTTTAAAGAAGCAGTCCGTAGTTTTTAGCGCCATCTAGAGATCCTTTATTATAATTGCCTAAGCCATAATTAGGACCATGGCTTCGTGGTTTGACCCTCTTCTCATTCTACCAAGTTTCATAAAATAGTAGCCACCTTTTTCTGAACAGCCACACCCTCTGCAATTTCCATTGGCTTGTGATGACTACTTTTTTATTTCAAACTTCTGTTGAGATGGAATTGTAGACTGATATAGATTGTGTATACCCAGTCTCATGCAGATTGGTGAAAATTAGAAAGGAAGAGTATAATTTTAATAGTTTTTCACAAAATTCGAAATGGCGTAATATCTGGTGACCCCAAGTTACAGGAAAGAGAAAAAACTGTTTAAAAAACAAAAAATTAAAAAATTTTGCATTTTCAGCTGTTTATTATAGCGCCATCTTTGGCCAATCGACCCCCAAATGCCGCCATGGCCACAAAGATAATTTTTCATATTTGTGAGAAGTTATTACAATTTTGAAAGCTAAAGAGTTTTACCTTCCCACAAATTTTACAAATCCCTGCAAATGCAAGTGCGGAAAATTTTGTATTACGCTTGCAATAGGCAACTGCTATTACATTTGTAGGGAATTTATTATGGTTATGGGATTATTGTGCATTCACACTATTGTTCTTCTACGCACAAAATTCTTTATTATTATTGTGTGAATGCTGAAAGCATGCTGAATGCTGAAAGCATTCACATATGTTCTTTTTATTATTATTATTATTATGATTCCGCCATTTTTTTTTAGAAATATTCCAGTTTTGGGGGGAATTTTTCCCGATTCATTCTTAATGATGGAATCTTCAAAATTCACAAAAAAAATTAGGCGTCCCCCTTATATGTAAGCCTGACAGGGAAAACATAAATTTAGCCACAAGTCACTTAAAAAGTATATTCTTTCAATTGGCAAAAGAATCCAAATTAAAAATACTTATACAGTAAAAAATCCAACACAAAACCAAACAACCTGTGGTTTGACGAGATTGTGCCATATCCAGACAAAACCTTAGAAAACTGTCAAACATAAAACACAGGAACCCAAACTCATACAATTCATACAATGTGGAACTGGTAATTAAATCAAAATATTCTGACAACCAGTGTTGTGTAAAGATACAAGAACAGAATTCTTCAGACAAGAAAAAGGTGTGCATCAGGGGTGCAACTTATCTCCTCTCCCCTTCAACTTTTATTTAAATAAATTGGACAGTTTTCTTGAAAAGTCCTCAAGCCCTGGATTAGATCAGCAAGGCAAAGAAATTAAGTTCCTCATGTATGCAGACGACCTGGTTATACTGTCGCCATCAGAACATGGCCTATACAGCAAAACCTCTCACTGCTGGAGACCTTCTGTCAAAACTGGGCATTCAACTGAAAAAAAGACAAGCTTACGTTATTTCAGAAAAATGCCAGGTCGCAGAAATGCAAACATATTTTCACTATGAGAAGGACCACACTTCAACATACAATGGGTTACAATTACTTAGGTGTAATCATTAATTCCCTCACAGATAAGGCACGCAGGGCCTACTATAGCATTAAAAGTAAACGCAACAAAATCAAACCTCCAGTTAAAGTTTGGCTAAAACTATTCAGTTATGTTCAGTCCATCCTTATGTATAAAGGTGAAGTGTGGGGCCCTGTTATTAAACAAAAGCACACCTCGTGGGACACAACACCCACAGAAAAATCTCACCTTCAGTTCTGTAAGGAAATCCGTATGGTCCACAGAAACTGTCCGAATCATACGTGCAGAGATGCGTGATGAAAAGATCCATTAAGTTCCAAGTTAACCTGACGCAAGCTGATCATCACTGAGCCTTTTAAGTAACAGCTTCTGCCCAGAGACAGACCCTCTGAGAAACCTTAGAGAACCCTGCCAGCTGAAAATTCAGCACCTAGAAAACCTTTACAAAACACACCTGAAAATTATAGACAACCAAAACGATTTTGTTTCGTTTTTCCAGTTATTAATGTTGATGAATTGGAACCATACCTGTTTTGCGCCCACCTTATGTCATTATCTTTGGTTGTGTTGCCTTCATTTTAATACATTTCTGTTCTGGGATCCGGATCTGTTTGGGAAAGTTTAAATGCTGCACATGTTGATTGGTATGTTTGTTACCCCTGTAGATTGTTAATGCTAAACTGAGGTTAAGCACTTAAGGAGTAAAAATTACGGTGTTTTGGCATGTGAGTGAGAGTTTGGGGTGTATGTTTGCGAGGGTTACATGGTTGCTTCTTCTGCTTACATTGGTGTTTTATGTTGCTTCTGGTGGATGTTTAACGGAGCCTTTGATCTCAGTTTTGCTTACAAGTGCTGGTGCATGTATTAGAAGTCAAAGGCCAAATCTCACCTGGTATCCGACATGCATTCCGTTTGTAGGCTAAAGTGGTTAGTCTAAACAGGAGACAAACAAATTTTGTTATTTTCACTTTAGTGTGGCAGAGAACGTGGCTAAAGAAAATGTCTCGGGAGCACTTCGCTGGTTTCCAGAGGGTTGCCAGTTTCCTGATTTCCTTTTGGTTCTGGTAGAAGTGCATAACCACCCACCACAAGTGTCTGTCCAAAGACTATAGGGGTGACATTAATTAGATCGTGAACTGTATTAGTAGCTGAGGAGCTTGGATTGTGTTATGGCCATCTTTTATGTCTCGCATAATATGCAATATGCCCAGAGAGTAATATTACGTTCTTTGTTTGTTTGTTTTTGTTTTTTGTTTTTTTTGCATTTGTGGTAAGTTTAAGTGTCCCTTTGTCTGGTCTGGCATGTTATCCTGGTTTGTCTTTGGCTCGGCTCAGAATAGTTTGGCAGACCTTTTGTAAGTGGTTAGGATGTGGTAAAGCCTGTTTTGGTAACATAAGTGTGTACTTCGTTGTAGCTGGGTTGTCACTTGTTGTGCATCTTGGGATGACTTGGTTTGCTTGTGAGCCTTTGTTTAGAGGAACTTTTGGTAAAGCTACTTTAGTCTAGCACTTTTGGTTATTCCAGTTTCGTGTTTGGTTGCTGGGCACTGAGTTGCTGTGTCAAACCTGTGTCAAACCTAGTTGGACAGATGAGCCCTAATGTTCATTAAAGTATTAAAATGAAAGGATGCTTTGCGTTGAATTCTTTGACATAAACTTAACGTTACTGGTGAAGAAAGGTCATTTTCCTTCAATAACCTGCTCAGATGCATCTTTTAATATGGAACATTTTTCTTACATGTTCCATATTAAAAAGATGTTACATATACGAGTTATAGAATAAAATAGAATAGAGTAGAGTAGAATAGAATAGCATGTACTCAATTAATCCCCGAAGCAAAATTCGGATGTCTGCCATTGGTAGAGTATGTATTACAGACCATATGTATGAATGATCTTCTGAATCTCTCAGTTCTGCAGTGCAGAGAAATGAGCCGTCCACTACCACCGTTTCCTTGGTATATGAAGATGTTGTGAAATGATCACTGCCATTTCGAATGTCCGCTACCTTCTTCTGGATCACCACAGCCCCCAGTTAGTCCACCCTGGTTCCCAATCACAGAGCCAATTTGTCCAGTCCCCTTGCGTACTGCCTCCCAAGCAAACAGCGGCATTGAATAATACACTTGCCACCACAGACTGCTAAAACACCTGCAGCATCTTTCTAAAGAAAAAGAGGCGGCTCTGCCTTGATGTCACTTGTAATCCAGGGTTTGTTATTTGGGAAACAGTGTAAAATCACTGTAGGTATGACCGTGTCTCTATAGAAGTTGCACTAAGTAGAACAGTCAACCTGTCTGTCAAAGTCCATACTTTTCCCATCTGTTTCCAGCAGCACATTCCAAGCTGTGCATTCAAAGTAGTCTCTTGGAGCCTCACAAGCCTCAGATGTCCATTTCCTGAATGTGAGGGTAGTTGCAGACTGCCTCAGTAACAGGTCTGCAGAAAAACTAGGCTGTAATCTGACATGCCCAGTCATGTTAAGGTGTGGTAAGACACTTTGTAAGCTTCCTTGACATTGCGTACAGCAGATCAAGTGTTTTATTTTAACTGGTACGATAATTAACAAACTGCGTAAACCCAGTCAGGTGGGAGGAGAGGGTAACGTGATTGAAGTCTCTTGATATTATTGTGCCTCATGATGAGTCTCAGCAGTTTCAAATGCCAATATGACAACTTGAAAAGTTTTAAGAGGATTTATTTGTCACAAATACATATTGTACATATGCGTTAGTAAAATGTCTGAAAATACAACAATAATTCATATACGTTTGGCTTTCTTTCTTGATGACATGTGCTTTAGTAACAGTTGGATCTTCTGCATTAGTCTTTACTGTTTTAGTGTATAAATAGTTCTATATTTTATCTAGAGAGAAAAGTGACAAAGCGCCCTTATGGTGCGCAGCACATGACAGCACAGCCCACCATGTCAGCAGTGGAAATGCAAGTCAGATCTAGGGGTACCGTTCCATACCAAATCGAACTGCACCCCTCAGTTTAAACAAGGCTAAAGATCCCTTTTGTGAGAACCTTAACTTCTCTAATTGCAGGCATAGTAATTGCAATCCCATATTCACCTGTTATGAACTGTGGGTGAAACACGTTTCCGTTTGAAAAGAATAGTACACCTGGCCAGCGAGCTATTGAAGGGCAAATTTTCTGTGAGAGACCTGCATGCTGAATGCGGCAGAAATTGTGTGTCCCGAAAAGTGGCAAGCTTTTGCTTACATCAGTCTGACAAGAAACATTACATTACAACATTACATTTCAATGTTAAACGTGTTAAACTCCTCCTGTCTCCTCCAGCCTCTACCTGCTGAGCCACAGCCGCCCTGTAATAAGTTTATTTAACACTTGTTGTACCCTCTACACATTTTTGTGTTTTTGGCCTATTATTTTACATATATTTTTGGCTGTGTTCATGCATATGGCATAATTTTTTTTGAGAGGTTCTTATTTTTTGGTGAATTTTTAAATTCCATTGTCATTTCCTATATTGACCATTTAATATACTATGTACATAATCCCCATCCTTTAAATCCCCTCGGCACATTTTTGTGCTAATTGGCTTCCATTAAAATCACAAAATTTGATCCTGTGGCTACTAGATCATAAAAAACAATAAATATACTTTATTGGTGTTTTTTTTTTTTTAGCTCCAAATACACTATAATTGAAAAAAAAAAAATCCACCGGGTGGCGCCATTTTTCCACTTATGCCGCCTATTTATGTTTCACTTTTGGGACTCCATTGATAAAAGATGGCACAGCAGACTCAGTGAATACATTATATTGACCAAATGGTCTCATTTTGTTGTCAGAGATGTCAGACTATGGTTCATATGTAGTGATGACAAATAAGTGTTTGTATAGTCAAAGTGTAGACACTAAAATTCAAGAGAAAGGTAAAATAATTTCAAAAGGAGCTCTGCTATTATTTGTGTGTGTTTTTCACATGCCCTTGTGGCATCCTGAAGAAAAGTAGCATTTAACAGGTTAAAATCCTGAAATAAATGATGAAAATTGTTTTTATGATCAAGACTGAAGTTCAAAAATGAAAAAAAAAAAAATTGGAATGATACTTTCATGTAGTATTTGTGTATTGATGTGAAGTACACAAAATACATGAATAGCACTATGTCCTTGAGCCAGGACTGAAAACATTACACATCAAAGAATCCCACATCTCTGCCCCCTCCCCCCCACCCCCCACATCCCCCACACCCCCACACCCCCCACACCCCTCACACATACACAAAATGTGCACACACACACACACGTTTCAATCATACACCTTATCTCTCTCTCTCCTCACGCCCCCCACCTCCACACACAAACGCATACCATACCTCCATGTTATCGAAATCACACCTCACAGTGTGATTCTGATCTGTTCTAAATAACCAAATTTTTTGGGTGCTTTTGTTCAAAGTCAACTTAGACTTAGAGAGCTATCCACTCCTTAGCAGAAAGGGCCACGGCCATGGCTAGTAGTAGGGTAGCTTTAGACTTCATTTATATGACATATCGGTGATGTCACCAAATGGGGTCACCATAAAATATGGTAAAAACATGTTTTAATCCATTTAGCAATGGGACATTTAAAATTTAATTACATGAACGGGTTTCTCAACCCTCTAAACCCCGCAATATACTCTAATTTGAGTGTTTGCAATTTGCAGTTATAGGAAAAACGCCGATATTTTTAACAAAATACCATTACCTGGAGCTGCAGCTTGGTACATATTGAACACCACATTTGTAGTTCTTCCGGTATGAAAAGCAGTGTTGAAAAATAGCGTCAGGGCTCCATGTAAAAAAATCTATCAAAGCTGAAGTTGGAATTACATTCAATGCATGTGAGCTATATCAACTAAAATCAAGATAGGGCTTTTTTTTCAGATATTTTAATGCCCTTGCCATACGGCTTGATGAATGAAACAGCTGCGCCGCTGGTCTACAGGTTTAAAGCATCTAAATAGCGTCGTAAAATTATTAATAGCGATTTTTTTTAAAGTTTTTAAAAAATCTCTAGTTGTCAAAACTGTTAATTTCACTGCACATAGCCGATCTATGTGATATAAAGAGAGAGAAGTTATTTCTGATATTTTCAGATCTGCATCATGAGGTTTTATACAAAAGACAACAGCATCCATTAAGATGTGATCAACTAGGAAACCACAGGAGGGACTGACCAATTCCTTGGGTGTGCCCAGCGCTTGACTGGCAATAGGGGGCAAGGAGGTCTGAAAGGGACACAATGGTACAAGCTGTTTTGTTACAACCACAGGAAAAACCCACTCTTCCAGTAGTATCCACCATCAAAATATTCCTTCATGGTTGACACTGGAGCCACTAGCGCTTGCATCGGAAAGACCGGCTCTTAACCACTCCTCTCTGGGTTATCAGTTAAAAAACCATAAACTACTTTGGGGGAACACAGCTATTTCCAATGTGAATTGCAGGAAAGACTGCACCTTTGCTCTACTCAGCTGATACACCGATCAATCTGCTGGAAAACATTTAGTGTCCTCTGAAAGCCAATATCATGTGTGGCCTCTATGTAGACTTTCCTAAGAAAGCCCCAAGAGGAATGATGACACAACAAGAATCTGACAACCAAATATAGCCTTAGTGTACTGGCTTCGGCTGATGCCAGAATCAAGACTGCTTCAAAAATGGAAAACATGGAAACCACGTGCACAATATGCAAAATAGGTGAATAACACCCCACACACCTCTGGACTGTACCCTGGCAGGTGTACCTGAGGAGCCCTTTTTGCGTTAGAGCATGTCATGGCATGACTGAGTGCTTTCTTTTAAAGCCGGACTTATCCTCTGCAGTTGGTCTGGAACTGCTCCCTCTTTCATCCCTTGCATTTTTAGTGTTGTTTTGATTACTTCTGATACAAAGTGTGGTCCATTGTCTGAGCTTTGTCTGAGGTATCTGGAAGGTCAAATCATGGAAAAAACTGCTTTGCACAAAACTTTTGCCGCTGATCTGCTATATGGCCTGGTGTTTGCGTTGCTTGAATCCATCAAACTAAATCTGCTCACTACAACCAAGATGTATCTCATCCGCTCTATCTGTTGAGTTATATTGCTGTAGTTTTCATTGGCTCAATTAATAATTATTCCTTTGATGCCTCAGTGGACCGTCTGGAGGTGGAATATGTGTGATTGGGGCTGACAAAGCTTATTTCTCATTGTATTACGCACATACATCACATTCACACAATGTTCCTGACCATCTAAACCAAAGCCAACAATTAATAGGGCAACGAAATGCCCTGTACAGCTTCTCCACAGTCCCTCTTGGGTACTATCCTGACTGTTTTCCACTGCTCCTTGTTTTACCCAAACAGTTTTTTTTTGGATGAGGTAAGATAGAGTTGTGAGAGGTTTGTAATCTTTAGCTACCAACAATGGACCCATGTGGGTACCTACAGCTGCCCGCTTGGGAGCTTCATCAAGTGATAGCTACCAAGGTATATCTGTCTTCTGATGTGCTGGACATTTAATGATAGCAATAGCAATAAGGAGATGCATTGCATCCAACAGAGCTACTGGAGATCCATAAGCTCTATGAAAGCCCCTCTGCTTCCAAATATTACCATGTGCATCGCAAATATAGTATGCAGAGTTGGTATAAACACTAAGATGCTAACCCCTTGATTAATTACAGGCAGCTGTTAGGGCCTTAATTTGCTAATTGAGCACGGTTGGGGAATCTCAGTGGACTGAACTTCAGAAAAGGCATGATCTTTAATTATCTTTAATTCCAACTCTCTGTCAATATTGTAGTGATTCTCTATTGGAATATTTAGGAGGTTGTTTATTCCAGTCATAGACTTTTTTGTCTTTGTAATCATTCATGTCTCGTTCACATTTTCTCACCTTTGGTTTATTCACATAGCTCAATCAACCACGACAGGGAATGTTTACAGGGATAAAACATTTATTTTTCTATGTAATGTTTGAGTTGGAGCCATGTTCGCCTCCACTGATGACTGCATCAGTGAACACCACAAAGTAGCATTTTGTTAGAACGTCGACCATGCTTTTTTGGTCCTCTGAACAGAGTGACTGGGACTGCACTCACACAGGGAGAAATCCCCCCTACTCAAGACAAAAGGAGTTTCCACAGACCATCCGCCTTTATCCCAACAATGAACATCAGCCCTGTAGTAACTACATTTGATCAACTAATTGACAAAGACTTGGATCTTTTAGCCAAAAATGACAAAGGTCCTAATTACCATAACCTTTCTTTAGAAGAAAACCATGCATTAAAAGAACCTCAAGATAATAAAGAAATCACCATAACCTGCAGACTAAGGTGGCTCTCTGTGCATTCTAGATACTGAATGTTATAGCTCTGAGATTACCAAACAAATTACATTGAAAAATCTGGGTCCTTTATATCATATATTATATCAACCTGATAGCTTCCGTTAAATCTGATGGCTTCCGTTAAATCTGAAATTGATAGTCTCCTGGAATATGGCTTTGATCATAAATGGATCTCCAAAGGTGAATTTGAATATCTCTTAGTTTCATATCCTTGTAAAACCAGTAATATATGGTCTCCCCAAGGTAAATAACAATCTGACCAAACCTCCACTGAGACCAGTCATTAGCAGCACTGGTTCAGTCACAGAAACACTTTACAAATTTGCGGATCTCTTTCTCAAGGATATTGCAGTAAAACTTCCATCATACCCAAGAGACGCAATCGATCTGTTAAATTGTGTACAAGAATGTAACATAAATCCCAATACTCTTCTTGTAACAAATCTGTACGCATGTATTCCTCACGATACCGGCCTGGCAGCAACTACGAAGGCCCTGCAATTCGCCCAAGCTGAGAAAGAAATCCCCCCAATCCCTTTTTCTGTGTGAACTGCTTAACTTGGTATTGTCAAAAAAACTATTTCATGCATGAAAGCGAAATTTATATTTAGACTCGGTACAGCTACGAGTGTGTCTGTTGCACCAAGCAATGCCAACATTGCAGTTGGAAATTGGGAGGCCAAATATGTGCAAAGTGAAAAGAACCCTTCTGTATTTAACATCAAATTATGGAAACCTCTTTTGATCACATCATTTGCTTCTATAAATCAGATAAGAATGACCTTCAGGAGTTTATTTCCTAACTTAACCAGACCACTACTTTTCTAAGATTTTTTGCGGGAGTAACCTTACATTATTTCACTTCCTTGATATAACAATCTTCAAGAATCAGTGAAACAAAATTCAAACTACAATCTATAGAATATTGGAATGAAATACCAACTTCAATCATCCAAGCTTTGTCAACCAAAATATCCCAAAAGGATGATTCCTCCATTTGAGGCATGACTGTTCATCACTAGAGGAATACAATGGTGGTCGACATGAGGAGTCGTTTTCTGGAGAGATGATACCCCGTGGAGATCGTTGATCAAGCAGTGACCTGGGCAGAACAAACTCCAATGGAACAATCTTTTGGGTAAGAACAACAAGAATATGGAGTCCTCAAGGTTTGTGTTTCATCCCTGACTATAACCATTGTGCAAATAAAACAAATAATATTGACATTGGCCGATCATACAAATGATACAGCATACATTATATCACATATCAGTATAAATACTGTAGTTGTATTTATTCCTGAAAACAGGTATAAATACAACTACAGTAACAGAAGATTTAAATTATTCACACTTTGACATGAGATGTGAAACACACTGACTGACGCTGATGCTGTTAACAAGTGTGGAGTTGCATTGCTGGTTTGTCAACCAGTCATCCTCAAGGCTCCGGGAGTAAACATGCAGAAATCTGACATTTGACATACAGTAAAACATAGTTTGAGGTTTGGTATGCGTTCTTGTGTACTGAATAATGTACTCATTTCTTTTCACATATAGAAGAGCCCCAACCCTCAGAGATAAACCGGTCAGTTCCTTCCCCAACTCTGACCACTCCATGTGTCTGTCACTCAAAGGCAACCACCAATGCAGACTGTGTACACAGTGCAACAACATCACACACTCACTAGGAAATAATTCAAACATTACAGCTTTATCAACTGCAATTCAACCAATGTGATATATATATATAACATGTTTTGACGTCCACATCACCCAGCATTTTGTTTACTGTGTCTGAAAAAAAAAAATCTCTGTCTTCAGTGCCCTGAACAAAACCAATGATTAGTGACACATTTCCACAAATTAATATCCATTGCCATGTCCTTTTGTGTATAGACGAAGAGGCTGTATTACTGCGCAGGCTTTAACATTTAGCCTATGCCAGGAGAAGATTTTAAGACAAGATGTTTCATCGTTTCCAGATGCCGACCTATTGCAGTACCACTTTTCTTAAGTCTTTTTTAATATAACAGTAATATATATTGTTATATATATAATATGTCTGCATAATTTAATAACTCTCATCACCAGCATTGCTCAAATGTTATTTAGTCCTAATTAATTATCTAAACCAGATAAGATTTAGAGAAAGTGCTTAAAAGAGCATTATTTGTGGACAAAGATGTACATTGAAATAGACTCATTTTTAATAAATATGATTAAAATGAGATCCCAACATTAGACCCTTACACCTAAGCCTTGCCTGTTTGAACTCTGTTCTTATATGAACTGATTTGTCTGATTTATAACAGCACACAGTGTTTTATTATACATGCAAAAAGCTTGAACCACTTAATTTCAGTCATTTTAAAGCAGGCAGCTTAAAAACTTAATGAGAAATAACTTTTAAATGTATTTTTTAAACATAAAGCAATCATCCTATAAAGTCTTGGTTTGATAGAGACAAAAATGAAAAATCAGTAAATTATGTATTAACCCAGACAGTACAATAAAATGAGAATAGGTGGTTTTCATTTGAGATAGACTTATTTTATGAATAGATTAAAAGGCAGAAAAACTTGGGCCACTTTTGTTTTATATTTGTGGAATCTTAAGTTACCAATGACTACTGGTGACAAAACATTTTGCCATAGGAGTATAGTTGAAAATTGGCCAGCTGGCTGACACTAGCTCATTTACAGAAATGTTGATTAATGAGTGTTGTTCACGAGAAAGAAAGTTGTTGCACATTTAAAATAAATGTAATACTTAGGTTTATCAGCCACCATAGCCCTCTTTCATTTTTTGGAGGTTTCCCTTTTATTGTAGGTAACTTTCATAGTTGACTTCTAGTTTTTGTCTGTGTGTTGCGGAAGCGTATTGCCACTAGCCATACAAATAAATATGGATCAGAATCATGTTTTAACATGATAGGTTTATTGCAGCAATGATGTTAAAACATGATAATTTTGTTGTTAAAACAAACTGTGATTGCCACAGCCGTGACGATATTTCAGTACAGCATCACTCCCTTTCGTGTGTTATTCCTTAAGTAACACAAAGCTGGTGGAGTGCGACACACTTTGATGAAGTGATGGCGCAGCTGTGCAACAGTCCAAACGCAGAAGCAGTAATTCACCCGAGACCAGCGCCTGGGATACGAGAGAGGCACGCTTTACAGGGCAACAGTGAATCCGCAACTGTGTGTCACCGTGCTCACCAGAATGGTTTAATGGAAGACAGGTAAATTTGCATACATTAAAAAGACTCCACAGTCAAACAGGAGAGAGAAGTTTGAGTTCGATCCCACAAGATTTGCAGTTAAAAAATATAAATCTGCGGTAACTGTGATTAGAATTATTCTAATATGAACCAAGGACACAGATGAAGAACCAGAAATCCCTGGGCAGGCAGTGTGAGACACGTACGTACGTAGGAGCAAAAATTTTGATGCTACATGAGAATTGGTGCTACATGACAAAATGGCACAAAAAAAAAAAAAAACCCATCAGGAAAATTGCCATGCGTGTTTGATGAAAAAAAGTGGATGCCTTGAAAAAAATATTATAAAGCAAAAGACACTAGTGATAAAAGCAGACAAACAAGAGAGAGGTGCAAGGGTGGTTTACACAGGAAGGGAGTGAGCAGGAGGAAGGAAACAGAAAAGAGACAGGAACTGACTCCCATAGCCCCTCTATGTCCTGCTAGGCCTCCACCATTTAATTTTATTTAAAGTCCCATTGCAACAGGACAATTAACATTACTTGAGATAAAAGAGTAAAAGTGCGAGGGACAGATGCAGTGAAAGTTTACTGTGACATGGAAACCTAAGTTAGTGAAGGATAAACATAAGCCAGGAAAGAGTAAAATTACACAGAGGGCACAGGGCAGAGAGAGTGATATGAGAGTGGATTCGGAGGAAGAAGCCAAGACCAACAGCATTCATGGGCTGACACCTTCTCATCCTTGGATGAAGCTGCCCTTGCGAGTGAGGGACAAGAGCTATGCCAAACAGCAATAAAAATGAGGTGTCATAAATAGAATACAAATGATGCCTACAGGCAGAACAGAACGAAAAAGAAAAAGAAAACATGCCAGAGAGTGTGCATGAGTGAGTGGGAAGAGGAAGTGGAAAGAGAGCCACTGAGAAGAGCAGACAGTGCTGGAAACCTATTGGAGGACTCCCAGACTATGAAAATACAGTTAGAGGGGACGCTGACTACACAGAATTCAAGCATCAATGAACAAAAGAGATTGACAAAAGCTAAAGAGAGAATAGTCAAAAATTTGGAAGACAGCATATATCAGTTACAGGAAAGAAAGGAAACTTTGGTGTGAACTGCAGTAGAATCCTTGAGCATCAGGGAGGTGCTCAAGGAGTGTGCAGTCCCTGGGTGGAAAGCTAATGTCACAGATAGAAGAGCCAAGGATGACAATAAGAAGCTGAAAAAGAACTGGAGAATCCTATCGAAGTGATGAAGACATAAATATGGACATTGATGAGCCTCTAGTGACAAAAGCCCCTGGATGGACTCAGTATGAGCCATGGTCATTCGTGGACATGGCTGACCTAGCTGGCAGGCTGCCTAACCTTACGGAGTAAGGCAAATGGATTACAAAGTTTGAGGAAAGCACAACTGGTCAACAGCTGGCGCTGGATGCACATGCCAGGGAAACAAATAGCACAGGAAATTTTCTGAGTCTGCACGGCAGGCAGTGGCAGTAACTGACAATGCGATTGATGATATGAGATTCAGTGATAACTTGACCATGGGCTGCATTGAGAAAGCAGTTTCCTGAGAAGATGGACCCCCACCAAGCTGGAAGAGGAGGTCTTCTCGGAATCATAGTGTCCTTCAAAGTTCCGAAGAAAGTTCCAGCAGAAGTGGAGAGATAAGACTGGAAGTGCCTAGGAAGAAAACCACACTACACAAAGACTGTAGTAAAAGTGAAAAAGTATGTGACTCCCTTTGTTGCCATCGACACTCATTAAACTTATGATGTGAGCCCACAGTAATGCACTTCAAAGCGTGTCTTTGATTAAAGTGGAAGGAGAAAAAGCCAAATGTTTCCACCACCGCGTTTTTTTTAAAATATTTCTACTTAACTCAATGGCTCATTTTTTGTCCCCTTACAAGTACTATACAAACAAAGTCTCAAACACATCCGAAGCGGAGATGTGTTGTGACTCGCTTACCCCTCAAACTTCTGTTTGGTCTCTGGGGGAGAGGCCCAAGCACATTCGCAGAGAATGGTGCGCTTGATTTACAACAGAAGATAGAAATGCCAGTAACTGGTAGACTCGTCATGCAGCACACAATCTCTTCAATCTTTTTTTTTCTCTAATTTCTTCTTTCTATGAACGTGGGAAGCCAAATCGTAATTCAAGTTAAAATTAGATTAATCATCCGGTCCTAGCCAAAGCGGGTGCAAAAGCATTAAGAGGTGTTGTCGGACTAGTGAAAATGGAATGGTCACTGTTGGCAGAGCATGTCGTACATTATGTACAGCAAAGAGAAAAGAAAAGCAGGATCAAAGCAAACAATTGGCCAACGAGCTGACTCAACTACAAATGGGAAAGCTTTCTCAACAGAAGACAGAAAAAGCCAAGAGGAAGGTGCCTGGTGGTAGCTGTAAGTCCAACCCCAGTCACTTCTTCTAGTGACTGTCCAACCAATCCAGGGTCCAGGCACCTCACAGCTGTAATAAATACACCTCAGCCAA
This sequence comes from Naso vlamingii, assembly GCA_029822935.1. NCBI lineage: Eukaryota > Metazoa > Chordata > Actinopteri > Acanthuriformes > Acanthuridae > Naso > Naso vlamingii. The sequence goes on along the minus strand of JAPQLA010000024.1, from coordinate 23,579,503 downwards.
CACCAGCGCGAGGTTCAAGTCAAGTACGCACCCCCCACGGGTCTCAGCAAACAGCCCCAGCCAACTCAGCAGCTGTGCCACTGCCTCCCATTCATGTGCATGTCAATCAGGCAGGAGGTGGATATCATCCCAACCAAGGAAGGGGACGTCCAACGCGCCTTGAAGGTGCACCCTGAAGTGGAGGATGGGAGAGGCCCGTAAGACCCTCAACTCAGGGATGCACAGTTAAATCCAAAACTGAATCCTCCTGCTGAGGAAGTGATATGCTGGGGATGTGAACAGCCAAGACACAGTCATAGTGACTGCCCAACTAATCCTTGGCCAATCCAGCTAATTGCCAGTAAGGATGCCCAGAGAGGCCTGAGGGGGATACTGTGGCACCAGTTATGTCATCACAACCATGAGACGAGCCAACCATAACAGTGGAAATACAAGGGCATGATTATCATCCTTTTATGGTTGACACCACCTACTCAGCATTGGGTAGACAGGCACAAAACTCCCTCTCATTCATCTGTCAAAACTATTGGCTTCTCTGGGACAACACAAGTAGTGAATTGACACAGCCAGTCTCAATATGATATCCAGGAAAAACTATAACATCGCCCTTGCTCTATTCATCAGATACGCCTATCAATTTGCTTGGCAAAGACCTTTAATACACACTAAAAGCTAACATCATGTGCACCCAGAAAAACCACCTATGGGAATGATGTCTATGTTGACAGAATGAGAAGAAAACATCAAGCATATACAGCCCATGGTATATTACCTGCACCTGATGCCAGACTCAAGCCTGTCTCAAGTATGGAAAAAAACTGGAGACAAAGTATCCAGATAGGGCACGCCACTGAACCAACTCTGCCTCTCCACTGCAGCCTGTTGTAGGAGGAACACCAAGACCGAAAAGACTACGATGGATGCTGGAACAAACTTATTAGAAAAAGGCTATATACATCACCACCCAGGACATCTACATAGAGCAATAAGGTGCAACTGCCTCTGTACTGCTCCCTGAAAAACTACAAGAATGGTTCCTAGTCCAGGATTTCTCCCTCTTGATTGCAAAGGGACATGAGTCACATGAAGTAGGTCTCATGGCTAAAGAATAGTTAGAAATATCAGTCAAGATATATGATGAAGCTGACCAGCTAAAAGGATCTGAGTTGGACCACAGAGATGTCCCTAACTGCAGAGCAAGAAGACTTGTTGAACCAAGTATTGCAGAAAAACAATACTGGTTGAACAAAGAGCAGATGTGGGTTTTGTTAGTTCAGCACAACCTGTTCACATCAAGCTCAAGCCTCGACTTTGTTTACCTCTTCAAAGGCAATATCCACTGAAGCAACATGCTAGCAACTCCCAATAAACCCACTATTTATTTATTTATTGGGAGTTGGGGTATTGATTAAAACTGAGAACCCCTGCAACACACCTATTTTCCCAATCAAAAAGCCAAATTCTTATGATTATCACTTTGTTCATGATCTGAGGGCTGTTAAATCCATTGATGAGACAGAAACACCAGTTGTCCCTGACCCTCACACATTAGACATTATATCAGATAGTAATATCTAACAATCCCACCAGACACTGGGAGGTACACAGTAACTGATTTGTGCTCTGCCTGTTTCAGTGTACCAGTGTGTCCACATTCACAGTATTTATTTGCTTTCACCTACCAAGGAGAACAGTACACTTGTAGATAGTCCATATATATTAAACAGATTACTAGCTTAGGATCTCCAACATCTAGATATCGCCAGTACTCTCATCCAGTACGCCGATGACCTATTTCTATGTTCTAAAACTAAGGAATGACATGAAAAAGATGCAGTGGCCTTCTTTGGGTGATTACAAAGTCAGCAAAGATAAACTGCAGTTTTTTTCAGTAACAAGCTAGTATTTAGGTAGGCAGCTGTATAGAGGATAAAGACACACTGCACCATCACAAGTGGAAGCAATAACTAATGCTCCAAGACCACAAGCAAACAGGGCAATGCTCTCCTTTCTGTGGATTTGTGACTATGCCATTAAGATGGCACCATTGCAAGCCCTAATAAGAGCAGCAACGGACAGATGAAGCAGAAGCCACTTTTCAGGCACTAAATGGAGACTTGCGCACTGCTCTAGCACTCAGAAATCCAGACTACTCAAAGCCTTTCCATCTGTATGTTGCTGAGAAATCTGTCTATGCCACTGATGCAAGACACACCCTCAGGTAAGCAACCCCCAGCTTACTACAGCACAAAACTGGACAGTATTGAAGCATGGTTGCCACCCTGTTATCGGGGTTTGGCAGCAGTTAATGAGCTTCCTCATTAACTGTGTGGCATCCAGTAACTCTGCATACCTTCCATCAATTACATTGTCTCCTCACAAGTCCACGTTTTGTATTAACTCAAGCAAGGAGAACTGGCTATGAAGTTGTGAACTCCTCATGACTGCGTTAACGAAACAAACACTTTCACACCCTGCTGGTGAAGACATGCATAATGAGCCTATTGCAGATCTCACATCGTTTGTAGATGGCTCATGTCTTAGAGATGCCACAGGTATCATACAGGCTATTATATAGATCAGTTGAAGGATAACTATTTTTCTGTGATCTAGGCCACAAAGATTGCCCAATCATGTTCAGCTTAGTTAGCAGAGGTTAAAGCATTGCAAATAGGCAGCAGGTAAGAGACTTCACGTCTATCCTGACTCAGCTTATGCCTATGCATATGTCATGTGCATGGTAATATTTGGAAACAGGCTGATGGCTCTCTAGTAACATGGTGAGGCTGTCTCTGCCTTGTTGCAGGCAATGCATCTCCCAACTGCTATATAGCTATCATTAGATGTCCAGCACATGAGAAACCAGACACCCTAGTGGCCAAATGTAATCACTTAGCAGGTGAGGCCACAAAGAAAGCAGTTGTAGGTAATTACATGGGTCCGTTGCTAGTAGCTGTGAACCTCTCACAACTCTATCTTCTCTCATCACAGCTCAAGACAGAGCATTTCCTGAAGACAAAGTTGTTTGGATAAAGCGGGGAGCTATAAAAACCCCCCCACAACGACCCCAAAAGGGTTTGTGGAGAAGTAACGCAGGATATTTTGTTCTACCTACCTCACTGTTGCATTTTGCCATTAGATCGGCACAAGTCACTGTTTTGTTCACCTTGTTCATTTTCTGATCTTTGTTGCTGAACAAGGACAAGGGGAAGGGAGTCAGCTCATACTCTAAGCGTGTCTTAAGTGTCATATCCTTGTGAACAAAGATTATCTTCGGTCGAACAACTTGAGTGAGTAAATCTTCTTCTTAATGACCTTAGGAATCTTTCTTAGCGATGACAGTGCCTGTCCCTTGAACATCACCTCCATGGTCGATGTCACTTTATCTGCATGTGCCTCAGAGACCAATATTAACCATAAATATTAACCATATAAGCATGTTACAATATAAACCATACTAGTCACATAATTTATGTAATCAAACACAATGTGAGCTGTAGTTTGTAGAAAAGATAAAATATTAAATGTATTTTTGAAAAACTGCGGTTGGAGATAATTCTATCAGGAGATCAGGCTGATCTTTGTGTAGCAGGATGGAAAGTTCCAGAATGTTTCACCACTAGATAACTCACAGGTGGCTGGATGAAACCAATGAACCTAAAACTATACGCTAACAGAAATTTGTGCCAGGACGTGGGGTGGAGTTAGGTATTTGATCAGCCTAATGCAACACCATTATCTCCCGGCAGAGATGTGTTCATGTGTTCTGACTTTGAAATGAGTTTCTGAGCAAGACGGCACGGATTTTGTGGGAAAAGCATGAATGGGTGGCACATCTAAAAGCCACCTACGATCTTAACACCAACCTGAAAAGTCAAGGGTCTGTAGTTCTGCTGCAATCTAGTTGTCAATTCAACACTTGCTTATGCTGAGTGTTACACAGATAAGAATGACCCTTGGCTCACTCTCGTGCAACACATTTAATTTCTGCAGAAACAGGAGAACACACAGTTAAGTTCAGGAGCATTCTCTGTGGCATGTACATAGGGTACATAGGGAACTTGCTCATCACGTACTGACAGCTATCGGCTACTTCTTCACTGGCTCAAATACATTCTGCTTACTACCATATTCTACTACACCACAAGCTAATACAACCAGCAATAAACAACATTCAATTACTATTCACAAGTCACACTAAATACAGTAAATACATTGCACACATTACCATCTGCACCAATCTTATCAACATCTGCATCTTATCTTACCAATCTTGAGTATTCCAGGTAAGTACTCAATTACACTGCACAATAACACATTACGTTCTCTTACAGGAACCACAGGTAATACTTTAGCTGTAGGATTATTCTCTTTCAGGTACAGATAGGTAAGTACTATATTTAATTGTTTTAATGTATGAAATTCTCATTTATTTTTATCTTTTTTTTAAACCCATGAAATTATGTTTAAGCATGAACTAATAAACCTTTAAAACCTTTTTTATATATCACCAAGTGCATGTCATTGTGATTCTCCTTTCATATGTATACAGAAAAATTACCAATTTAACAGTATACACAGTAAAGATATCACGGATTCTCATTTTGAAAACGCCATGTCGACCAAATACATTTTTTTCCAAACTCATTGGCTCTGAACAAACAGCTTAGAGACACCACAGGCTGTAACATTAGCCCACTCCATAAATACGTGTAAATCCAGTCTTTTAATCACACCAAAAAAGTACTGAATTGTCCTTTGGGTTTTGCTAGCGGAATTCTCATGAGCGGTGTCCGCTATTTTATTCATGGAGGCCCGCGAACGACATCACTCGTTGCCAACTTCAGTCAAACTCAATATTTATACATAAGAAAGCTACACACTATGGCTCTACTCACAAAAATACCACTGGTAGTGTTTATGATCAACTTACCTGCAGAAACACGAGAACACGCTGTTAAGTTCAGGAGCACTCTCTGTGGCTCATCACGTCCTGACAGCTATCAGCTACTTCTTCATTAGCATCAGCTACTGATGCCCCATTTACACACAGAGTGCCCTCTGCTGGCCAAAGTGTGCTTAGTAGGAATAAACATCACCACATAAACGACCTCATAGCAAAAAAATACAGGTAAGTGACATAGCATAAATTATATTTTTGAGACCTTAGCTTTCACTGAGTGCAATTATGTTCAACATCTGTTCAAAAATTAGGGGGGCTAATATTTCAGTGTCTGTAAACCCACTCAGTGCTACATGAGTGTAGATATTCTCACATGATCCTCCTTTTCTATCTCCCTTTGAAGTGCCATAATGACCTTCTCTAGCTAAATAATGTGTTATCTCATTTTTTCAGCTTTTTTTTATCTGCCTCACCACCTACATTCAATTCTGCGGCAATGCGGCGCCACCACTTCACAAAAGCAAGAATCTTTAGCAGATTGAGTCAGCCATGTTGGAAGATAAAGCGCAGCATCGATCAGCAGGCGGGAGCAAATTTCTCACAGGGGCCCTGTTTTGCACTGCATGATGTCATGTGAACCCAGTGGTTGAAAAAACATGAGAGGATAACAGTGAAGAAATTACTGCTGTGTATTAATTAACAAGTGAAGAAATGAGACAGAGAGAAAGAAAAAGAAGACAGGGGAGGAGAGGAGTTAATCAATAAAGTAATCTTAAATCATAGGCAAAGCACATGCCCAGTGCTCAGGATTACTCAGTATGGGGCCATTACATGGAAAGGCCAGCAAAGCAATAATGAGTCTGACAATGAGATCCCCATGGAGAGAAATGATAGCAGCAAAGATGGAAAAGTGTGTATGTGTGTGAGCCTGATGTAAGAGCCAGAGAAGGAATATCAAATAATCATTACATAGCCTTGATGCAATAAACCCCTCTACTTTTAACTTCCTTCTGCTTCATTCAAACTGCTTCCTCACACACTATGTGATCACCGCATAAAAGGCTTTCCAGCTATTGACCTGGCCTGACTCCACATGTACAGAAAACATCCTTGCATTCAACCACAGAAATCATTTAATTTTGAAGTGACAGACTGGTGAAATACAGTTTTTATGTAGTAGTTTGTATGTACTGAACCCCCCCAAATGCAGGAGCATTTGCCATGGGATGTTTAAAAATAAATAAATAAATAAAACACAACATAAATCCAGATCTGACATGATCAGAGGGGGGGGGGGGGGGGGGGGGGGGGGGGGGGGGGGGGGGGGGGGGGGGGGGGGGGGGGGGGGGGGGGGGGGGG